>CAUYUJ010007523.1:0-46124 GCA_963575745.1 Prorocentrum cordatum | reverse complement strand
CGCACGAGATTCGATCCGGGTCGGTTCGATTCGGCGAATCGCCTCGCCGCGAATGCCGATTCGATGCTGGAGGCCCCCTGCCACGATCCGGTTCGCGAATCCATTCGGTTGCCGAGCGATTCGATTGCCATCCGGTGCAGAGCGGGCGACGATCCCGTTCGCGATTCGATTTGGATCCGGCTGACCCGACGCCCGCTTGCTGCGCGAGAGGCCGCCAGGCTAAAGAAAAGGAGGTGGAATGGGAGGTGGTGGACAGCGAGCTGTCCGGACCGGGGAGATCCAGGGCCGGACCGGTGGCCCGGGAGGGTGGCCCGGGAGGGTGGCCCGGGAGGGTGTGCCCGGGAGGGTGTGCCTGGGAGAGTGGCCCCGGAGGGTGGGCCCGGGAGGGTGGCCCGGGAGGGTGGGCTCGAGAGGGTGGCCCGGGAGAGTGGCCCGGGAGGGTGGCCCGGGAGGGTGGCCCGGGAGGGTGGCCTGGGAGGGTCCCCGAGGGTGGGGCCCGGGAGAGTGGGTGCCGGGAGGGTGGCCCGGGAGGGTAAGCCCGGAGGGTGGCCCAGGAGGGTGGCCCGGGAGGGTGGCCCGGGAAGGTGGGGCCCAGGAGGGTGGCGCCCGGGAGGGTGGCGCCCGGGAGGGTGGGGTCTCCGAGGGTGGGGCCCGGGAGGGTGGCCCGGGAAGGTGGCCCGGGAGGGTGGGGTTCCGAGGGTGGGGCCCTGTGGAGGCTGGCCCGGGAGGGTGGGCCCGGGAGGGTGGCCCGGGAGGGTGGCCCGGGAGGGTTGCCCGGGAGGGTGGCCCGGGAGGGTGGCCCGGGAGGGTGGGCCCGGGAGGGTGGGCCCGGGAGAGGGTGGGCCCGGGAGAGGGTGGCCCGGGAGAGGGTGGCCCGTGAGAGGGTGGCCGTGGCCCAGGAGGGTGGGTCGAGGGTGGCCCGGGAGGGTGGCGCGGAAGGATGGCCCGGGAGAAGGGTTGGCCCAGGAGGGTGGCCTCGGGAGGGTGGCCTCGGGAGTGTGGCCCGGGAGGGTGAGCCCGGGAGGGTGGGCCCGGGAGGGTGGGCCGGGCCCGGGAGGGTGGCCCGGGAGGGTGGGCCCGGGAGGAGGCCCGGAAGGGCGGCCCGCGGCGCGGGAGGGTGTGCCCGGGAGGGTGGCCCGGGACGGTGGCCCGGGAGGGTGGCCCGGGAAGGTGGGGCCCGGGAGGGTGGCCCGGGAGGGTGGGCCCGGGAGGGTGGCCCGGAGGGTGGGCCCGGGAAGGTGGCCCGGGAGGGTGCGCCCGGGAGGGTGCCCCGAGAGGGTGGGCCGAATGGGTGGCCCGGGAGGGTGGGGCCCGGGAGGGTGGCCCGGGAGGGTGGCCCGGGAGGGTGGCTCGGGAGGGTGGCCCGGGAGGGTGGCCTGGGATAGGGTGGGCACGGGAGGGTGGTCGGTCCTGGAGGGTGGCCCGGGAGGGTGGCCCGGGAGGGTGGCCCGGGAGGGTGGCCTGGAGGGTCGCCGAGGGTGTGGCCCAGGAGGGTGGCCCGGGAGGGTGGGCACGGGAGGGTGGCCCGGGAGGGTGGCCCGGGAGGGTGGCCCGGGAGGGTGGCCCGGGAGGGTGGCTCGGGACAGGAGTGTGGGGGGCCCGGGAGGGTGGGCCCTGGGAGGATGGCCCGGGCGGGTGGCGCTCGGGAGGGTGGGGCTCGGGAGGTGGGCCCGGTGGGCCCTGGAGGGTAGGCCCGTGAGGGTGGCTGTCACCAGGGAGGGTGGGCCGGGAGGGTGGCCCAGGAGGGTGGGCCCAGGAGGGTGGGCCCGGGAGGGTGGGCCGGGAGGGTAGGCCCGGGAGGGTGGCCCGGGAGCGTGGCTCGGGAGGGTGGCCCGGGAGGGTGGAGGGTAGCCCGGGAGGGTGGCCCGCGGGAGGGTGGCCCGGGAGATTGGCCCGGGAGGATCTCAAAGGGTGGGAGGGTGGCCCGGGAGGGTGGCCCGGGAGATTGGCCCGGGAGGGTGGCCCGGGAGGGTGGCCCGGGAGGGTGGCCCGGGAAGGGGTGGCCCGGGAAGGGGTGGGCCGGGAGGGGGTGGGCCGAGAGGGTGGCCCGGGAGGGTGGCCCGGGAGGGTGGGCTGGGAGGGTGGGCCCGTGAGGGTGGCCCGAGGGTGGCGCCCGGGAGGGTGGCCCGGGACGGTGGCCCGGGAGGGTGGGCCCGGATGGGGCTTGGGAGGGTGGCCCTCGTGGCCCGGGAGGGTGGCCCGGGAGGGTGGCTCGGGAGAGTGGCCCGGGAGGGTGGAGGGAAGGAGGGGGAGGGAAAGAGGAAGGGGAAGGCAGGGGAGGGGAAGGAAAGGAGGAAGGGGGGAGGGCGGGGAGGGGAAGAGGGGAGGGAAGGGAAAGGGAGGGAGGGGAGGGGAAAGAGGGGAGGGGGGAGAGAGGGGAGGGAAGGGGAGGGTGGGGAAGGGCGCGGTATGAAAAAAACTGTGTTATTTATTCCCACCTGTCATTTTTCGCGCGCAGGCGGGCGCGAGCGGGAATTCAAACCGCCACCGCTTCTGTAAAGGAGGGCTTCAGCTGACTGCGGGTGCTCGTCTAAGGGATTTCACACAATCATTAGCAATGCGAGTCACGCCGACCTACAACTTCATCTTGTCGCAGTGCTTCAGCCAGGTGCTCAACTGGGGGGCGGCGATGGGCCTCCCGCCCGCGCGGGTCTTTTTGGCCCTCTTGTTCGCGCGGTCTTTCGTGGTCACCCCTTGGCCCTGCAGCCAGGCGCTGACCTTCAGAGAGAGCTGCTGGTTGTTGTTGGTGCGCAAGCGGGAAACGGGCGTTTCAGTTTCTTGGACAAACCGCCGCCGCGTCCCGCGGCACCTTGAGGCGCGTCACACCGGAAAGTGATGCGTGGCAGGGCGCTCGTTTCCCGCCCCATCCCCCCGCGGCCCCGATGCGGTGCGATTCTTCTGGGTCGTGCAAACGTATTGCCGCTGGGACGCACTCGTGCGATTCCTCTGGGGGTGCTTCGTCGCGTATCCACTGGGGCGCTTCGGGCTATTCCTCTGGGCCTCTGGGTCGTGCTTCGGCGTGCGTCCACCATGGCGCACTCGCGCGATTCCTCTGGGCCGTGCTTCGGATGAGCAGAAAGAGGACGGGGGGAGGGGGGGATGAGGGACGCAAGTCAAGATGGCACGCAGTTGTTCAATCCGTATGTTTGGCCGATGTGCTCAGATCATGGCTGAGCCTGGTCAGCGAAAGGCAGACGTATTCCTTATGATTGGGAGTTGTGGTATGTTGCTCGATGATGGAGCTGCAGTGGCGTGTAATTCCTGTATCGGTTCGCTGCTACGGGACTCGCTGCTTGCATTGCGGTTCAGAATTTGGTGCCAGGGCATGCGCTGCGACAGGCAATGGCTTGGTGAAAGCTCTGATAATCAGAGCGGTGCGCTTGCTCTATTTCTTTTCGGTGGCTCATGGTGTGCTCGTTGATCGTCGCAGAAGATAACAAGTCTCCTACAAAACTGATGCAGTACTCGGAACAGTTCAGCGCCTGGTTCCAGAAGAATATTTCCTCCTTGGGTCCGCACCTCAGGGCCGTGGCGAAGCCGTCGGCCTCAGTTTCGAGAGCGGCCAGCTGCCCCTGGCCAGATGCGCGTTGCATTTTCCAGCTCTCGTCGCCACTTTGGTCCAGGTGGCCAGGACACGTCAGAACTCAAGTGCGGAGGCCAAGGCTGTTAGCAACGTTGTTCGATCAGTGGGGCTCAAAGAAGTTCAAGACTCTGCAGCTTGCAATGTTTGCAGACGCTGGAGATGAGCACTATCACTTGATGAGGCACCTAGACTACGAGAGGTTCCCGGCTGACGACCTGCCCTTCAACGCGAGCGCGTTCGTCGCACGCTGTTCGGGGTCGGCGGCCACCCAGCCGTGGCCGCGTAGACGGACTGCGCGTTCACTGGGCGCATGCTGAAGCTGCTCAAGCACCCCATCATGCTTCCAGGCGCTGGCGCACGTGCGTTGGACTGTCCAAACGGCGCGGCCCCAGCTGTGCAGACGAGATGCCTCGAACGCATGATGAATTGGGTCGCGGCAGTCGTGCAGGCGCTCCGGGCGGAGTTCCCCAGCTTCGAGGCGATCCAGGCGTGGGGCGTCTTCAATGTCGCGCAGCATGACAGGGGCACGGGCGCGCGCGCCGAGAACTCAGCCAACGCCCAGCGCCACAGGCAGATGGAGCGCTTGATCGAAGCCTTCAAGGCGGAGGCGACCTCGGACGAGCTGGTGGGGGAGATGGAGTCCGTGCGTCATTTGGTGGCGCGCGTGGCCGCGGAGAATTCGATGTGGTTGTGGATGCTTGGATGCGAGCTGCGAAGATGGCCAGCGCTAGTGCAGATATGATCATTCGCTACTGGGCAGCGGGTGGATCCACGAGCGGGGTCGAGCAGTCCTTCGGGGAGGGCTGCAACCGCCCCGTCGCCTCCCTGGGCAACGGCGCTTGTTGCGACCGCATGGAGATACTCGAGCTCGGGAAGGGCGACATACCTCAGGCGCTGCGCCGAGCTGCGGGCATCTGGAGCGACACCGGCAGTGGAAACAGGCAGCAGCGAAGCGATGTTGGCGGGCAGCATTTGCGTGCCCGGAACGAGGGCTGCGAGGGCTGCTGGCGGCAGGGCGGCAGCTCGACGCAGCGGCGAGCCCAGGTCAACTGAAGTCCGTCCGCGCCGTGGATCCAGATGCGATGTTGCAGCTTGAGACGTGGGCAAGGACTATCCGAGGACAGACGGGCGCGTTCCACTACTCGCAAAGTAACTACTCGCAAACGGCCAAGATCCGCCGCGGGGGATTTACGACATGTTATGACACACGCATACATTTTTTTTTTTTTTTTTTTTTTTTTTTTTTTTTTTTTTTTTTTTTTTTTTTTTTTTTTTTTTTTTTTTTTTTTTTTTTTTTTTTTTTTTTTTTTTCTGACGTTTGCGAGTAGGGACTTTGCGAGTAGTGGAACGCGCTCGGCGAGAGGAGGCCTGGGCAGGCAGACTCGGGGCTCTTGAAAACGCCTCGGTGGAGGAGCTCGAGCAGGGGAAAGACCGAAGTGAGAAGCAGTGCGTGGTGCGCGCCGCCAAACGGCGTCGAGCAGCCGCTGGGTTGATCACCGATTGCAAGATCTATGCCGTCGCGGCCAAGGCCCGCGAGTCCACCTTCATTCAGTCCACCGCTGCGGGGTCATTGGTTTTCGTGGTCAAGGAGGTGCGTGAGCGACCGCGTCGAGGCAGGCACCGGTCCAGTAGTTGTTTACAAGGCAGCGCTGTCATCGCAGAGGCTAGTCTACATGACCGACGCCTTCCTGGATTAATGTCTGCGGATCGCCACTTTGATGGTCGATCGAGCGGGTGGTTACATTTGGCAAGTGGAAGTTCACTAATTTAGTGTATTTCACGGCCAGGGCTACCATGATGCCCGCAATTTAATCATGGACATCGCACTTTTCGGTTCGGGTGACACGGCGCCAGTCTGAGTCTTATGGCACGTTGAAAACCGCATGAGTCTTAGGGCGCGTTTGGTGCACATGGGCACTAATGGGCACTGATGGGCTCTAATGGGCCCTGATGGGCCCTGATGGGCCCTAATGGGTCAAGGGGGGCATCGGGGACTCGGGCGCAGCGCAGGTCAGCGTTAGCCCAGCTCAGCGACCGAAGGGATTGTGGGAGAGTGCACGTAGGGGGCCCCCGTTGGTCCCCGAAATGGCCTGTCGTTTTTTTACGTGGTAGTGTTTGTCACATGATCGTTCGTGTCCTTGTACATATGCACGTATACGCAAGTATGTATATATGACCGTTTACGCTTGTGTAAGGCAATACTGTTTGGGGGCATCGTGGAACGCCGTCTCCTTCCGTAGCCTCTTTCCAAGGCTTGCAGGGTTTGAGGGGCCTCGGGCGAGCCGGCACCTCACTGCTTTGGTGCTCGCCCGAGGTCCTCGTTTGCTTCCTCCGGCTCCGACCCGGTCCGCCCCAGGTCGGGGGAAGGGACTCCCGAGAGAGAGACGGCGCTGCGAGCGCGAGTGCCCTCTGATGGCCGGAGATCAGGACGAGGAGTCGGACGGGAGCGCGCAGCTGTACCCCCCATCGGGCGACGAGCTGGGCGAGGACGGCGGAGGGTTGCCTCCTGGGCCCGCCGAAGATCTGAGGCTCGTCGCAGGTCAGGCGTACACGTCGACTGGCTACAACGCCCAGGGCGACGTCCAGTGCCGCTTCGCGGGGGTCGCCCTTCGCGTCTCCGTCGGAGACGAGACGTACGCGAGGCCGAGGTTCCTCTTCTCGAGCGACCCGTACTGGGACTGGTGGGCTGCAACCCAGGCGAGGGGGGTGCTGTGACTGCGCGGCCCCTTGTCCATGCGTGTCCGATGCAGCCGTGCCAGATCCAGCCCCCTTGGGGCTGCTCAGAGCTGGTGCACATCACAGATGCGCCCCCCGTCTCGGTCACCGAGCTGCGGGAGGTCTTTGCGTCGCTCCTCCCGGACAACCCGGACGCGGTCTGGCCCTCCGACCTCTTCGGACCGCGGCTCGCTGGCGGGGTGCCGGCGCAGGCGCCAGCCAGGAGGCCGGCCGCGTCGGAGCAGCCAGGGCTGGACGAGCTTTCGAGTGGCGACTTTGTCGAGGCGGAGGGGAGCAGCCGCCGCGCCCGCCTCCGCGGGAAGCTGGAGGCAGCGCAGGATCGCTTCGCGCGGCTTCAGCAGCAGCGACGGGCCACGGCGGGAGCTGCGGAGGCGGTCGCTGCTCTGGACGGCGAGCCGCCCGCGAAGGTCCCGCGGCAGGGCAGACCGCAGCAGCAGCGGTCGCTCGCCGAGGTCTTGGAGGAGCGCGTGCAGAAGGCGGCGAAGATCGGGGCAGTCGCCTCGGCCGAGGGCGCCAGGGGCGCAGAGGCGGCCGCCCCCGCGGCTGGACAGGGCGGAGCTGACGTGCAGGAGCTGCTGACGGCCCTCCTCGACGCGCTGCAGAGCGCGTCCAGGTCGTCCTACGACCCGTCCTTCGGCGGCGACGGTGGTGTCGCCACTGCCGAGGGCGACTTCCTACCGAAGGGCCTCGCGTCTCGACGGGCCCACTGCAGGAGATTGGCACTCGAGCATCCAGGCAGGCTTGCGGAGCTGAGTCTGGGACAGATGGCAGAGTTTCTAGGATCTCAGGACGGCGGCGGGTTCGTCGATCCGCACGGCCCCCGTCATTCTTCGGTTCCTCCTCTCAGTCTACCTGCCGCAGCACCCTGTCACGGAGATAGGGGTCGAGATCTACCGCGAGCTGCGAACGATCGCGGAGGGGCTGGACCTGTTGTTGAGGGGGCGCACGGCCGCGGTCGCCGACATCCTCGCCCAGCGCTTCAAGGCCATCCAGGTGGCTGTCGGGGACGGGGGCTGGTCGGCGGCGAAATGGCTCGAGCTGATACCGCCGCGGGGCCAGCCTCTCGCGCTGTGCAACGAGGAGGAGGAGATGATCAGGAGCATCCAACACGGGGAGCTCAAGCTGGAGGAGCTTGCCTCGAGGCTGCGTCAGAAGCCCCAGGGCTAGCAGGCCGGCCGGGGCGAGGTGGGTTCGGCGTTGCCCCCTCGCCCTGCTGGCCATGCAGGGGGGATTCCCCCTGCTGCAGCGCAGGCCGAGGCGCAGAGGCAGCCAGCGGCCGCAGGCTCCGCGGGGGCCGACCGCATGATGGCCGACAGGGCGGCAGCCCCAGCCCGCTTGGTCGTGCTGTCGCGGCCTTGGAAGGGCGCCAAGGCGAAGTACCCGAAGAAGCCTGGGGAGACGGTCAAGGCGTACGATGCCTGTCTCAGGAGCCGCGTGCCGACGCTGCGGTAGGGGCCATGACGCCGCCCGCCGCGAGCGCTCTTGGGGGGGGCCTGGCCTGCGCGGGCGCCTCTGGGGGCAGCGCTGCGGCCGATGGCCTGCTCGGCGCCGCCGAGGCCCCTCCAGGCCCCTTTCCATGCCAGGATTCGCTCACCGCATCGGGCTTCCAGGACTGGCTGCGCGTGCTCACGGTCGGCGGGGGGTCGAGCCTCGCTGCCGTGGACTTGTCCGTCACGCTGCTGGGCCTTACCATCACGGACCCTGGGGGTCTGGGCGCCTCGCTGGGGAGTTCACGAAGCGTACGTCCACAAGGCGGGGGAGCGGAGTGCGGGGGACGTGACGTCCTCCCGCTGCCCCTGCCCTCTCCCTCCCTGGCGAGGCGATGGATTCGCAGCCGATGCGGCCCTCGCAACGGCAGGTGCCATTTCGCACGAGTGGCCACGTCCGTCATGGTGGAGCGCTGGCTTTACATGGAGGTGCTCGGCCTGAATCGCACGCACTGTGGGCGGGCGACCGCCACTTGGCAGCACGAGGGGTCCCTCACGCTGGCGCAGCGGCAGGCCATGGCCCACCTCCTGCCGCGGGCCGAGGTCTTTGCGGAGGACCCCTTCGCGAACGTGAAGGTGCCCGCGCTGTCGTCCGCCCTCCAGCACGCGGTCATCGACTACAGCGAGGAGCCCACGGTCAAGGCACTTTCGTGCGTGCTCGCGGAGCTGAAGCCAGGCCTGCTGCAGCCGGTGCACGCAGGCGCCTTGGACGCATGCGAGTTCGTGGATGCGGACATCGACGCCTGGCTGAACGACCCCACGGTGGCGCTGAAGCCCAGGGCTGAGTGGCCCAACCCGCTCCCGAGGGCGCGGGTCAACGTCATCTCTGGCAACGACTGGGAGGCCCTCGTAGTGCACTTGGTGAAGTTGGGCATCTTTACGGAGCTCGAGCCGCATGAGGTGTTCCAGGTGCGGGGCGCTCCGCTCCTCAACGGCCTCTTCGCAGTCGAGAAGAAAGGAGCGCCTGGGCCGAGGGCTGGGCGGGTCACCAGGCTCAGCCTCGACATGGTCCCAGGCAACTCGCTCCTCACGCCGTTTGTCGGAGGGGCGTCTACACTGGCGGCGTCGACGGGGGGGACGACCCTTCATCTGCCCAAGGGCTCCCTGTTCCCGTGGATTGGCGATGACCAGAAGGGGGCCTTCTTTGTGTGGCGGATCCCGCGCTGCTGGCATGCTCACGTGGCGGTGGGCAAGGCGCTGCGTGGCGACCTGTCTGGTTGCGCGGCGACGCGGGTCCTGGAGGTCTCAGCTGTCATCTCGATGGGTTGGACGCTCGCCGTGCCGCTGTTCCAGCACATGCTTCGGCGGCTGTGTCGGCTCCCGCCGCCGCTGGGGGCGGGTCTACCACCAGGGGCAGAGTCGCGGAAGGACACGGTGCGGCCGCTCGCTTTAGCTGAGCAGGGCCCCGTCCTTGCATCTTGGTGTCAGGTATACATCGACGACTTCGACGCCCCCAAGACCATTGACGAGGCCGCGGCGCTGGTGCTGCTTGGCTGCCAGGCAGAGTTGCAGGCTGCGGCCCGTGCCAGCTACGGCCGGGTGCAGGTGGCGATCTCCCTCGACCAGGCGCGCCTCTGCCAGCTGCGCGTTGAAAGGATGGGGGCTTCTGTTGACGGAGTCACGGGGCGGATCGCGGCCCCCCTCAGCAAGGCGTCGTCCGCCTACGGTCTCGCCATCGCGACGCTCGGCCTGGCCTTGGTCCCGTGCGGGCTGGGCGTGACTGTGCTCGGCCGCCTTGTCAGGGCCTTCGAGTTTCGACGGCCCTTGCTCAGTTTTTTGAGCGCAGTGGGGAGGCTTTCAGAGCCGCGGACAAAGGTCTACCTGACGCGTGAGATGAGGGAGGAGCTGATGGCGACGCTCCTCGTGATCCCGCTCGCCGCTGCTTCGTTGAGGGCCCTCTGCATCGGGCTGTTCGACGGCATCTGCGGGCTGGCGGTCGCGCTCTCGCGCCCCCTTGTGCGCATCGTCGCGTACGTGAACGCCGAGACGGACGCCAAGGCCGGGAGGGTCGTACGGCTCAGGTGGCCAGGCGCCATTGACGGAAGCGACGTCAGGACCGTGACCGCCCAGACGGTGGAGGTTTTGAGGATAGCCGACCAGTCCGAAGTCGACCTGGTGGTCGTGGGCGCAGGCAGCCCGTGCCAGGGGCTCACGGGGCTGGGCGCTGCTGGGCGAGGCCTGGGCGACCCCGAGTCCTCGGTCTCCTTCGAGGTGCCGCGCATCTTCGGGCTGCTGTCAGACGCTTTCGGGACGCGCTTCAGGTGGTTCGTGGAGAACGTCGCGGGCACGGTGACCAGCAGCCTGCGTGGCATGAGCCAGGCCCTCGGCGCTAAGCTTGTGTTCCTGTGTGCCTCGGATTTGGTGCCCTGCAGGAGGCCGCAGCTGTATTGGCTGAGCTGGGGCGCCCGCCCCATCTTGCCGCTGGTTTTCCAGGAGTGTGAGGACACGTTCGTGGTCAGCTGCAGTGAGCCCCCCCTGTTGAATTTGGATTGGGGGGATCCTGGGGCGCGCTGGATCGGCGAGCCTGGGCCGTACTCGACCCCCGTATGCGGCAGCCCCCAAGGAGGCTACCCTTCAGCGCCGCGAAGGTTCAAGAGTGCTTTGGCCGAGGCACTCGCTCGCTGGCAGTTGGATTCGTATCGCTACCGTGCTGTGCTCTACGAAGAGAGAAACCTCTTGCAGGACAGCGGCGGGTCTGCGCGGGTCCCTTCAAGCTCCGTGCAGGAGAGGATGATGGGATGCGACGTGCTTTACACGGCGGTAGCCACGGAGGGCTCGAACCAGCAGGATAGCGCCGACGCCAGGTCCTTCCTGCTGGGCAACAGCTTCAACGTGTTCTTGGTCGCCTGGCTGCTGCAGTCGGTTCTTGCTGAGCCTGGGGGCTGTGGCGCGCCCGCTGTCCATGCAGGAGCTGGGACACGTCGGCGAATGCACGCCGTTGGGGAACGAGACGGGCTGCTTCGAGAGCGACGCAGGGGAGCCGGAGGTCGAGGCCAGCCGCCTCCTGCTCCTGAGCTACCTCGCCAGGTCCGAGGAGGGCGGGCGCCATGTGCGTCTCGACGTGTACCTGCCGTACCGACCGAAGGGGGTGGCCCAGATCGTTGCTCGACCCGTTCGTGTGGAGTGACGAGTCGTGCTGAGTATGACTTCGCCCAGGAGGCGGCGGGCGCACATCAATGTCAGGGAGCTGCTGGCCGCGCTTGCGGCCCTCCGATGGCGGGCTTGCGCCGCTCGCCGCCACTGCAGCCGCTGGCTCCACCTTGTGCACAGCGGGTCGTCGCGGCCATCATCACGAAGGGCCGGAGCAGCAGCGCTCGCTTGCAGCCGATGCCCCAACGCTGGGCAGCAGCCGCGGCCGCGGCTGACATGTACCCGCTGATCGGCTACATCGTGTCCAAGAGCAATCCAGCCGACAAGCCATCGAGAAAGCTGAGGCGTGGCTCGCGACTCAGGGGGCGCGGCACTTGCGCGTTTCTTGGTGCGCAAGGCCGCCCGTGCAGGCCGCCCGTGAGGCGGCGTGACCCGCGAGCCCACACCCCCTCGTCGCTCCGCGTGGGGGTGGCGACCCGCAGGCGATATGCCGTTGCGGTCGGCAGGCTCTTGCAGTACTACGGCGCTGAGGAGAGTGGCACGACTGCGCTGGCGGTGGCCATGGACGACGCGGACAGCTTGGTCGCTAGCTTCCTCGAGAGGCTTCGGGCTGAGGGCGCTGGCATTGCAGCTGCAAGCAACTTTGTTGCGGGCGTGGCCATATATATTTTTTCTGCCCGTCTTTGCGCAGGAAGCTCGACCTGTCCTGGTCACTCCTGCGGGCGTGGCGCCGCCAGGAGTCTGCGGCGCGCGTCCTCCCGCTGACTGCAGAGCTGGTCGGCGGCATGGCGACCTACGCCATCGCAGCAGGCGCCTTGTGATTTCGCCTGCCTTTCTTCTCGTCAGCTTTGAAGCGATGCTGCGGGGAGGAGAAGCCTGCAGCCTCACCGCAGGCGAGGTTCATGATCGTGCATCGTGTAGGGTCATCCGCACTGGCAGCAGCAAGACCACGGCGGGCAAGGATGCAGCAAGCCCGTGGCTGTGCGGTCTAAGGCCTGTGTGCGGCTGCTGCGACTGGTTGTGGCCCATCTCGCGCCTTCAGACAGGCTCTTGCCGTGGTCGCCAAGCCGGCTCAGGGCAAGCTTGCAGCGCTTGGCCGAAGCCTCGGTTGGTCGCTGGGTCAGCACTTTGACGGCGAGTATTTATATTGAAGTGCAGTTGCCGACCTTGTGAAGGTCAAGTCGCAGCATAAACAATGTTCGACTGTTCAGTGCTGCCTTCAGATTCTGCGTGAATTCGTCAAATTGTGAGAGTTGAATGTGCAGCTTCTATGCCCTATCCAGCCGTCCCTCTTTGTGCCCATTGCTGAGTGTGTGTACATATCTCTCAGCTTCGCTGACTTTCCATGCCTAAGTCTAGGCGGTGACTGGAAGTTAGCCTCACGGGTGCAGAGTTTTTTGGAATAGTTTCTCTTTGACGGCGTGGGCGCCAAGGTTGGAGACGTGGGGAGTTAGCTGGTGACCTTCAGGGTGTGCCTTTCTGGTGCCGCACGTTCCAGCGCGTGGCCGAGGGTGTCTGTGTGGGACTTGTGGTCGGCCTCCCACGGGATGGGTGCCTCGGGACCTCGGGAGGTCCCTTGGCTGCCCGTCCTGTTCGGAGGTGCACCGTGTGTCGGTGCTGGCCTGTCCCTCCGTGATTCGGGCCCGCGTTTGTAGGTCCCGAGCGGCCCCGCGGGCTGTGGGCGCAGTGGAACCTTCGGCCAGTGTGCTGGGGGGGCGGTGTGCAAGGTCCTGAAAGTAAAGGTCACGTGTCGGGCTAACTTGACCACTGGCGTGGACGTACGCCTCCGTAAAACAGTATGACCGTTTACGCTTGTGTAAGGCAATACTGTTTGGGGGCATCGTGGAACGCCGTCTCCTTCCGTAGCCTCTTTCCAAGGCTCCCACCCGCTACCTCCCTGTATCCAAGGCCGCGTTGCGGCCCCTGCACGCAGAGACTGTGCTGTATAGATGCCCCCAGCTACTCCAGGTTGGTGCCCTAAGCCCAAGGGGAGTTAGCTGGTGACCTTCAGGGTGTGCCTTTCTGGTGCCGCACGTTCCAGCGCGTGGCCGAGGGTGTCTGTGTGGGACTTGTGGTCGGCCTCCCACGGGATGGGTGCCTCGGGACCTCGGGAGGTCCCTTGGCTGCCCGTCCTGTCGGAGGTGCACCGTGTGTCGGTGCTGGCCTGTCCCTCCGTGATTCGGGCCCGCGTTTGTGGGTCCCGAGCGGCCCCGCGGGCTGTGGGCGCAGTGGAACCTTCGGCCAGTGTGCTGGGGGGGCGGTGTGCAAGGTCCTGAAAGTAAGGTCACGTGTCGGGCTAACTTGACCACTGGCGTGGACGTACGCCTCCGTAAAACAGTATATATATGTATATGCATATATATATATGCATATATATGTATATATATATATATATATATATATTCATATATATATATATATATATATATATATATTTATGCGTGTGTGCATATATATATATATGTATATATATATATATGTGTATACACACCACGTTCAAACGTGTGTGCCCGCTAACATGCGTATGCACATGATTGCCAACAATAGCATAGCATAGCATAGCGCAGCACATGCAGGGGCTAGGGGCTCGGGGCTCTGGCGCGCCCATGGCCTCCCAAGGGCTATGGGGTTCAGTCTAGGGGTCGGGGGGTTCAAGGGCTTCTGAGGTTGCAGAGGCTCCATGCGCATGTGACTTGGGCTCCAAGAGCTCTGGTGCACCCATGGCCCCCCAACGCCTGCGGGTTCAGTCTAGGGGCTGGCGGCTCCAGGGGCTTTGAGGCTCCAGAGGCCCAAAGTGCTCCAGGGGCCCCAGGAGCCATGGAGTTTGTCTGCTCTACGAGTTTGTCTGAGTCTGCCTGTCGTTGTCTGCGTTTCGGGCCCGAAAACCTAGACATGTCTGAGATGATGACGATTCTGATGATGCTGAACGACTTTGATGATGCAACGTTGATGGATGATTACGATGTTGGCGACCCTGGTAATGCCGAGGATGTCGAGGCTGTGGATGCGGATGATGGCGGTGGAAACCCCTTCTGGACACGTTTGCCCCGGCGTGCCATGCTCTGACCAGCGTCGAACCCATTGGCACCGTGCGCAGGGGCATGCCATGGACATAAGAGGCGAATCAGGGCGAGGGGGACGAAGGGAGCGAGGAGGACAAGGAGGGGGAGATTGATGAGAAAGGGGAGGATCTCGAGGATAAGACGGATGGCGACGAGGAGGAGGAGGAGGAGGAGGAGGAGGAGGAGGAACAGGACGAGGATGGTGGGTGTGCCTCAACGCCGGGCAATCGAGGCACGGGGGAATCTCATTGAGGAGGGCGAGGACGAGGTCAGAGGAGGATTTAGTACGCTCAGCGCCCGGCGGGAAACGGTCCAGCACGCAAAGTGGGCCGCCGCCGGGCGACAAATGGCAATGCAGCTTCAACTGTCGTCATTGCACTCATCCCCGCCTACTGTAGACTACTGTCGAGTGCCCCCTCCCTCGACGATGTCATGCCGCCTGACCGCCTGGATTCATCCTGAGTGCCGTGGGCTGCGGCGCTACTACTGCAGGGCTGCTTCTGAGACTCGATCACTCCTCATCATCGATGTCCTGGCCAGCCGCAGCAGTGGACTGCTGCTTCATCGCGTTGATCCGATCGAGCAAGGACTGCCGGTCCGCCGCGCCCTTGACAACAGCCGCCGCCGGAGTGCTGCCGCCGATGGGGGTGCTCCCACCAGCCACCGGAGTGACGCAGCCAGCAGATTGAGATCCGCTGGAGTCCTTGGTGGGCGTCGTAGCGTCCTTCCGAGTGGACGTCACTAGGGACGAGAGGTTCACGTCGTAGAGGTCGAGGTCGTTCGCGCCCATGGCCGCCGAGAGGATCCTGCTGCGCAGCTTGGAATAGAGCAACTCGACGTGGGCGTCAGTGAAGCACACGCCAAGGTAAGGTATCTGCTTGCGCACTGCGTACATTGCCCAATGTCCTGAGCCCGGGGTGAGATCGATGATCGATGTGGCCTGGAGCAGGTGGGCCACCTCCGTGGCCAGAGCTGGAGGCCCTTCGTGCCAGAAGGCGGGCACGAGGTCGGACGCCTTCGTGGCCTTGTCCTTCTTGTGCTCGACGCCGCAATTCCCACCCGGCAGCGGCAGGTTCTCAGTGCTGTGCATCGCTTTCTTGTCAGACCAGGGCACTGTCCACGTAGCGTCCTTTGGAGGCGTCCCAAATGGAGTCCGAATGGAGGGGGTCAGAGGATCGCGATACATCGCCGATGCCTGCTTCGCCGATGCATCGACAACGTCGGCGCCGTGAGGATCAAGCCCCACTAAGTCACATCACCGATGCATCGGCGATGCGGCGCGATCGTCCACCCCGTTTACGCGGACCCTATGTAGGAGGCATCGGTCCTTGTCGCTCCAGTCTGCCACATCCAGAGGGCCGATGACGTTGCCCCGCGTGGTCGCCTTCGGGCTCAGCTTGCGCGGCCCGATCTTGAAGATGGGCATCTCCGACGACAGCAGGAGGACCGTCTCCATCTGCTCCAGCGTGTGGTTGCCGTGCATCCGATTGAGACGCTTCTCGAGCGACTCCTGGGAGAACATCGCATAACGCTTGGTCACCTCGAGCTTCATGGGGCTCAGAGCTTTGACAATCTTATCCTCCCAGTCCTGGCCTTTGGACCCATCGGGGGCGACGATGATATCGTTGGCTGGTAGACTTGGAGTTTTCTCACCCGTCGCCCGCGCATTTACCACCGCGCCGAGAAGCTTGCTCAAGTGGTGCGGACGGCTGGGCCCCAATCGGTATTTACCCTGCGTCCCGCTCTCGCACAAAGTCTTGGCGTCGATCACGATGGCTACGTAAGACTTGCCCTTGCCCATGGCCTGGCCCGCCTCGAACGCCTTGATCGACTGCGCAATCTCTTCTTGGGACGTGGCGGCCACGAGCTTCACGTTGGACCGCATCCGACGCTGTGCCAGTTGGGCGTGCGACTTGGCCTTGGCGACGTCGGCGCTCTCCATGGTGACCACGCCGTTGTCGGCATCGCATATCAAGGTCTCTACCTGCGACTGGTTCGCGATGAAGGCCAACTTGAGGTTCTGCGCCGCCTGCTCCTCCTCGGCTGCAGTTGGATCGGCTTCGGCGTCGTCGACGATGCCGGCAGCCTTCTTCTGATCATCGTACGTCTTCATCAGCTCTGACATCATGTGGGAAACGTCCGCGGTCTCCAGGAAGTCATCGCGAGTCCTCTTATTGGCCATGGTCTTGATCATCGCCACGTCGTACTCGTAGCCGTAGACAAGGGTTTCCATCATGAGGAGCAGTTGGCCGGCGCTGGGCGGCCAGGAGTGGGGCAGGGTGCGGTCCGTGGCCACCCCGTCGAGATCCCTCTTGGGCTTCTGAATGACACCGAACCTCTTCCTGCATGTCACGACCGACTCGGTGAACTGTTTGAAGGCGGTCTTCACATCGGTATCCCAGTTAAATTGTTCAAGGCGCCTCCACAGGGAGTCGCGCAGCGCACGCTTGAAGACGAAGAGATCGATGATGGACTTGTTGCCCCAGCCCTGGACCTTGCCCTCGAGCAAACGCAGTGGGATCGCCTCCTTGCCGTCAGTGCAATGCCAGTGGTCCCACAGCATCTCGTAGGCCCAAATCATGAGCGTACTCTTCTTGTCGCATTGGCTGCCGACCTCCTTGTACTTTAGCACGCTGTCCATGGGGCTATCGTTGCCCAGCTGATCGAAGCGGAAGCAGATGTCGCTCACGTTTTTCACGATCAGCACTTGGTTGCGAAGTGTAAGACAATTCTCGACGAACGTAGGCGTCACATTCTCCGAGGACTTGGCCATGGTGAGCTTGCCGTAGTAATCCGCCAATGTTTTTTTGTTTTGCTTCTGTCCACCTTCCTCCAACTGCTTCTTCAAGTCGATGATCTCGTACGAGCGGAGGAGGTTGGACCTGCGCATGTTCTCATGCTTCACCGCCAGGTCCTCCCGCCCCTGCACCAAGATCTGGAAGGTGACGTTGAGGGAGTGCCCCGGGTCCACCACCATGAAGCGGACGGGGATGGACTGCAGCATCTCGCGCCATTCACGCATGGCGTCGAGATTGTCAGTTGCCTCGGCGGCCATGCCTATGGCCGCGCGCAGGGCGTCCCGCATCTCAGGCATGCAGACCGCCTGGAGTTGACCATGCCGAAGGTGCGGCAGCTCGTCGCCCCGCGTGTGAGCGACGGTGATAGTGTCTGGGTAGCTTTTAGGCGTCTGCCAGAAGTGGCCGCGAAGGTTCTCGATGCGGTTCCAGTACTTCGGCACGTTCGGCTGCGACTCGTAACGCAAGTTGAGCCAGAAGAAAGGGATGCTCGCCACGTAGGGCTGACCAGCGTCGAGCTTCTTCTTGGCCTCATCTGGATTGTAGGCATGGGCCCCGCTTTTGTCCGTCGGTTGGTCATGCATGATGCCGTCAAAGGCGGGGTGTCGCATGATCTTGTCGTCGTAGCAGCACAACTTGTGTTGGACCGTCGCGTTCAGGCACCCGGCGAAAGGGTTTACTGAAGACGGACTTGCGCCACCGCCTGCTGGGGCAGCGGAGGCCTTGGCGGCGCGCTTGGGAACTTTGGGCGGTCTAGCGGGAGCATCGTGGGCGCGCTTGCCCATGGCGCTTGCCCAGTTGAAAAGGTGTGGTGTGAAATCCTCACTCGGCGGCGTCGAGTCTCGAGCCCAAATGGCTACTAATGAGCATGATGGAGGAGGAGCTGCGCTGACACGCGCTGCCCCACTGACGCGCGCCGAAGCCGCGCATGGCAAAACAATGCCCGTGGAGGCTATGGGGCCATCATGAGGCCCCCGAGACAATCCAAAGAGGGCCCAAGGGCCCGAGAAGCGTCCTAAGAAAGCCCGACAAGCCCCAAGAGTGCCCAATACAATCCAAAGAGGGCCCAAGAGGGCCCGAGAAGCGCCCTCTGAGAGCCCAAGACGACCCAAAAAGGGCCCAAGAGGACCCGAGAAGCGCCCCAAGTGGCCCCCAAGAATTCCCCAAGAGAGCCCGAGCAGCGCCCAGGACGGCCAAATAACAATCCAAGAGGGCCCCGGGGGAGGTGAATAACTCCGCGCGGCATACATCCTCTGGGGCCATATGGAGGAAGATCTGGGGGAAGATATTGGGAAGATCTGGGGGAGGGGGGGGGGGATCTGGGGGAAGATCTAAGATCTGGAAGAAGCATTGGGGGGGGGAAGATCTGGGGGGGGGGAGATCTGGGGGAAGATATGGGAAAACCTAAAGGGAATATGCTATGTGTTGTAGTTGTATAGTGTGTAACAGATGGCAGACGATTAATGTTCATGCGCTAATGGCAAATATTGCGTAATATCTGATATATAATATACCATAATGTATGTTGTAGATGCACACTGTATCTTATAATATATCACAGATGATTGATGATCATGCGTTAATGTCATAAGCTACATACTATGCGATATACTACGCCATATTCCCTACATAGATTCTGCCTAGAAGGGTGCTTACTCTCGATCTTGAAAAGGCCGGGCAGGGGAACGCGCCCTGGGCGGTTCCCCCGGCATCCGCCCCGCGGTCCCCCCCCAGCTACGTCCCCTTAGCTTGGCGTTGCGTATATCATCTTAGCGTAGCGTAGTTCATCTTGGATTACCTTAACTTCATATTATGGCTCAGGTGTATCTTAGCTTAGCGTACCTTCATCGTAGCGCCGCTGAGCTTTAGCATAGCAGAGCACAGCATATCTCAGCCTAGCGCAGCATAGCATAGCATAGTGCGGCATGAGCATAACACAGCATAGCATAACATAGCCAAACATAGCATATCATAGTATAGCATAGCGCAGCATAACATATCATAGCACATCATAGTAGAGCATAGCGCAACATAGCATGGCATAGCATAGCATAGCGTACCATATCACAGCGCACCATGACATAGCATAGCTTAGAATTGCATATCATAGCATAGCACAGAACAGCACAGCATAGCATGGCGAAGCATAGCATGGCATAGCATAGCCTAGCCTAGCCTAGCAACTAATGCTGCGTCCATAGGGGCTCCAACTTCCAGGTAGGGTCGCAATGGGGTAATGTCGTAGATGATACAGTCTACCCGTGATGGCTTCAAGAGGCACAGCACTGAGCGCGCGGCGCGTGTGCTATCGGCACGGGCACTTTACAATGCATCACAGGTGCCCCCCCGTCGGTTGCGAAACGATGCCGCGGTGAATTTTGCCGGGGACCATTGGGGACCATCGGGGACTGAAATAACAGGGGTGCGCATGCGCACCTCTGTTATTTCAGCGCCGGGCGCCCAGCCCCGAAATAACAGGGGTGCGCATGCGCAAATCGACTGAAATAACAGATTTGCGCATGCGCAAATCAAGGAAAAGTTGTCTTTTGCGCACGCGCACCTCTGTTATTTCAGCGCCGGGCGCCCAGCACTGAAATAACAGGGGTGCGCACGCGCACCCCTGGTATTTCAGTCGCCGAGTTGGAGTTGTGACTTTAAGGATTTTCGATGTTCACCATTATTTTTCGCCCCCGGTGCATTTTGAGGATTCGCTCTTCGAAACTATCGCGCGCATCATTCGCATGATCATCGCGTACCTCCTCTCCATTGCCCTACATGTCGTTCTAGACGGCGAGGCCTTAGGTTGCATTATCTTGCATGCGGCGCATGCGGCAGTACCGTCATTATCCTACCTCCTACATGTTCACATCACACATGTCGTTCGCGTAACCAGCAAGATGTTGCAGCGACGACGACGCCAAGGCGACGACGGCGTCGAGCCCCCCCCCCACTGCGGAGGTTAAGGAGGAGGAGAAGGAGGACGCGGCCGGAGCTCTCGACCCCACCATTCCTCGAGCCGGGTCGATCCGCGCGGGCTCCACGGCCCACGGCTGGACGAGGAGGTTATTTTCAGCCCGCGGTGCAGTGATGCTCCTTCCCAGTTGCGCGGAGCCCACGAACCCAACATCACGCACCAACAACCCCGATGGCGCTCTTGGCGCAGTAAGGGTGGCACGCACAGTGCCCAGAACGCCGACGCACCAGCCAGGGCCCACGCAGGGCTGCCAAATGTAAATTTTACAAGCGGATACTGACTGGCCTAGATTAGACATCATCAGCGCGCCCGAGCGCGCACAAGCATTTCCTGAAAAGGTCCCTCATCACGGTGACCGTGTAAGCATTGCCGATCATCTCGCGGAGCCGCGAGCGATTGACATCGGGCGGCACGACGATTGCATGCGGGTCAAAGCCCTGGCACTTCAACAGCTCGTGCTCGCGGATCAAGCCGCCGCGGTTCGTGGTGAACCACTGGAGCTCCCTGGCGCGCTTCTTGGTGATCGTCGGCATCTCGTCGAGGTAAACGGAAATGCCGAAGGATGGGCCCTTGCCGACGTCGATCACCCACGGCTCAGCATCGGTATCGGCGTCGGGGTGCGTCGTCTTGATCTTCTCGAGGCCAGCGACTAGATTGCGCAACTGGTAAGGCTTCAACTCCAACAAGGATGCATGTTTCTGCCTCTCCGTGGGCGAGTCCTGGTCAAGGATGGAAGTGAGGGACACCGTCTGGCTACCAGTTGGCCAACTCCACTCAGCGCGCTGCCGATCCCGACGAATCCCCACGATGTAGAGGCGCCGCCTTGCGGCGGGCACGCCAAAGTCCCTGGAGTTCAAGATGTGCCAGTGAATATTGTAGATGCCGTCCGCGCACTCGTAGAGGATGCGCATGGTCACATCGAACTGCTTCTTGAACTTCTTGTCGGTCGCGAACTCGGGGACATTCTCGAGGGCGAAGATGCATGGGGCCAGCTTGCCAATGGTGAGCGCCACGTAGAAGACCACGAGCCCTGCGCCAGAGGGGTCATCCACGCCCTGGCGGTTGCCCTGCTTGGAATATGTCGGGCATGGGAAGCCAGCAGTATAGATAGTGACTCTGCCCACGAACATCTCCAGTTGTTGAGGGTCGCGTGCAACCACATCGTCGAAGACTGTGTTGACGTGCGGCTGGGTAGCCATCAAGATTCGCTTGTACACTGGATCCACCTCGGAGGCGAAGTGGTGCTTGAAGGGGGTGATGTGCCGAAGGGCAAAAGCACCAGCGTCGAGGCCACTACAGTCGCTGGCGTAGCCGATGGGCCCAGTCGGCGGCGGCCCCGGCAGCAGCGGCTTCAGCGCCATGAAACGGGCCGCCGCGGCCTTGGCGGATGGCTTAGCCTTCGGCTTCGCCTTCGCGGTCGCCACCCGCTTCGCCTTCGGCCGAGCCCTCGCTGCTGACGAGGCCGCTCTCGCCGCAGGGCGCTTGCGGACAGAAGGGCCGCTCGCAGAGGCATTGGCGGAGGCGGTGGACTGCGGCGCTTCCTCTGGCAGCACTACTGCCCACATCGCCGTCGCTGGCGGTGGCGCCTGCGGCGCGCGAACGGGCCGGGGCCTAAAATGGCCGTTGCGGTAGTGGTCAGCGGAGGGGGCCGGGGCGACATCCATGTTTTCGGGCGCGCATGGCCCGCCTCGCGCCCTCGGGGGCAGTCTCGGGAACTGGGGGGGCCGCGGGGCGGATGCCGGGGGGCCCGCCCGGGGCGCGTTCCACTGAGACTGAGTGCCCGGCCCCTTTAACATAGAAAGTAAGAGCCCTTCTAGGCAGAGCCTGGGCAGGGAATGTGAGCGAGGGGGTGGGCGCGGGATGGGTCGCGGGTGGGTCGCGGGGCGGGTCGCGGGTGGGTCGCGGGCTTGGGATATACATGTTGCGCCGCACGCGCGCATATAATTTGCACTAAATTGTTTGTAGTAGTTGTTGTTGTTGATGTTGTTGATGCCGCTGCAACCTGTCGGTGGTGCTTTGAGCCAGGATGTTCAGCGTGATTGACCCCGCCTCGCAGGGCTCTTATCAGACAGTCCTCCCAAGATGGCGCCAGACTTTCGCAGCGGAGCAGTGGCGACGAGAGCGGGCCCGCAGCCTTGATTCTAAGGCGTGTCCGGAGCATGACGATGTCGATGATGGTGGCGGGGGTGACGGGGAGGAGGAGAGGTGGAGGAGGAGGAGGGGGAGGAGGAGAAGGAGGAGGAGGAGGGGGGGGAGGAGGAGGGGGAGGCAGAGGAGGATGAAAAGGAGTAGGAGGGGGAAGAGGATTGCTCAGCGGCCACATGCACCCATCGCCGATTGATCCTCATCACGGCGTGAAATGAAATCGAGCATCGCGGCAGCGTCGAATGCTTGCCTGACGCCTGGGCACACCTCAGCGCCTGATTCAGCCGAGCCTAAAAGGGCTATGGCAATTGTGGGCGTCTTGGCCGCCCTGGCCGTGATATACACCAGGTCGCTGGTGAACTTCCACTTGCTCGCAGCGTGGCTACCCGCGCGATCGACTATCAGAGCGGCGAGCCGGGGGCACTCCGCTAAGAAGGCGTCGGACATGTAGACAATCCTATGCGAGGACAGCGCTGCTCTGTACACCGCTACTGGACCGGCGCCCGCCACCACGCGCTCCCACGTGCAGACCGCGCCACCGATCAACGCAGCATTCCAGAGCACTGACTTCGCAGGCTGCTGAACCTCCTTGACCACGAATATGGATGCCTCCGAAGCGGTGGCCCGAGTGAAGTTGGCCTCGCGGGCCTTGGCTGCGACGACTGCCGCTGTCACCGGCGCGTCAGGAGCGACATAGATGTTGCTATCTGCAATCGTGATGTCGGGCGGTCCAGCCGCCGCGCGACGCCGTTTTAAGGCGCGCCCGATGTATTGCTTGTCGTTGGTGACCTTTTTCTCCATCAACGTAACCACCTTCTGAAGCTCACCCACCGAGGCGTTCTCTAGAGCTCCGAGTCTGCCTGCCCAGGCCTCCTCGGAAAGTCGTTGACACTTCTTGGCGTGGACGACAACCATCTCCTTGGATTGCTCATCTGTCCACGTCTCAGGCTGCAGCATCGCACCTGGATCCACGGCGCGGACGGACTTCAGCATGCCCGGGCTCGCCGCAGCGTCGAGCTGACGCTTCCTGTTTTGCCGCCAGCCGCCCTCGCAACCCTCGTGTCGGGCCTGCAAATGTTGCCCGCCAGCGTCGCTTCGCAGCTGCCTGTTTCCACTGCCGGACGCTCGGGGCCGCCCGAAGATGTCGCTCCAGATGTCCGTGGCCATCTGCAGCACTTGAGGTAGGTCGCTCTTCTCGAGATCGACGATCTCCACGCGGTCGCAGCAGGCGTCATTGCCCAGGGATGCTATGCGGTGGTTGTAGCCCTTCCCGAAGGACTGCTCAACCCCGCTCGTCGACCCGCCCGCTGCCCAGTAGCGAACGATCACCTGCATGAGCTTTGATGGAGGAGAAAGCGAGGTATCGAGGACGCCACCGCGTTTGTTCGCCGTGGCCATCTCCGCAGCGCGCATCCAAGCATCCCGCGATGACAGCGACTGCTCCGCGGCCACGCGCGTCACCAAATGGCGCACAGACTCCATCTGCCCCACCAGTTCGTCTGCCGTCGCCTCGATCCCGAAGGCCTCGATCAAGCGCTCCATCTGCTTGTGGCGCTGCACGTTCGCCGAGCCCTCGGTGCGCGCGCCCATGCCCCTGTCGTGCTGCACGACGTTGAAGACGCCCCAAGCCTGAATCGTCTCGAAGCTGGGGAACTCTGCCTTGAGCGTATCCACGACACTCGCGACCCAATTGATCATCCGTTTGAGGCATCGTTATTGCACCGCTGGGGCCACGCCGTTTGGACAGCCAAGTACATGTACGCCATTGCCAGGTAGTTTGATGGGGTGCTTCAGCAGCTTCAGCATGTGCCCAGTGAAAGTGTAGTCGGTCTGCACGGCCATGGCCGGGTGGCCGCCGGCCCCAAAGAGCGTACTCACGCGGTCGACGAAGGCGCTCAAGTTGAAGGACAGGTCGTCGGCCGGGAACCCCTCGTAGTCCAGGAGCCTCATCAACTGATAGTGTTCCTCCCCCGCGTCCGCAAGCATTGCAAGTTGTAATGCCTTCTCCGAGTCCAGTTCATTCATGAAGTTGGTGACAGCCTTAGCTTCTGCACTTGAGTTCGGACGTGTCTTTTCCACTTGGACCAAGGTGGCAATGACAGCTGGAAAGTACAACACGCTTCTTGCCAAGGGCAGCTGGCCGCTCTCGAAACGGTGACCAGCATACCGCAAATCTTTCACGGCATTGCTCGGCTTCGCCACGGCCCTGAGGTGCGGCTCGATGGCGGAAATATTCTTCTGGAACCACGCGCTGAATTGCTCCGAGTACTGAATCAGCTTTGTTGGAGACTTCTCGTCTGTGACGAACAGCGAGTGGACTTGGTGCAGGAATGGGTCCGCCTTCCACAGGCGACTCAGTAGTCGACGCGAAGCGTGAGGCTTGTCTCGAAGGACTACGCGGAGGCACGGTAGCAACGACCTTGGCCATGTCGGTCGTTGGCGGCGCAGTGCCATCATCGTCTGGAGCCCGGAGACATCGGATGCCACCCTCGGCCATCATGAGCTTGACTGCGGCCATATGTGCAATCGACCCCTCGTGCTTCTTCAATGCGCGAGGCTTCAGCTGTTCACGAGTGGTGAGTCGAATGTCCTTGTATGGTGAGGAATGGCCGCTCTTTGCACCGAAAGCTGAACATATGGCACAGCCGACTGCCCAAGGCTGATCAGACACAGTGAGCCACGTGACGCCAGGTACAATGGTGAATTGGGCTTCCAGCTCAGCCTGGCGCTGCGAGAACCAACATCGGCAACAGTCAACAGCTTGACACCCCCCGCAAGCTGCACTCCCCGCCTTCCCCGACATCGGGCCATCTCCCGAATCGGAGCTGAACCCAAATGACTACTGAGGAGGACGAGGCGGATGAGGAAACTGGCATGTGTAGCACCCCGCAATTGCGGATGAGAAAGAGGGTGCGGGCGCGGGGTGGGTCGCGGGTGGGTCGCGGGGTGGGTCGCGGGTGGGTCGCGGGTGGGTCGCGGGTGGGTCGCGGGTGGGTCGTGGGTTGGGTCACGGGTGGGTCGCGGATGGGACGCGGGGCGGGCCCCAATCATAGCCAAGCGTAGCATAGCATAGCGCAACATAGCATAGCACAGCATCGCATCGCATCGCGTAGCATATCATAGCATAGCGCAGCTTAGCATACCATAGCATAGCACAGCATAGCTTAGCGAAACACAGCGCGTCATGACATAGTATAACTGAGCATCGCATGGCACAGCATATCATATAATATCATAGCACATCATAACATATCATAGCACGGCATAGCATGGCATATCATATCATAACATAGCATAGCAACTAATGCTGCTTTCCTAGGGGCTCCAACTTCTAGGTAGGGTCGCACTGGGGTAAGTATTCGTCTTCGGTCGTAACCCCTTTGGGAGTGTGTCCAGGATGCTGTGGTTTGTTTTTTTTTGCGTGCTCTGATTGGTGGGCTGTTCTGCCCCCTGATTGATGGGCTGTTCTGGTACCTGGGGGCCGCTGTTCACTGTTCCCAACCATCCTGCGGTGTTGGGTCCTCGCTCCTCCCCCCTCCTCCCATACCCCCCCTCCGCCCTCAGTCATCTTCATCACCATCATCCATCACTATCATCACCATCACCACCAGCATCATCATTTCACCATCATCAGAAGTATCAGCATCCACATCATTCGTCCTCGTCATCACTACATTACCATATCATACGTAACAATCGTCACCAGCATCATAAATCGCAGTCGCCATCGCTGTCACCACCATCACCATCATCATCGTCGCCATCATCATCATCGTCACCATCGTCCTCATCACCACCATCGTCGTCATCAGCATGTCCATCATCATCCTCATCATCATCTTCGTGATGGTCATCGGCATCATCATCATCGTCATCATCATCGTCACCATCATCACCATCATCATCATCAACAGACTGGTCGTCATCATCAACACCATCAACATCACCACCAACATCGCCATCATCATCGCAGCTACCGTCAGCATCATCGGCACGCAAGCACACACACACACCTCACACGTTTCGATGCCCCATAGGGAGCTTCACCTAAGGTCTCAGTGGCGCCGTCCGCATGGCGGCGCCGCCCCATGTCGGCACACCCCTCACGCGCCTCGTGGTCCCATAGGGAGCTCCACCCAAGGCCCCAGTGGCGCCGTCCACATGGCGGCCAGAATATGCTCGGCCCAGCGCTGGCCATCTCATGGTCACGAGGATGAGGATACAGACGGGCGGCCCATGCGCCCATCTATCCGTCGTGTAGCCGTTTTGGCTCCGACGCAGGTTTCGATTCCAGTCTCATCAGCTGGCCAACGATGTCAGATACGCAGCCTGAGTTTCTTCAAGACACTCATGTGCCCTCCCTCAACTGGGATGGCGATCAATGCTCTCAAGGACCTCTCGGCAGCGTTCAACCTTCTAAGAAGAGCTTGAACGACGACGGTGATGGGCATATTTCGTTGAAAAGCGGCAGCGTTGACTTGACCTCGGTTGATGACAGCCCCAGCCCTTGTGCCACTGCCAGCGCTACCATTTCCAGCGCAGGCGGTGCCAGTGCTACCAGTGCCAATGCTTCGCAAGTGGCAGCGCAGTCAGTCGCAGGAGTGGCCACTCCGCAGCCTACTTGGCTGCGCAAGCGGTCGAAGTATCATGGCCTGCCAGATCAGACGATGGTGCTCATGCACGAGGACATGCTTGGCCGCTCGGATCCTCGACCGCCAAAGCCATCCAGCGCGCCGCCAGCTACGCCGACGCCAATGGCGAAGCCACCAGCTACGCCGACGCCAGTGGCACAGCCGACCCCAGCTACGCCGACGCCAGCAGATCCGCCCACAGCTACGCCGACGCCAGTGGCGAGGCCGACTCCAGCTACGCCGACGCCATCGGAGCCGCCTACAGCTACGCCGACGCCAGTGGCGAAGCCGACCCCAGCTACGCCGACGCCATCGGAGCCGCCTACAGCTACGCCGACGCCGACGGCGGCGCCGCCTACAGCTACGCCGGCAGAGGTTGCGAAGCGGCGTCGGACGCTCGGCAGCCCAGTGGACCAGGAGAAGAAGATACAGTCCCAGTGGACGTGGACGACGCACGAGGACATCCCGCCGACGCTCCTGCCGTTCTACCAGGACATGGCCAGCTCCTGGCGCCGCCTCAACGGAGAATGCACTCCGACGTTCTACGAGGTTAAGTTCACGATGAAGGCGTTTCGTGATGAGAAAGATTTGAATGGAGTTTGAGTTGAGTGGTAGATTTGAATGGAGTTTGAGTTTTGAGTGGCGCAGCTGGCTGGTCGCCAGAATGAGGGACACTCGTTTACAATTTGATTCTATTTGCGGCGTTCCAGACGCCAACATTCGCCTGGGGGTGAATATGGAAACGATCATCGTCATCCTTCCTCCTGAGGGTTTTCAGTCTCGTGCTCTTCCTCCTCCGTCTCCCCCTCATCCTCCTCCTCTTCCGCTTCCTTTTCCTTGCCTTGCGTGCGTTGTGGCATTGCAAAGACACGATTTCACACCATGAGCCACCGAAAAAAATTAGCAAGCGCACCGCTCTGATTATCAGAGCTTTCACCGAGCCATTGCCCGTCGCAGCGCTGGGCGATAGTTTACAGTCGTGGCCTCGGCACCAAATTCTGAACCACAGTACGTACAGCGAGTCCCATAGCAGCGAACCGATACAGGAATTACACACCACTGCAGCAAATGCATCATCAGAACATAACTCCCAATCATAAGGAATACGTCTGGCCAGGCTCAGCGATGATCATCAACGCCACAACTGAGCACGTCGGCCAAACATGCTGATTAAACAACTGCGTGTCAAATTAACTTGCACCCCGTATTCAAATAAACTGAGCACCAACGTGAAATTCACATTTATTCAACAATCGATGCAAATAGCCACATCACCCCTGCGTTGAGGTCAGCGTGCGGCTGCAACATCGAACTCGATGGCCCCTCAGGTGGCCACAGCGTTTCGTCGGTGTCCTGCCGGCGAAGGAATGACTCCATGATTTGATTGATCCTGTAGTCTTTCGCGTAACTGTGGAAATCCTCGTAAGAGCCCGTGTCGCGACCCAACGCCCTCTTCTTCTGATGCTTGGTGGCGTCGCTCACTGTGCGAATTTGGACGGGGATGCACTCGCACACCCTGATGTTAACTTGCCTCCCACAGTTGTACGCAAGTCCACCATCGCCGTCGCCCACGAAGAGCACTCGCCAACCACTCACAGTTGCCAGCGTGCGCATGCTAATCAAATCGAACCTTCCATCACCACCGACGAAATTCATTGGGTCGATTGAACCAGCACTCGAAACTTTGACAACCAAGTCTCGGCCATCGCCTATAGTGGGAATCACATCTCCTGAAGCCCATTCAGCACAAGTCTTGGGATGATATCCTTCGACATACTTGAGTAAGGCTATCTGAGATGGCGTCCCACTCACTCTGATTGCATCCCATCGCCTGCTGATTGATACCACCACCGATGACGGCAACTGACCGAGGATGGCTTCGTACGTCATGTTCTCATAGACCAGCCGTCTCTGCACGTTGTCTGGCTTGTGCTTGAGATATTTCCACAGAAGCGAGTCCAAATACTCACGATGGCCGCCTGGAGGGCATACACACGAAACCACCACGATACATGACGAGCCCACCACCAATGAATCCTCATAGAGCTGAAATATATCGCGCGCTCTCACAGCGACTCCTAGTTGTCGCAAACGTGGTCCATTATGAGCCTCGAGCGCCGTTGTATCTATGTCAGAGACTTCCCATGCTTGTAGATTCTGCACATCGCAACCCTGGCCCGCCATGGAAAACTCGCCCGACTAAGTCAGTATATGATCGCCCCACTTCGCCAAAGGCGCGAGGCGCAGCTCAAAAACAAAGCTCATTGGGCCAGCAGGTTCACGGAGCAGATCGGGGGAGGGGGAACGGATGGCCTGCTCAGGAAGGGGGCGGGGGGGGGGAGTGAGTTATTCCGCTATGCTATGCTATGCTATGCTATGCTATGCTATGCTATGGCATGCGGTGATATGGGACGCTAACTTATGGTATGACATGATTGAATATGCTATGCTATGCAAGTGCTGTGATATGGCGTTCCCCGCTGGTTCACGTGCGTGCATACATGCATATAGACAGTTGCGCGCTCACATCTAACACGTGCGTACACATAGATATGTGTACATGCACAATTTGATATGTTAGCATGGTTGGCAATCATGTGCATGCGCATGTTCGTGGACACGCACTTTTGAACGCGGTGTGTATATATATATATATACATGTATATATACATGTATATACATCTATACATATATATACATATATGTATGGCACTTATGTACAAGGACACGAACGATCATGTGACACATACTATCACGCAAAAAACGACAGGCCATTTCGGGGACCAACGGGAGCCCCCTAAGTGCACTAGAGGAGGGTGTGCCCGGGAGGGTGGGCCCGGGAGGGTGGCCCAGGAGGGTGGCCCGGGAGGGTGGCCCGGGAGGGTCCCCGATGGTGGGGCCTGGGAGGGTGGCCCGGGAGGGCGGGCCTGGGAGGGTGGCCCGGGAGGGTGGGGCCTGGGAGGGGTGGCTCGGGAGGGTCGGTCCCCGAGCGTGGGGCCCGGGAGGGTGGCCCGGGAGGGTGGGCCAGGGAGGGTGGCCCGGGAGCGCAGCCCGGGAGGGTCCCCGAGGGTGGGGCCCCGGAGGCTGGCCGGGGAGAGTGGCTCGGGAGGCTGGCCCGGGAGGGTGGCCCGGGAGGGTGGCCCGGGAGGGTGGCCCGGGAGGGTCCCCGAGGGTGGGCCTGGGAGGGTGGCCCGGGAGGGTATGGCCTGGGAGGGTGGGCCCGGGAGGGTGGCCCGGGAGGGTGCTTGGATGCATCTTGTCTTAGCTAAGGGGTATAAGTCTTAACATGGTTTAAGTTGGTTTAGCTAAGCTCTAAGATGGTTTAAGTTGGTTTAACTTGATTTAGCTAAGGCTTAACCTCACTTAGCTGTGGGGTAGGGAAGCGAACGGCAGCTAAGGTGTTATGTAGGTGTATGTAAAACTATATAAGTCATGCTAAACCGTGTTAAACTATGTTAAACCATGTTAAGGAAAGCTAGCGAAAGCTAGCTCAAGTTGAGTGGTTAGCTAAAGTATGTTAAAGTAAGTTAAAATAACTTAAAGTACGTTAGCGCATGTTGAACGATATCAACGCCATCGCGATGATGGAGGGAGGACGGGGCGAGGAGGAGGGGGCGGGATGCGCATAAGGAGGAGGAGGGGCCGCCGCTGCAGCTGCAGCCCCTCGCAGCATGGAGCTGCAGCTCGAGTTGTCGGGCGCGGCTGCAGCCGCCGCGCGCAAGCAGACTCATTTTTTTCACTCGCTAGGCATAGCCAGGCGGGTTGAGCGCAGTCGCGCGGCCTCCACTGAGGGACCACGCGGGCGACGCCCGCATGACCTCGTCGAACGCCACCCACTGCAGCGTGGCGCCAGCAGTCGTCCAGGCGCTCGCGCCGCGGCTGCTGCCAGCGCCGCGGCGCGCCCACCGCTCCACCAGTGCCGCGTGGAACGGCTGCGGCATCCGCGGGGGGCACGTGATGGCGACCAGCTGCCGCACCATGCCCATCACGTAGCCGCCCCCCGCGTCCCGCAGCACCGCGGCGTCGCCCACGGACACGCGGTCGCACTCGTTCAGGCGACCGTGCTTGGCGACCCTGAACTCCAGCCCAGGGAAGCCGAACGCCGTCCTCAGCTCCGCCGCCAGCGGCCTGGGCGCGGGCAGAACAAATAACAACGCCAGCAAAACAAACCATGAATTTATAGCCGGAGTGCAGTATCCCCAAACAGGGTTTTTAGACCCACTGCGGTTTCCAAGGTCGATTGCGTGCCCGTCCAGTGCGGGCTGGCATGGCATGTTAAAACATGCCTCCTCCTCCACAATTATTCAATATGAATATACTCTCCCTCTTCTCCTGATGGCGCCCGGGCGATGGCCGCGCACCCTCCGCGTATTGCTTTTTACGCACAGGACGCCCGGGAAATCCCGGGAAACGACTCTCGCTGAGGCGCCGGCGCCATTTTCTTCCCCTGATGGCGTCCGGGCGATGTCCGCGCACCCTCCGCGTATTTTTTTACAGACAAGATGCCCGGGAAATCCCGGGAAACGATTCTCGCTGAGGCGCCGGCGTCATTGTTTCCCAAAATGCTGCTCTCGTTGAGGCGCCGGCTTCATTTCTGCTCCCGAATCCTTCCCCTGATGGCGTCCGGGTGATGGCCGCGCACCCTCCGCGTATTGTTTTTTTTTACACGCAGGATACCCAGGAAATCCCGGGAAACGATTCTCGCTGGGGCGCCGGCGTCACTTTTTTCCAAAATGCTGCGCTCGTTGAGGCGCCGGCCTCTTTTCTGCTCCCGAATCGTTCCGAATCGTGCTCCCGCTGCAGCGTGGGCTTCCTTTTCGGATCGGCGTTTGGCCTCCGTCGTTGAGGATGGCGTTCTCGCCCCAGCGCGGGCTTTTTTCTCGCGCGCCCATCCGCCCGCCACCACCGCGCCGCACCGCCACCACCGCCACCACCACCACCACCACCACAACCACCACCAGCACCAGCACCAGTACCACCACCACCACCACCACCACCAGCACCACCACCACAATCACCACCACCACCACCACCACCACCACCACCACCACCACCACCACCACCACCACCACCACCACACCACACACGCACACACGCACGCGCGCACGCACGCGCACCACCACCCACTACGCACGCGCGCGCGGAGCCACAGGTCCGCGACGACACGCGTCCGCGGATAGAGAAAATCAGTGCCATGGTAAGGGATGGGAGGGAGGGGTAGGACGTCAGATATGACGCGAGCGCACCTAGCTTGTCCTCCTCCCCCTCCCCTCCTCCCCCCTCCTCCCCCTCCTCCTCCTCCTCCTCCTTCCTCCTCCTCCTCCTCCTCCTCCTCCTCCTCCTCCTCCTCCTCGTCCACCTCCTCTTCATCCCGAAAGGCGTCTCGGAGCCCAGAGTTGCGAGGATGTCTCCAGCGTAACTGGCTGGACCACCTCGCGCGCGGCATTTCGGACCCCAGAGTTGAGACGATGTCTCTGACGAAACGTGCCGCGAGGAAGTTTCAGGCGAAACGGGCTGGACCACCTCGAGCGCGGCGTCTCAGTGTTCCGAGTTGCGGGGGCCTCCTGGCGCCTCTTGGGGCCTCCTGGGGACCTCCTGGGGCTTCCTCCTGGGCCTCCTGTGGCATTCTGAAGTCCACCTGGGGTTTCCTGAAGTTTCTTGGGGCCCCCAGGGGGGATATCAAACCTATGGCCGCTTGGGCCCCTCAAAATACAGACGGGGGGCACAAGAGCAGGACAAATCAACGAATCGACACCGGATGTAAATTAACTTGACACGTTCTGGGGCCTCCTGGGGCCTCCTGGGAGCCTCCTGAGAATCTCCTGCGGACCCCTGGGGCTTGTCCTGGGCGTCCTGCGGCCTCCTGAAGCTCTCTGGGGCCTCCCCCTCCTCCTGCCTGCTCCCTCATGCACATCATCCGCCTCCTCCTTCTCCCTTCCATCTCCTCCTCCTCCTCCCCCTCCTCCTCCTCCTCCTCCTCCTCCTCCTCATCCTCCTCCTCCACATCCTCTTCATCCCGAACGGCATCTCGGAGCGTAGAGTTGCGAGGATGTCTCCAGCGTAACGGGCTGGACCACCTCGCGCGCGGCATCTCGGACCCCAAAGTTGCGACGATGTCTCGGGCGAAACGCGGCGCGAGGAAGTCTCAGGTGAAACGGGCTGGACCACCTCGAGCGCGGCGTCTCAGAGCTCCGAGTTGCGGGGGCCTCCTGGTGCCTCTTGGGGCCTCCTGGGGACCACCTGGAGCTTCCTCCTGGGCCTCCTGTGGCCTCGTGAACTCCACCTGGGGTTTCCTGAAGCCTCTTGGGGCTCCCAGGGGGGATATCTAACCTGTGGCCGCTTGGGCCCCTCAAAATTGATGGGTGGGGGGGGCAGAAGAGCAGGAAAAGTTAACGAATCGACACCAGATGTGAATTAACTTGACACGTTCTGATAGGCGGCCTCCTGGGGCCTCCTGGGAGCTCTCCTGGAGACCCCTGGGGCCTGTCCTGGGCGTCCTGCGGCCTCCTGGTGCCTCCTGGGGCCTCCTGGGGACCTCCTGGAGCTTCCTCCTGGGCCTCCTGTGGCCTCCTGAACTCCACCTGAGGTTTCCTGAAGCATCTTGGGGCTCCCAGGAGGGATATCTAACCTGTGGCCGCTTGGGCCCCTCAAAATTGATGGGGTGGGGGGGGCAGAAGAGCAGGAAAAATCAACGAATCGACACCGGATGTGTATTAACTTGACACGTTAATGATAGAGGGCTTCCTGGGGCCTCCCGGGAGCCTCCTGGGAATCTCCTGGGGGCCCCTGGGGCCTGTCCTGGGCGTCTTGCGGCCTCCTGGACCTCTTTGGGGCTCCTGAGGTTCGCGGGATCCCATGGAGGATATGTAACATGTGGTCTTCTGGGCCCCCAGGCTGGACCACCTCTCGCGCAGCATCTGAGAGCTCAGAGTTGCGAGAATGTCTTGTGCGAAACAGGCCGGACCACCTTGCGCACGGCATCTCAGAGCTCAGAGTTGCAAGGGTGTCTCAGGCGAGACGGGCCGGACCACCTCGCGCAGGGCATCTCAGAGCTCAGAAGTTCGAGGATGTCTCAGGCGAAACGAGCCGGACCACCTCTCGCGCGGCATCTCCGAAGTCAGAGTTTCGAGGATGTCTCAGGCGAAACGGGCCGGACCACCTCGCGCAAGGCATCGCAGAGCTCAGAATTTCGAGGATGTCTCAGGCGAAACGGCCCAGACCACCTCTCGCACGGCACCTCGGGGCTCAGAGTTTCGAGGATGTCTCAAGCGAAACGGCCCGGACCACCTCTCGCGCGGCGTCCCGGAGCGCAACTTTTCGAGGATGTCTCAGGCGAAACGGCCAATCCCGGCAAACTCAGAAACGAGAGTTGTGAGGATGTCCCAAGCGAAACGGCCCAAACCATACAATTTGTGTGAGGATGTCTCTGCTCCGCGTTCCCTTGGCCGGAGTTAGTTTTTATCACAACAGCACCCCGTTCAGCAAGCTGTTTGGGGAAAAATCGTGACGTCGGATCTTTGGGAAGGGTGGAAGGCAGTGCGCGCATGACGGATGCTGAGGCGGCAGAAACGACGACGGCGGGGACGGGGAGGCGGAGGCAGAGGCGCAGCAGCGGGAGGCGGGAGGCGGGAGGAGGGAGGAGGGGAAGGGAACCAGGCGGGAAGTGGGAAGAGGGAGGCGGGAGAAGGGATGAGAGAGGTTGTGAGTGTAGCTCCCGTGCTACGAAACGTCTCAGGCAGAATGGGCCAGACCATCTCGCGCGCAACATCTTCGAGCCTCGCATTGCGAGGATGGCTCAATCGAAACGGGCCGGACCACCTCGCGAGCGACATCTTGGAGCTCAGTATTGGAAGGATGTCTCAAACGAAACGGGCCGGACAATCTTTCGCACACGTTTTGACAAGTCCACATCGCACTCGCTTCCCGTTAGGTCCTCTCCTGCAACTCCCTTCCTTCTCCCTCCTCCTCCTCCTCCCCCTCCTCCTGCTTGCTCCCTCATGCACATCATCCGCCTCCTCCTTCTCCCTTCCATCTCCTTCTCCTTCTCCTCCTCCTCCTCCTCCTCCTCCTCCTCCTCGACCTCCTCTTCATCCCGAACGGCATCTCGGAGCCTAGAGTTGCGAGGATGTCTCCAGCGTAACGGGCTGGACCACCTCGCGCGCGGCATCTCGGACCCCAGAGTTGCGACGATTTCTCGGGCAAACGTGCTGCGAGGAAGTCTCAGGCGAAACGGGCCGGACCACCTCGAGCGCGGCGTCTCAGAGCTCCGAGTTGCGGGGTGCCTCCTGGGGCCTCCTGGGGACCTCCTGGGGCTTCCTCCTGGGCCTCCTGTGGCCTCTGAACTCCACCTGGGTTTCCTGAAGCCTCTTGGGGCTCCCAGGGGGGATATCTAACCTGTGGCCGCTTGGGCCTCTCCAAAGCAGGAATAATCAACGAATCGACACCGGATGTGTATTAACTTGACACGTTCTGATAGGCGGCCTCCTGGGGCCTCCTGGGAGCCTCCTAGGAATCTCCTGGGGACCCCTGGGGCCTGTCCTGGGCGTCCTGCGGCCTCCTGGAGCCTCTCTGGGGCCTCCCCCTCCTCCTGCCTGCTCCCTCATGCACATCATCCGCCTCCTCCTTCTCCCTTCCATCTCCTCCTCCTCCTCCTCCTCCTCCTCCTCCTCCTCCTCCTCCGACCTCCTCTTCATCCCGAACGGCATCTCGGAGCCTAGAGTTGCGAGGATGTCTCCAGCGTAACGGGCTGGACCACCTCGCGCGCGGCATCTCGGACCCCAGAGTTGCGACGATTTCTCGGGCAAACGTGTTGCGAGGAAGTCTCAGGCGAAACGGGCCGGACCACCTCGAGCGCGGCGTCTCAGAGCTCCGAGTTGGTGGGGCCTCCTGGTGCCTCCTGGGACCTCCTGGGGACCTCCTGGGGCTTCCTCCTGGGCCTCCTGTGGCCTCCTGGACCCCACCTGGGGCTTCCTAAAGCCTCTTGGGGCGCCCAGGGGGGATATCAAACCTGTGGCCGTTTGGGCCTCTCCAAATGGGGGGGGGGGGGGCACAAGAGCAGGAAAAATTAGTTTGGCGAAGGGCGCAACCATATGCAGCTGTGAATGCCGCAATTGTGCTGGGTGGTGGCGGACGCATGCGGGCGGTGCCACTGGGACCTTCGGTGGAGCTCCCTATGGGGCCACGAAGCGCTGTACTGGGTGGGTGAGACGCGGTCAGCAAGGGCTGTGCTGCGTGGTGGCGGACGCATGCGAGCGGTGCCACTGGGACCTTCGGTGGAGCTCCCTATGGGGCCACGAAGCGCTGTACTGGGTGGGTGAGACGCAGGCAGGGAGCAAAGGCTGTGCAGGGTGGTGGCGGACGCATGCGGGCGGTGCCGCTGGGACCTTTGGTGGAGCTCACATAGGGCTACGAAACGCTGTTCTCGGTGGGTGAAGCGCAGGAAACAAGGGCTGTGCTGGGTGGTGGCGGACGCAAGCGGGCAGTGCCACTGGGACCTTTGGTGGGGCCCCCTTATGGGGCCACGAAGCGTGCGAGGGGTGTGCCAGAATGGGGTGTGGAACCGCATGCCAGCGCAGCCACTGGGGCCTTCGGTGGAGCTCCCTATGGAGCCACGAAACGTGTGAGGGGTGTGCCGACATGGGGGGTGGAACCGCATGCGAGCGCAGCCACTGCGGCGTTCGGTGGAGCTCCCTATGGGGCCACGAGACGTGTGAAGGGCGTGCCGAAAAAGGGTGTGGAACCGCATGCGGGCGCAGCCACTGGGGCCTTCGGTGGAGCTCACTATGGGGCCACGAACCGTGTGAGGGGTGTGCCGACATGGGGGGGGGAAACCACATGCGAGCGCAGCCACTGAAGCGTTCGGTGGAGCTCCCCATGGAGCCACCCACGAAGCGTGTGAGGGGTGTGCCGAAATGGGGGGTGGAACCGCATGCGGGCGCTGCCACTGGGGCCTTCGGTGGAGCTCCCTATGGGGCTACGAAGCGTGTGAGGGGTGTGCCGAAATGGGGGGTGGAACCACATGCGAGCAGAGCCATTGGGGCCTTCAGTGGAGCTCCGTATGGGGCCACGAAACGTGTGAGGGGTGTGCCAGAATGGGGGGTGGAACCGCATGGGGGCGCAGCCACTGGGGCTTTCGGTGGAGCTCCTTATGGGGCCACGAAGCGTGTGAGGGGTGTGCCAAAATGGTGGGTGGAACTGCATGCGGGCGCAGCCACTGGGGCCTTCGGTGGAGCTCCCTATGGGGCCACGAAGCGTGTGAGGGGTGTGCCAAAACGGAGGGTGGAACCGCATGCGGCCGCAGCCACTGGGACCTTCGGTGGAGCTCCCTATGGGGCCACGAGACGTGCGAGGGGTGTGCCAGAATTGGGGGGTGGAACCGCATGCTGGCGCAGCCACTGGGGCCTTCGGTGGAGCTCCCTATGGGGCCGCGAAACGTGTGAGGGGTGTGCCAGACTGGGGGGTGGAACCGCATGCGTCCACTGGGGCCTTCGGTGGAGCCCCCTATGTGCCACAAAGCGCCGTAGGGTGTGCCCGAATGGGTTGGTGGAACCGCATGCTGTCGCAGGCCCAATGGGGCCTTCGTGGAGCTCCCTATGGGGCCACGAAACTTTGGTGAGGGTTTGCCAAGAATGGGGGGTGAACTGCATGCGGGCGGCGCAGGCCACTGGGGCCTTCGGGTGAGCTCCCTATGGGGCCAACGAAGATCGTGTGAGGGTGGTGCCGAAATGGGGGGTGGAACCGCATGCGAGCGCAGCCACTGGGGCCTTCGGTGGAGCTCTCTATGGGGCCACGAAACGTGTGAGGGGTGTGCCAGACTGGGGGGTGGAACCGCATGCGAGCGCAGCCACTGGGGCCTTCGGTGGAGCTCCCTATGGGGCCACGAAACGTGCGAGGGGTGTGCCCGAATGGGGGGGGGTGGAACCGCATGCGAGCGCAGCCACTGGGGCCTTCGGTGGAGCTCCCTATGGGGCCACGAAACGTGTTATGGTGTGCCGAAATGGGGGGGTGGAACCGCATGCGGCGCAGCCACTGGGGCGCTCGGTGGAGCTCCCTATGGAGCCACGAAACGTGTGAGGGGTGTGCCAGAATGGGGGGTGGAACCGCATGCGGGCGCAGCCACTGGGGCCTTCGGTGGAGCTCCCTATGGGGCCACGAAACGTGTGAGTGGTGTGCCAGAATGTGGGGTGGAACCGCATGCGGGCGCAGCCACTGGGGCCTTCGGTGGAGCTCCCTATGGGGCCACGAACCGTGTGAGGGGTGTGACAGAATGGGGGGTGGAACCGCATGCGGGCGCAGCCACTGGGGCCTTCGGTGGAGCTCCCTATGGGGCCACGAAACGTGTGAGGGGTGTGCCAGAATGGGTGGTGGAACCGCATGCGGGCGCAGCCACTGGGGCCTTCGGTGGAGCTCCCTATGGGGCCACGAAACGTGTGAGGGGTGTGCCAGAATGGGGGGTGGAACCGCAAGCGGGCGGGACCGCTGTTGGAGCTCTGTTAGCACCCTCTGGGGGCACGACACGGTGTGAGTGTGTGTGGCAAAATGGGGTTGAACCGAAAGCGTGCGCATGCACTGGGGCCTTGCGGTGGAGCCCGTATTGGTCACGAAGCGTGTGAGGGGTGTGCCATAATGGTCGAGGAATGGGTGGGGGGGATGGGGGAGGAATGGGAGGAGGAGAAGGAGGAGGGAACGCGGGGCGACGTCTCTTCAAAACGAGGACCCAACACCACAGGACGGTTGGGTATAATCAACGAATCGACACCAGATGTGTATTAATTGACACGTTCTGATAGGCGGCCTCCTGGGGCCTCCTGGGGGCCTCCTGGGAATCTCCTGGAGACCCCTGGGGCAACCTCCTGGAGCTTCCTCCTGGGCTTCCTGTGGCCTCCTGAACTCCACCTGAGGTTTCCTGAAGCCTCCTGGGGCTCCCAGGATGGATATCTAACCTGTGGCCGCTTGGGCCCCTCAAAATGGAGGGGCTGGGCACAGGAGCAGGACAAATCAACGAATCGACACCGGATGTGAATTAACTTGACACGTTCTGATAGAGGGCCTCCTGGGGCCTCCTGGGAGCCTCCTGGGAATCTCCTGGGGGCCCCATGGGGCCTGTCCTGGGCGCCCTGCGGCCTCCTGGACCTCTCTGGGGCCTCCTGAGGCTCGCGGGGTCCCATGGAGGGCATGTAACATGTGGTCTTCTGGGCGCCCAGGCTGGACCACCTCTCGCGCAGCATCTGAGACCTCAGAGTTGCGAGATTGTCTTGCGCGAAACAGGCCGGACCACCTTGCGCGCGGCATCTCAGAGCTTAGAGTTGCAAGGATGTCTTAGGCGAGACGGGCCGGACTACCTCGCGCAGGGCATCTCAGAGTTCAGAAGTTCGAGGATGTCTCAGGCGAAACGGGCCAGATCACCTCTCGCGCGGCATCTCCGAAGTCAGAGTTTCGAGGATGTCTCAAGCGAAACGGGCCGGACCACCTCGCGCTAGGCATCGCAGAGCTCAGAGTTTCGAGGATGTCTCGGGCGAAACGGCCCGGACCACCTCTCGCGCGGCACCTCGGGGCTCAGAGTTTCGAGGATGTCTGAAGCGAAACGGGCCGGACCACCTCGCGCGGCGTCCCGGAGCGCAACATTTCGAGGATGTCTCAGGCGAAACAGCCAATCCCGGCAAACTCAGAAACGAGAGTTGTGAGGATGTCTCAAGCGAAACGGCCAAAAACATAAAATTTGTGTGTGGATGTCTCTGCCCCGCGTTCCCTCGGCCGGAGTTAGTTTCTATCGCAACAGCACCCCGTTCAGCAAGTTGTGTGGGGAAAAAAACAAGTCGCCTGGACGCGGGCTTGCTCGGCTGCAGGAGCCCCGCGTCCTTGGCGAACCCGTCGTCCGCGATGCCGTGCATCCGCTCGGACGCGACGTCCCGCAAGGCGCTGCGGCCCCACCTGTCGCAGACCGAAGCGGCATTGCTGAACAGGTGGTTGGCGAATTTCTTCACCGTCTTGTGCTTCCGCTCCAGGGGCGAGCACGTGGGCAGCGGCCCGAACTTCGCGATCAGCGCGGGCATGTGCATGAGGTCCGCGCCCGCGCCCGCGCGCCGTGCGAGCGCGCGAGCGGGGAGCGGCTGCAGCCGCGACGCCATCATCATCATCATCATCATCAGCATCATCATCGTAATCGTCGTCGTCATCATCAATCGCAATCGTCATTGTCGCCGTCGTCATCATCATCGCCGTCGTCATCATCCCCATCATCATCATACTCATCATCATCCTCATCGTCATCGTCATCATCATCCTCATCATCATCCTCGCCCTCCTCGTCGCCGAGCTGCAGCTCGGCGACGCGGGGCGGGGCGGGCGGGAGAGCGGGCGAAGCGATTGCATAATGGAACTTCGGCGTCATCGGGCCCTCGCCGCACAAGCGCTCGAACTCGCCCAGGTAGGCCCCCGCTGCGCGCTGCAGCGCCGCCGCGTCGACTGGCGCGCGGTGGGCCTCGACGACGGCCTCAATGACGTCGACCAGCTGGCCGAAACACCGCGCGTGCGCCGCCAAGTCGGGCGCCCCGCGCGCCGACGACGCTGCGCGGAAGAAGTGTTTGAGCCAGGGGGCCAGCGCGAGGCTCTCGGACGCCGTCGCCTTGAAGCTTACGTTCTCCCAATGGCTCTCGGCTCGCTTCGGCGCAAATGCGCCAACCGTCCTGCCATCGCAGGGCTTCAGCCGTTTGCGCCCGATGGCGGGCCACTGGAAGGTCTGCGCGGCCTCGCCCAGGACCTTGTACGCGATGCCGTGGCCTTTCGCCACGCGCATCAGCTGGCCCACGTGGAAGCCGAAGACGCCGCTGGCGAAAATGACGCGCATCACGTCCCACATGCACGTCTCCGCGGCGAGGGCCCAACCGAGGTCGGTCTCCAAGTCCGCCAGCTTGCCCTTGCTTCTGGGCACCAAGGACAACGCCCGCAGCTGCCTGAAGATGGCCTGCAGGACGGAGACGGTGACGGGGGCGAACTTGGCGCTGCCAGCACACGTGCGAGGGACGCCAGTCCCTGTCGGGTCTTTAAGGTGGACCTCGCGGACGCTTTTTCACGTCGTACACATTAGGGCGCATGAGGCATGGCTTCAGCCCACCAGACCCTTTGCACCCATATATTGCATGGGTGCTGCCCTCGTCGGCCAGTGTATCCCCTGGCCGCAGAAACAGGTGCATCAGCCGCCCAGGGCGGCCGACGGTGACGCCCGCGCGCTCCACGTCGTGCTCCCCGCCGAACAGGCCGACGATGGCGCTGGCCAGCCCCGGCGCACCGCCCGCTGCTTTCATGGCCAGCAAGCTCCGCGCGATGGCAACCTCCATCTACGCGCCCTACAGGGGGGCGCAAGCCGCGCGGCGCTGGATGGGCTGCGGCCCAGAGCATCGAAGTTTGGATGCTTGGAGTTTGCAGGTTGTGAGGGCGGATTGGCTGCAGCCCAGAGAATGGAGTTTGCGTCGCCCGAGTCGCGTCCTCGTTGCTCAAGGTCGCTGGGCCGAGCTCGAGGATGCTCCAGTACCAGCCCCAGCACTTCCTGTGCAGGGTCTGGGCAAGAGCGCTGCCAGGCATGATCTCGTCCGAATAGAGGACGATGGTCCACGGGTCCGGCGGCGCGGGCTGCCGCGTGTTCCAGGCGTCCTCCACGCGCGCGGCGAAGGAGCTGCAGGAGCTGACCATGTAGTCAAGCATGGCCTGCGCCGGTTGGACCTCGACGTCAAAGTGCCCATCCGGGTCGTTGCTGGGCACCTGTATATCCTTGTGGATCGGGACGTAGGCAGTGCGGTGAGCGCGCGACTCGTCTCGCGCCTCCCGCAGGCGGTTGCGGTTGCCGCTCGGCAGCTCCTCGCGCTCAGCTATCTCCAGGAGCGCGCCTAGCGCTGCTCGGCTGCAGAGCGGCAGGGAGGCGCGCAGCCTGCACAACCCATCATTCGCAGCCTGGCGTCGCAGATCGCGGGCCGCGGGGGCCGCGCCCGCAGGCGCATCAGCGCGCGCGCGCGACCGCGCCGCCATGCCGATGGCGGCGCCGCGGGCGGCGCGCGAGCGCGGCGGGGGGCGCGCCCCCAGCGTGGCTCCCTCAGCACGGCGGCGGGCGCATCAGCATCACTCCCCGTCGCGAATCGTTCCCTCGCCCAATGCTCAATGCCGCGAGCGGCGGCTGCAGCCGCGCTCGTTGCCGCCGCCGCCGCCGACGTCATCATGCGGCGTCGGCTGCAGCCGCCGTCGGCATCGCCATGCGGCGGCGGCTGCAGCGCGCCCGCGCGCTCGCGCGCAGCGACGGCGGCAGCCGCGCTCGGTCGCATCGGTTGCTACAGCGCGGCGTTCGTGCATTTCCGCCGTCGCCGCCGTCGCCATTGTCAACGCCCGCGCCTTATATGCGACAGTATGCGACCGTGGCGGGCATTCACGGCAGCATGAGTAAGCCCCCGTCATGGTCCATCACGCGGACCTCCTGCGGGCCGTCGGCAAGCAACTCGCAGGCAAGGCGGGTTGTTTGGCCACCGCGCCGCTGCAGCGGCGTCTAACGAGGGCACGCGCAGCGGCAGCTGCCGTGATCTACCCATATGCCGATCCTCGAAGATCGGCTCATCATAGTGGGCGTAGTAGTCGTACTCGATACCCGCGAGCCTGAAGATCCACGTGCCGTCCAACCACCTGGGCATGGACGACGCGCGACATCCCGCCCGCGCTGGCGCGTCCCGCCCACCTGCGGGCGACCGTGTTTTTGTTGACCACGTTGGCCGTCATCCAATAGAACAGGGTCTTCAACTGTGGGCGCGGCTGACATTTGAATGACGACGCGGCGGCCCAGCCCCCCGCCCTGCCCAGTCGCTACAGCGCGGGCTGGCGCCACGCTACAGCGCGCGCGCCCTCGTAGTTCCACGCCGCTCGGGTCACCAATAAGCGCCGCCAATGGAGGGCCGAGGCGTTGATGTGTCCCGCCCAGCCGTGGGCATGCGGGGTGCGCGGTAGGCGCGGAGGCCACCGAAGCATTGCGGCGCGGGGTCGGGCGGGCGCGGGCGGGGCGGGGCGGGGTCGCCATTTGAGACGACGCAGCTATGCTTGCAACAACGCTCCCGTGCCTGCATGTAGCGAAGCGACAGCTCCGCGGAACAGGAAGGGCTGAGGGCGTTAACAATCGTGTGCTGAGCGCGGCGCGCGCACTGGCGAGCCCAATCCTGCCGTCGCGCCCCCGCGGCGGTTGCGCTAGGCGCGCTCACTTGAGGCATGATGTCGATGCCCGCCCTGGTCGGCGTGATCGGCTCGATCGGAGCCTTGCCGAGCAGGTAGAGGAACGAGCCCACATCAGCCTGGCTGAGCGGAAAGGGGGGGCAATGGTGATGGTGATGTGATCGAGCGCGGCACTGAATCGGCGGGGGAGACGATGATGCGGAATGGGATGTCGACGACGGCGGAGGCGTGCAGCTTCAGCTCCAGGGAGGCCCGCCTTCGGCCGCATGCTGAACTATTTCGTCAGTTTCTGCTGTGCCTTCACCTTCCCCTTCTGCTGGGCCTTCACCTTGGCGCTGAAGTATTTGGTCAGCAGCTGCTGGGTCTTCACCTTGGTGATGCGGCCGCCGGGCAGCGGGATGGCCACGTGGCTCAGGTTGCTGAACCTGATGCGGCAGGCAGCAACCACGCTGACAATACCTGCTACAGCAGGCCAACGATAAAACATGCTGCAGCATGTAAAACAAAGCGCCTGGCGCAGCCGTCTCCGTAGAGCAACTCGTCGGGAGACATCGTCGAGCGCGCCGCCGCCCGGCGTGCATTCCAATACTCCCCGCGCTTGAGGCTCATGGTGGTGCAGTACCTTTGCTGCAGCAGGTAACGCAAAGCGCATGCAGCGTTACGTTCGTTAAGCAAGACGACAAGAACAAAGAGGGTACTGGTGGCGCGTGATCCAGTCCAGCTCCCTCAACACCGCCACATCGCCCGCCCCGTGCGACATCGCAACCTCCATCCACTTTGGCTGCACCATCGGGCGGCGGCCGCGGCGCAGCTCCAGTGAGGGAGCCCTCGCAAATGTCTGAGCCCTCGTAGATACATATGCAAGGGTTGGGGGTGATTGCCGCTGAAGCTTCAGCTCCAGCGGGGGCTGTGATCGGCGGAGTTGGGAGCTTCAGCTCAAGCGGGGTGGGGTGGGATGGGGCGTGTGGGGCGTGCTGGGGTAGGGGAGTGCTGGGGGGGGGGGGGGCTATCTGGGGGGTGGGGTTGGGGGGGGGGATGGATGAGGGGTTTTGCGGGGGGGGGGGGGGGGGGTGGGGTGGGGGGGGGTAATGGGTGTGGGGGGTTGGGGGGGTGGAGGGCGGTGGGGGGTGGGGGGGTTGGTGGCGGTCTTGGGGTTCGGAATGTGCCGTAGGGCGGGGGGGGGGGCGACGGGCGGGAGCGGTGTGAATGTTGGAGTAGTGGGCGGGGTTGGGTGGGGATGGGTGAAGACAGGTGGAGACCTGCGGGGGGCAAGGGGTCGGAGGAGCGCGTCTTCAGCTCCAGGGGGTACGGTTTATACTCAAGAGCTGAATCAACACACAGATCCGTTGATATAAGCGCAGGCGGCGGCGCCGACGATGACGACGACGACGGCGTCCTCAGCGAGCGCCCGCGGGGCGCCTCAGCGCGGCGGCAGGGCGCTTCCTCACGGCAGGCGGCGCACCCTCGGCGTCGGCGGCGGCGGGGCGGCGGCGGGGCGTCATCTTCCCACCCGCCATCGCGGTTGCGGTGGCGATGCCGTCCGCGGCGTCAGCGTCGTCGTCGGTAGCGGCGCTGGCATTGGCGCTGCCAGCGCTGGCAGCGGCGCTGGTGGCGCCAGCAGCTGGCGGCGCTGCCAGCGGCGGAGGTGCCCCTGGAGGCCCAATGGCAGCGGCAATGGAGGCCCACACATCCGCCAATGTAGGCGCCACTCCTGTCCCTGATGGCGGCGGGCGGTTCGCCACGTGGCATCCAACGGCGTGCGGCGCAACCACTGGCGACGTCGACGCCGCGCATCTTGCCATCATCATCTGCATGGCCGCCATATCTGCTGCCGGTGGCGGCCCGCTGCTGGCGCCAAGTCCTGCAGGATCATAAATGGGAACAGCGCGCCGTTGCACCGGCAATCGCGGCAACCGACGCGCGCGCTACCGCTGCAGCGGCAGCCGCACCAACGGCAGTTGCCGATGCAATGGCAAACGCGCGGGTTGGCACACACGCGGTCCTTTAAGCGCACCGTGCGTCGTGCGAATGGCCCCGAATGGGTACTTGGGGCGCGCAGCTCCAGGGGCCCCTGACATGGGCACCGACGCGCGCAGCTCCAGCGGCTGGAACGGCGGGACAGCTGAATCTCGAGCCCTCGCAGCTGCAGCTGCACTGGTTGAAGCCCAATTGGCAATACTGCTGAAGCTTTAGCTGCAGCGGGGAATGCGAGTGGTGGACGGGGTTTGGCCAGGAGGTTCGATTTCAAGGGTCGCACCAAACCATAGCTTAAGTATAACGCGCTCGGCTCTAGTCGGCAGGCTGGTCACACGCGCGCGATCGGGTCGGGACTCCTGCCCGCCGAACCGCTCATGCGCCCCAGCTGCTACCCGCCGCAATTGTTACCCGCCGCCGAATCGCCTACCCGACGAACCCCGCGGCCACCGCAGACTTGCGCGTGCGGCGGCGCTTGCCCGACGGCCCCACCCACATGGTGTAGGAGTGTCCGTGGTTTCCGCTGCACTCGCCGCGGATGACCATCCGCCCTTGGCCATTACCATCTTCGGCGCGGCGCTCTCCTTCGCCGAGGCCGCGGCGGGCTTCATTTTCACCGAAGCCGCCGTCGCCATGGCGGGCCTCTTGTTCACCGAAGAGGGCGCCGCGGCGGGGCGTCTCAGCGCCCTTGCCTCGCCCTTGGCGTTGGCGTTGCCCTTGGCCTTGGCCTTGCCATTCGTGCCCTTGGCCACGGCAGCCATTGCCGCCGCCGCGGCGTCTGCGGCGGCGTCTTCGCCGTCGCCGCCGCCGCCAGCGTCGCCACCGTCTGCGTCGCCCTGGCCCGCTGCCGCCTCTTCGCCAGCATCAGTAGTTGGCGGCAGCGGGATCGGGTGCGCGGCGGCGCTGCCAGCCCCGACTGCGGCCGCGGCCTTCGCCAATGCGCCGCCCCACTTCGGCTTGCTCAGCGGGGGTGCAGCGGCTGCTTGGCCCACCGCGCCCCCGCCCTCGATTGCGAGGGTCCCACCCGCGCTGGGCGGGCACCCGCCGTAGTTGGTGAGGAACCGCGCGGCTGCCTGATGCTTTCATGGTATGTTATGTTATGGCTGTAATGTTATTGGTGTAGCGTCGTTTACGTGTTCGTATTGTGTTGGAGGGGTGCCTGATCAATCCCGTTGCCCTTCGACTGGCTGGCGCGCGAGGTGGGCAAGGAGCTGCGCGTGCTGCGCATGGGCATCTTGCTGCACATGTGCGCCAGACCCACGATGCTGTTCTGCACGGGCGGGTCGTCCTCAGTGTGCACGGCGGTGTGCACAGGTTGCGCGAGGTCGTTTGGGGTGGTGTAGTTGGGCGCGCACACGACCCTCGCCCGCGCGCCGTTGCACGGTGGGGCACGGCGTAATCTGTAATATTGCACACCGCTTCCAGCCCACAGCCCTCTCACACCATC
>CAUYUJ010007522.1:43065-46126 GCA_963575745.1 Prorocentrum cordatum | reverse complement strand
CACCACGTCAAATCACGGGAGAATCATGAATATCAAACCCAAGAACAGTCAGAACCGACGACGTGGACTCACCAGGAAAAAATGAAGGGGGGGTCGCAAAACTGACGTAAACACCTCCCTCACCACTAGGAGAGGGTCACAAAAAACTGACGGCCGCCACCTGGGGAACTGCGGGGATATTGCAGCGAAGAGGAGGGGTTGGGAATTCTGACGACGGCGCGGCCGCCCGACCCGTTAGCCCCCTTTGCCGAACATGAACCGACGACGGCGCGGCCCGAAAGCCCTCAAGTCGCTGTCTAGTGGAGCCGCGCCAGTGATCGCGTCGAGGGGTCATGCTCAAAATAGGCGTAAGGATCGAAGCGTAGGCCCGCCGCGGGCGCCGGTTTTTGCAAACGCTGCTGCGCGGCCCAGGCACAGCCGGCGCCGCGGGTGGGCCAGGCCTCGGGCCTCGCCAGAGCCTCCCCCCCGCCAACGAGGCCCAGCTGCCCTTCCCCGACCAGGTAGTCATGACGTCCTTGCAGTGCTTGGCCACTGGCGGCCCAAAACAAAAGATTACTGCATTCCGAGTGTGCCACTGATACGGTGCAACATATGAAATATCTACATATTGTGCATGCACACATGCGTATACACATACATACATGCGTGCAAATATACATGCATCTGAACATGCACATTCATTCATTCATGTATTCATTCATTCATCCATTCATACATACATGCATGCATACGTGCATACATACATAGATGCATACCTACATATCTACATACCTACATACATACCTACCAACGCATCTACATGTCTGCGCACATACCTACCTACATACCTACCTGCATGTGTACGAACACACACATGTATACACATACACACAAACAAACACACATACAGAAATCCATGTCTGCATGCATGTTTACATACAAACATACATACATACATACATACATACATACATGCATGCATGCATGCATGCATACATACATACAAATACATACATACAAATACATACATACAAATACATACATACAATTACATACATACATACATACATACATACATACATACATACATACATACATACATACATACATGCATACATACATACATACATAAATGCATCCATACATACATACATACATACATACATACATACATACATACATACATACATACGTACGTACATACATACATACATACATACATACATACATACATACATACATACATACATACATACATACATGCATGCATACATACATACATACATACATACATACACACACATACACGTATCCATTCAGTTATCCATCCATACATATATATATATATACACGAGAGAGCGTGATCCACTGCCGCTTTACTGTGGAAAATTGCCGCCCTTTTCCTCCGAAACCCGGGGGTCCCCCCCCCTCCGAAAATCCCCCTCCCCCCTGCTGGAACCCCTCCCCCCCCTTCCCCTTCCCCCGGCAAAACCCCCCTCCCCTAACCCCCCCACCCCCCACTCCGACGCGAAAACCGGGGGGGGGTCACTACTGGTTCGAACCCCCCCCCCCTCGAAAACCGGAGAGGGGGGTCACTACCGGTTCGAACCACTGAGCTGTCCCACTGTTCCCACCACTGTCCCCACTGTCCCTACCACTGTCCCCACTGTACCTCTTTCCCATTGTCCCACCGCCGTCCTCGCCACCGCCTTCACCACTATCCCCACCACCACTGTACCCTCCACTGTCCTATTGTTTCCACCACATTCCCACTGTCCCCACACCACTGTCCCCACCACCGCCGTCCCCACCACTGTCCCACTGTCCCCACTGTTCCCACCATTGTCCTCACCATTGTCCCCACCACTACCGTCCCCACCACTGTCCCACTGTCCCCACCACACCACTGTCCCGCTGTCCCCTCACCACTGTCCCCACCACCACCGTCCCCACCACTGTCCGCCCACCCCCTCGGTTTTCGAGGGGGGGGGGGGTTCGAACCGGTAGTAACCCCCCCGGGTTTTCGAGCTCGAGGGGGGGGGGGAGGGGGTTCGAACCGGTAGTGACCCCCCCCCCTTTTCATGATGAACTGGGGGGGGGGGGAGGGGTTCGAACCGGTAGTGACCCCCCCCCGGTTTTCCGGAGGGGGGGGGGGAGGGGTTCGAACCGGTAGTGACCCCCCCCGGTTTTCCGCTAGCAGCGGTAGAACACGCTCTTTCATATATACATACGCACACACACACATGGGGTGATGTTTGACATGTGCGGGCGTGTCGCCTGCATGGTTTCGTGTGACTGGGGTGACGAAACACATGTGTGATGCATGAAGCCAGCGTGCGCGTAGCACATGTGCTGTTTCACTTACTGTACTCGGCAACAGCTTGTGATTCATATGTGTTGAGGAGCTCGACCTTGAAACGATAAAAAACACTCGGACTTGTAATGCTTGCTTCGGCATGCTCGTGTGCAGGGGCCGTCCGCGTGTGGCCCTCATGGTGCTGTTTCGCTCCAAATATTGCAAGGCACCGCGCGATAACAGATTTGACAGGGAGGGCGGGGGAGTCGATACCGTCTCGGCTTGGACGAATGGAAGCTCGGATGTGAGATAAAATATCGTGCGCACCAAGATGGAGCAACAAGCGCGGAGGGGTGCCGTGCCCGGCTTGGGCATGGGGGTGCACAGTGGAGGCCAGTCCACAAGAAATCTTCCACAAGGAGCCCAACACTGAGACCCCAGGATGTCCATTGATGTTTGGTGCGGGGGCGTCACGCTCTTCATGGCAGAGCCATCGAAACCCAAGAAGCCCAGGGGAAGCGATGTGTTTCTTGGCATGGGTCTCCACTGTAATCTCATCTCCTCTGAGAATTAGAAGAAGAAAAAACGCTACATACATAAACCTTCGGCGCTCCACGCGAATTTCTCGGATCTGCGCTGGACCCCCCTCCCTGGCGCGCGGAGCGCGCCAGGGGCGGCGCCGGAGGCGCCACCAGGGGGGTCCCAGCGCAGATCCAAGGAATCCGCGCGGAGCGCCGAACATTTGTGTTTATGTGCTTTTACCTTCTCCGATCGGGGAAAGAGAGA
>CAUYUJ010007522.1:25565-38065 GCA_963575745.1 Prorocentrum cordatum | reverse complement strand
TCCATCCTCCCAACCCGACAACTGCCTTCCTGATTCGAGCCAGAGGCTCCGCCAAAGCACACGGCGTAGAGCAGAGGCGTCGCAATCCAGCGCGCCGAGATCAGCCCAGTAATATTCGGGCGTCGTCGCCATTTCCACTGGCGTAGGTTTTGGGGGGTGGCGACGTGAATCAAACGAGCCCATGAGTTCTACGCGGAGCACTGATGCCGACACGCAAGAGTAAACGCGACGCCCAATGTGAGCGCTGTGAGCGCCTCTTCAAGGAAAAAAGGGCTTCAAACGAGCATCAGCGCCATGTGAGATGCTCGCCCACGTCGACGGCCGCGCCGCGCAAGTTGGAGCGCGCCAGGGACAAAACAGCGCTGCAGGGCCTCGCTCCTCGGCGGCTGGGCCCGCCCAGCCTCTGCCCCCCCCCCCCCGCCCGCCCGCCCGCCCCCGGCTCCTCCCCTTGCTGCGTAGAAGAAGAAGAAGAAGAAGAAGAAGAAGAAGAAGAAGAAGAAACGGAGGAAGAAGAAGAACAAACGCCATAAGCACAAGCTTTTGGCACTCCGCGCGGATTTCTCGGATCCGCGCTGGACTCCATTCCCTGGCGCGCGGAGCGCGCCAGGGGCGGCGCCGGAGGCGCCGCCAGGGGGCCCCAGCGCGGATCCGAGAAATCCGCGCGGAGCGCCAAAAGTTTATGTTTGTAGCGTTTTTTCTTCTTCGATTGCGGCTGCCTCCCCCCCCTCCTCCGGGCTTTGGATGCCGAAGGCGCCCCGGGTGATCTCCGGGGCCGCCCCGAAGGCCTCCCCCCGAAGCCTCCGGAGGCCATCAGAGGGGATAACAACAAAAACGCTTCGACATCTCCAGCTGCTCCCCCCCAGGGCCAGGGCCTCCTCTCGGGCCCCAGGGCTCCTCTCAGGCCCTCCTCTCTCAGCCTCTCTCCCCACTCCTCCCTCGCCCCGTCTCCCTCCTCCCTCCTTCCTCCCCACTGGCGCCCTCAAGCCCCAAGCAGCTTCCGCTGGGAACCCTTACGTAAAGGCATTGCGATCGAGTCCGATGTGTTTCACGGCTGACTTTGAACAAGGTGTGTATCAACACCTTGACCCGAGTGAGATAGGGAAATGCAACTACACGGATCATTGAATTACGGATGTCCATGCTTGCCTCGCGTCTCCTCAGTGCCGGTACGAAGGGTAGGTGCTCTCACCCCAAATACTCCCACTTTGTCCTCTATGGTAAGACCTCCAAGGGTGAGTTCAACAACAATCGGACAAAAAACTACTCGCCCAACATGTGTAGACAAATCGCCATAGTTAGATCACAGACCATACAATGACAAAATGATGATATGAAGGACTGTGCTGTGATGGCTGAGGATGGAGATCCAGACCCTGTGCAGGGGTTGTGGGAATTCTATATCCGAGAAGTGTGTGATGCCTTCGCAGGAGGCACCTGATTTTGCGACTGTGAAGAACCAGGTGCTCGTGTGGACCCCGAGCAACACAGATTTCGGACCCCAGATTCCGACCTGGCCCAGTGTGTTTGTGAACCGACTCCAGCTGGCGAACCGACTCCAGACCCTGAGGGCTCCCTCCCCCTCGTTTCACTGGACGTGGGTGAGAATTTCTTGGGCTCCGCCCCTCCTCCTCCCTCGCCTGCGCCTCCGCCTCCGCCTCCTCCCCCTCCTCCCTCTCCTCCTCCTCCTCCTCCTCCTCCTCCTCCTCCGCCTCCTCCGCTTCCTCCTCCTCCTCCCCTTCCTCCTTCTCCTCTCCTTCCTCTTTCTCCTCCTCCTCCTCCTCCTCCTTCTCCTCCTCCTCGCCTCCGAGCAGCTCAGCCTCACAGCTGCCAGCAGGGCGGAGGCCGGACGCCGCCGGGAGGCCCCTTGCGTCTTTTCGACCTGCAGAGGCGCGCGCCCAGGCGAGGCGCCCTCCGCTTCGGGGGCGTCCTCGAGGCGGGCCCCCGGGGCACCAAATCTCACATCGTCAGAGCACAGTGTCCGCGGTCATGCCACCGTCCCACCACGCCTCCCTCGTTCCTCCTCCTTCTCCTCCTCTTCCCCCTCCTCCTCCTCCTCCTCCTCCTCCTCCTCCTCCTCCTCCTCCTCCTCCTCCTCCTTCTGCTCCGCCTCGTGCCTCCTCCGCTTCCTCTTCCCCTCCTCCTCCTCCTCCTCCTCCTCCTCCTCCTCCTCCTCCTCCTCCTCCTCCTCCTCCTCCTCCTCCTCCCCCGACGACGACGACGACGACGACGACGACGACGACGACGACGACGACGACGACGACGACGACGACGACGACGGCGAGCCGCTGGAGCGAGCCTGCCACTGGGAGCGGTCAGGGCGCCCAGTCATGCGGAGGAGCACGTGGGGGATCTCGGGGGCGCGGGCGGGTGGCAGGGTGCGAGCGGGGAGGGGGGGGGACCTGCAACTCCTGCCAAGGGACATCCTCTTACCCGGAAGCGCCTACGCAGCCCCCCCTCTTTTTCGACGCTCCTAGACATTGGAGCGGCGGGTTTGGGGCTGTTTTCGGACTCCAGGGGCCCTCGCCGGGCCTCGGGACCGTCAAAAAATGGCTCGCGACGATAAGCCGGCCACAAAAAAGTGGTCCAGACATCCGGGACCGAGGCATCGACAACATTGGAGCGGCCTAATGTCTGGGTCCACCCCGCCGACTTCTCCTCCGCTCGTCCCCCCTTCTCCCCTCCCCTCTGGGGGTGCTGCGCTGGCCTTTCGGGGCTCGCCCTTCCCCCCCTCCCCCCGCCTTCCTCCGTCGTGCTCGCTGCTCCTTCTGGCCCCATCCTCCACTCCTCCTCCCTTCTTGTCCTCCCGTTGCTCCCCCTCGTGTCGTCCCCGATCCTGGTCGGTCGCCCTCGCCTCCTGCGGCAGCCCCCACCCCTTCTGGCCAGAGGAGCCCCTTTTCAAAACCGGCCCTTCTCCTGAGAGGGACGGGACAGGCATCGGATCATCCATCGACCGCATCTGCCTGCAGCTTTCGAGCTTCGAGGAGGACGAGGACGACGAGGAGGAAGGGAGAGCAGCAGCACGCGGGCAGGCAGCAGGGGGTGTGCGCGAGAGAGATATCCAGGTGACACGTGCTCGGAGAGAGAGAGAGAGAGATAGAGAGAGAGAGAGAGAGAGAGAGCGGGCACGTCCAAGAACGAGAGGGCTAGAGCGCTAGGGCGGGGAGGGGGGAAGGACATGATTTTTCCCCCCTCAGCAAAGCAAGGCATGAGGGAGAGTCTGCTGCCCCTCAAGGGGGCTATCCCGCACCAAGGACAAGGAAGACGCCGCACCAGGCGAATGCAGAAATATCGCCGAGACCGTGCAGCAGCCCTGCTCAGTAGGCTGTCTGGCGAGCATGGCCGAAACATAGCCGATCGAAGTCGACCGCGGGGCGAAAATACCAACAACCTGCAATGACCCTGGACTTGGGAAGAGGGAGAAAGGAGGAGGAGGAGGAGGAGGAGGAGGAGGAGGAGGACGACGACGACGACGGGAAGAGGAGGAAGAGGAAAGAGCAAGGGCTGCGTCGCTGGCAAAACACCTGGACCGTCCCATGCGCCGACTGCTTAAAAACCAGCCCCTGCCAGACGAAAATCAAGCACTGGCCATAGAAGGGGGCGCAGAAGGAGGGAGGAGGAGCAGAGAGAGGCGCACGACCCCGATTAGTGCAGCCAGTGGAACAGTGCAGTGCCGACCTAAGGTAAGAAACAAAAGGAGAGAGCGATAGAGAGAAGAGCGATACATATATAGAGAGAGGGAGAGAGAAGGGGGAAGAACAGCAAAACATAACAAAACTGGCCGCGTCCTGCTCACAGCACGAGGCTCCACAAGTCGGACAACCAACTACAGTACAGGGCGTAATAACGCAAGGCGTACAACTCCGCACCTGCCCCAGTCACTGAGGTCCTCGATGTGGTCATGTAGCGCAGGGCTCCTCGGCCCCGCAGACGTGCACGCCCATAGCAGAACCTAGCACGTGCGGGCTGACACGCGGAAGCCAGACGAAACGAAAACTCTGAACACTCGGGCATGCACCGGGGGGCGACAGAGAGAAACAGAGAGAGAGAGAGGGAGAGAGGAGGGCAGAGGAAAGAGACAAGAGGGGAAGGTCCACTATACCAACGAATCTGCTGGCAGGCAGGCACCAGCAGTGGCGTCGGAGACCTAAGCCAGGCAGGCTGCTGACGCCGCTGCTGGTAGGCAGGCTCCAGCAGCGGGCAGCGGCTCCAGCAGCGGCGTCGGACCCTCACATCACGAAGCCGATGCACGAGTCGGAGCTCGGGGCAGGAGCCGGGGTCGGAGTCGATGAACGAGTCGGAGCCAAACTAGGCGTCGGGAAGGGAGTTGGAGCTTGGATCCAGTGGTCGTGGCTGCGGTCGGAGTCGGCGTCCGAACCGGCGGCGGAAAGGGCGTCGGAGCCAGAGGAGGGGCCAGCCGGCGTCGGAGCTGCCAAGCAAAAAAGTGGAAGCTATCGTCGACTCTGGTGTGGATGCTGGCGTCGAAGCTGATGTCGGCGCCTGCGGGGGCGCTGGCGTCGGAGCAGGCAGCGATGTTGGCGCCGAAGCCGGCGTTGATGGTGGTGTCGATGCTGATGTCGATGTTGGTGTCGGGGCGGGTGTTTGTGCGCGGGCGTCATGGTCGTGCCGCTCAGCGCCAACGCGCCGCTTGTCCTGGAGAGCTCGTCGACCTCGCGGTAGCCGTCGTAACCTTGCAGCTGGTGGCCGTTGCGGTCGTGCCGCTCCGCGCATCCCTTGCCGTAGCCGCATGTGCTTTCCGCAGCCGTTGCTGGTTGCGGTCCTCGCGGGCACGCAGCAGGGGGTGCGCGCGAAAGATCTCCTGGTGCCCCGCTCTCGGAGAGAGCGGGCAAGTCCCAGAACGAGAGGGCTAGAGCGCTAGAGCGGGGAGGGGGGAATGACATGACGGGAAAGGCGAGGGGAGGAGCAGGAGGATGAGGAGGAGGAGGGGAGGAGAACGAGGACGAGGAGGAGGAGGAGGAGGAGGAAGAGGAGGATGGGGGGAATGGCGAGGACCTTCCCACCACGGCTGCGGAAAGCACACGCAGGAAGTCGCGGGAGGACGGGGGACAGAACGGGGGGGGGGACGGGGTCCCGACCCTCCTGGGGTCGAGGCTGCACCTCCAGCGCTGGAGGCCAAAAAATCTCCAGAGCGGAGGCTGGACCTTCTCGTTCCACGGCTTGGGCCCCCAAGGGGGGGGGGAGGGCGCGGGCAAAGGTGAGGTGGCCCTCTCTCCTCGTTGTCCTCGTCCTCCGCCTCCTCTGCTTCTGCGAACGCGCCTCCTCTCTCCGCAGCGCCCCGTGCTCTGCCAAATGTTCGCCCCCCGCCCCCCCTGTTGTTTGACTTGCCGTGGGGAAAACGCGGGAGCGCGAGGTGCTTTCTCATGCGTCTCTCTCTCTCTCTCTCTCTCTCTTGTCCTGATCGCCACGTCCCGCCTCTGCTTTCCAGTCGGAATCCCCACCGACCGCGACAGGAGGGAGGGTAGTCCCCCAACCCCTGATCGCACACGCGGTGCCTCCCGCCACATGAGGTTGGCACGGAGGTCGCTTGCATCCCTCGCGCCAGGCGGACTTCGGCCCGCTGAACTGTTGCGGTGTGTATATCTCTCTCTCTCTCTCTTTCTCTCTCTCTCTCTTTCTCTCTCTCGTCTCTCTCTTGTCTCTCTCTCTCTCTCTCTCTTTCTCTCTGTACCTCTTTTTTCTTCTCTCTCTCTCTCTCTATCTTTTCTCCCTCCCTCCCTCCCGCCCTCCCTGCCTCCTTCCCTCCCCCTCCCTCTTTCCTCCCTCCATCTCTGCCTCCCTCTCCTTCTCCCTCTCTCTCTGTATGTTATGTATGATAGATATACATCGGTGATCTTATATGTTTATGGTATGGGTGCATGGCTTCGTGTATGCATGTATAGTTATATGCATGCGTGTGCGTACGTATGTTTGTATGTATGTGTATGTGTGTATGGATGTATGCGTGTAGGTATCCATGCAGACATGTATCTATGAATGCGTTCGTGTCTGGATGCATGTCTACATGTATGGATGTATGGGTGTATATACGTACACATGTACATGAATATGGTTGTCTGTATGTATGCGTGCATGTGTGTATACGTGTACGTACGAGTGTGCGTACGAATGTATGTACGTATGGATGTACGTAGGTATGTATGAGTATGTGTTTGCATGTTTGTATGAATGAAATTGTGTACGTACGCATGTGTGTAAACATGCATGCATGTATGTATACATACATGCATGTGCGCATGCGTGTATACATTCATGTGTGTATGCATGTGTGTATGAGTGGAAGTGTGTATAGCGACATGCATGTATGCATGTAGGTACTTATATATGAATGTGTGCGTATGTATGTACGTATGTATGTATGTATGTATGTATGTGTGTGTACAAATGAATGGTTGCGTGTATATGTGTATATGTATACCTGCATGTATGTGCGTGTGCATGTATGTATGTATGCAGATGTGTCTGTATACGTAGTTATGTATGCTTGTGTGCATGTGTGTATGTGTGCATGCATGCATGTGTGTACGTATGCATACATGCATGCATGCACGTACGTATGTGTGTATGTATGCACACATGCATACATGTATGTATGCATGTAGGTGTGTATGTCTGCATGTGTCTATGTGTATGTATGCATGTATGTATGTTTGTGTATGCATGTAAGCATGCATACATGCATGCATGTGTGTATGTCTGTATGTGTGTATGCATGTATGTGTGCATGCATGTGTGCCTGCCTGTACGTATGTATGTATGTGTGTAAGCATGCCTATATGCAAGTATGTGTATATGTCTGTATATGTGTATGCATGCATGTATGCATGTGTGGATGGATAGGTGTACGTGTAGGTGTAGGTGTAGGTGTAGGTGTATAACTACACTCTCTCTCTATCCCTATTTCTCTCTCTCTCTCTCTTCCGTCTCTTTCAGAGCTAGCGGGGGGGCTGCTCCAAAGCGTCGGCTCCATCGAAGAGTGGGCGCCCCCCCCCCCTTTCTTCCCCTCTCCTCCTTCCCCTGCCCCCGAGCTGCGGCCAGCCGTGGCGACGAAAGGGGCCCTTTCTCCCCCCTCCTGCTGGCCAGAAGCAATGCTAGGCCACCTCAGCCCACCAGCCGGCTCCAAATGGCTGGTTCCGGCAGCCCTGAATCCAAAGTTCTCATCTCTTGGAGGGCAACTTTTCACTTCCGCCATCCTCCGCCCGCAGAGGCAGACTCGTTTTATCCCCGCCGCTTTCCGCCAACCTTCCGCCGCATTCCGCCGAGGAAAGGATACTGACTCCGTCGGTCCTCGAAGGCGAGGCCCTTTCTGGAACGCCTCAACTGGCGGCGCGCACAAGGGGGCAGGGGGAGGGGGGAAGGCTTCTCAGAAGGAGGCTGCCTCTTAGAAGGCGCCGGCCCTACGTCTACACACAAGGCCCGCGCCTTCTGAGAAGCGTGCTTCTAGTCTTTCACCCGCCCTCCCCCCGTTGTGCGCGTGGCCAACTCAAGCCGTGCCCCAGCGGGCGGTGGATATGGATATATATTTTGGCCCCCGGGGGCCCGAATATGTCCATATCCACCGCCGGCCGAGGTCCCCGAAAATTGACCCTCCAGGCGGTAGCCATGTATAAGTTCCTGCCTCGGATTCTAAGAAGCCTTCCACCCTCCCCCTACCCCCCTGGTGCGCGTGGCCAACTCAAGCCGAAACCTCCACGCCCTCGAGGCCCCGGGGCCTCTGGAGGCCCGGCCGCTGCCGGTCTCGAGGTCTGCATAAGATTTGGAATTGGTCGCACTCTGTAGCCATGTGCCGTGTGCACATCCACCCAGAGTCTTCTGTAAGATTCCTGTGATGTCGTCACTCCACCGTTTTCGCTGTCCACCGTGTCGGCGCTATGTTGCGCTGAGAAGCCAGAATGCTTCCAAGACGCCTTCCGCTCTCCCTCTGCCCCCCTTGCGAGAGTGGCCAACTCGAGTCGCAACCTCCGCCCCCTCGAGGCCCAGGGGCCGCCTGTTCGGGGGCGGCCAAGAGGGGGGCGTCCAAGAGGGGGGGGCGCAAACCATGGCTGGCGGCACGTGCGCGGCCCAGGGGGGGGGGCCAGGGACGTAGTAAAAGAAGAAGGGGCGCCATGACATCTGGGGAAACATCATGGCCCACGCCACGATATCCCCCCCCCCCCCTGGCCATCACCCCCCTCTTTGCCGCCCCCGAGCCCCCCCCACCGCGGCCCGGGCCTCCGAGCCGGCAGGCGGCCCCGCGGCGCTGGCGGCCGCGCCGCCTGGGAGAGTGGCGCCGCCCTCGTCGAGCTGCGCGCGCATCCGGGGGTGGGCTGGGCCCCCCTTTGTGAGCGTTTGCTTTACTCGGCGTGTCGACATTGGGCGGAAGCGGGGGGTGGGGAGGGGAGGGGGTCTGGCACCAGACCTCTGCTCTGTGCGACTGTTTGCAAGAGTAGTGCCTCTGGGCGAGACTCCACCTGCGTGAAACGGGCGCCAAAAAACAGCCAAGATCTGCTCCATGGGGGGGGAGGAGGGGGTGCGAGGGCCCGCGCCGATCGGCAACACAACGAATATAAAAACGATCACCGGGGGTGGGCTGGACCCCCTTCAGCAAAACTTTGTCTTGTCGGCGGCCACTTCAGAAACATCTACCCTCATAGTAAGCACCCCAAGAAGCGAAGCCATGCAGCAAACGCACCCAAGGAAGGAATCGAACAGGGAAGGGCCGTTTGGTAAGCGCCCAGGGGCGTAACGCCAGTTATCTGGGTCGGAGACAGGATGCCTTCTCATTGGAGGTGAGCGAGGCGGGATGTGAGAAGGAGAAGGCATTCTCAAAAGGCGGCGTGGCTTTTCAGAAGGCCCCTGGCCGTCTGAAAAGTTTTCTGCGTCGTCGGGGAAGGCTAACGAAAACGTTAGAAACTTCTCAGAAGGCCGCTGGACTCCCGAGCCTTCTGAGAAGGCCCGCCCCCGTCACACTTCCACCCCCCGGGCTCGCCGCCGACTTCCGCAAACCAATTCGTCTTGTCGGCGGCCACGTGGGTCCCAGCAGCGGCAGGGCAGCGGTGGGGCGCAGCGGAGCCCACGACGTCGCCGACAGGAGAGGGGAGGAACGCGGGTGCGCGAGAAAGGCAGGGAGAAGGGGGGGAGAGAGAGAGGCAGCGCGCAGCGGGAGGGCCCTCAGAGCGAGAAGTTTTTTTTTTGGAGGGGGGATGCGCCAGCGGGCGGGTCGTGTTCGTGCAGTAGGAGCTCGACCACGAGACACCTGCCACAAGAAAGCCAACCCTGAGGCCGCAGGACGTCCATCCAAGGTGTGGGAACGTCACGCTTTCCATAGCAAGACCGTTGAAACCCAAGACACCCAGGGCACCCTGGAGGTAAGCAGGGTGTTTCTTGGCATGGGCTTCCACTGTACGCAAGAGTGGCCCTAGGCAAGAGTGACCTTTAGTGCGCGGCCAATGGGGGGCTCTTTGGGGACACCGCAGCGGCGCGCACCGTCGCTGCTGTCGCATCGCTTTCAGCGATCGGGGGGCCCCGGTGGGCCCGCACCAAAAAAAGGTCCCTCCGGCGAAAGGTTGCAACTACGCGTCGTCGACATCAGGCCCCGAGCGCAGAAAGAGCCGCGGGCGCACCGCGTCCCTCTCTGACCAGCGCGCAGCGCCACGGAACGCAGATGTCCACCACAAGAGGCTCGAGGGGAGTGCATCGGATACCGTCGGACCTACGACAGAGAAGCACCCCTCAAGAACATGAGACCCTCCGCCGGCCAAACTGGCGAACATTCGAGGGTGCCCCATCCCAGGATGCACAAGCGCATCCAACAAAAAGAACATGAGGGTACCCGCCTCCCCGAGCCGACCTCGATTTTATACCTCGGTCCGGCTGTAAGGTTCCCTTGGATAAGAAATTCAGGGTCTGAAAAGCCGGTGGGACTCCAATCGTGGATTTGCCATGGATGCTGTCAGGACTTGCTGCACAGCGTGTCGCCGCGGCGGCCCTGGCGACACACAATGCCCTGCAAGCAGATAGCGTGTCGCTACGCTCCGCTCCGCGGGGGTGGGAGGCTGGAACCCGCTCGGGACGTTGACGCCTGGGGACTCTGGGAAGCGGATAGCGTGTCGCTCCAAAGCATGGCGGGCCAGAACCGGCGGAGCGAAACGCTACCCCAAAGCTTCCGACCGTACCACTGCCGCCTTCATCAGAGAAGGAATCGCCTAGGACCTAAGGCCTCCTGGGCACACTCCTCAACGAACGCCCCCGCCCAGCACCAGGCAGGAAGCGGATTGTGGACAGCAGGGAGGAGGAGGAGGAGGAGGAGGAGGAGGAGGAGGAGGAGGAGGAGGAGGAGGAGGAGGAGGAGGAGGAGGAGCGAACGTCGCCTGAGGGGGCGAGTCCGTCGGAAGGCCGAACTACGGCGCGCCAGCTCCGCCCGAAAGGTCGGCGGGCAGCTTCAGAGCGTGGCGGGCGGCAGCAACGGCGGTCGCTTGCTTCTGGCACGTCATCGGCAGGACATCGTCCTTGGTGAGGTGGTAGACACGCGTCGCGACGCTGAGCCTCGCGACCCTGTTGGGGATGCCGTTCTCGCCGTCGAAGGGGTCGGTGAGCTTGGGCAGTCCAAGCCTCGTCAATAAATGAGCGCTCAGTTGGCCTCGCGGTTTGGTCAGCTGGTGCCACATGCGGCCGCAGATGACGTAGTGCTGGATGGCGTCTTGGCCGTCGGGGAGGGGGCACCAGAAGTGGCAGGAACGCTTGATTGGGATCACGTGCATCCTGTGCGAGGTTGTCCATGCTCCCGCAAGCACCTTCAGCGCGCCCCACAACCTGGCAGGCGGAAGGGTCGCCAAGTGGGAGCGTAGGCGCATCCATCGGGCAGGTAGATCATCAGGAACTTTTTCAGCTTGTAGAAGGTCTGGTTGATCGCCGGGGCCTTCAGGTAGGACTTCGTCTTCAATGTCATCATCGTCGCGGTGGAGGTTCTCGGGGTTGGCGTCGGGCTCGATGAGGGGAAGGATGTGGCTGATCCAGCGGCGACGGGCACGATGTTGGGCGGCTTCAAATGTGAGTAATGATGAGCGAGGGGACCGACTGCGAGGAGAATCGCGGGGTTGGTCATTGTGTGCAAGACGGCGTTCGAGTAGAAGTCGTCCCATGCCGCTGTTGTCCCACGACTGTATGCACATGTTGACTGCGATGCGGTGGCGCTGGATGTTCGTGGCGTACAGCGGCAGGAACAGGTCGGTGCCGAGGAGCTCGTACAAATAGGTGGTGCACCACTGCATCCAGTCGTCACGGTTGTCGATGCTGGGGTCGTTTAGCAGGATGTTGGGGAGCCAGTGGGCGGCCCAAGCACGGGCGCGGTTCATCAGTCGGTCTTGCGCTCGTTCGGCTTCACGTCGGGGTCCGTCTGGTGGTTCGCGCGTGTGCTGTCGGTTTGAGTCAAGGTGTGGAAACCAGGCGATCAGTCGGCGCTTGATCGTGTTGGGCATGGTGTCTACGTACAGCTGTTCGTTGAGGGACTTCAGGTAGGCTGACTGCGGGGTGATCTTGGCGGGCTGGCGGTGTCGGCGCAGAGCGGGATGAGGGGCAGGCTGAGGGACTTGGCGTTGGAGAAGGGCTTGTAGTCCTGCTCTGGCAGCACGCTTGTGGCAGGCGATCATGGCGGCACGTGCACGCGGTCGAGGTCCAGCTGTGCGTGTGAGGCGCTTGAGGTGAGAACCTTTGACGAGGAGGAGGAGGAGGAGGAGGAGGAGGAGGAGGAGGAGGAGGAGGAGGAGGAGGGAGGAGGAGGAGGAGGAGGAGGAGGAGGAGGAGAAGGAGGAGGAGGAGGAGGAGGAGGAGGAGGGAGGCGGAGAGCAGAGCGGCAGCCGGAGCGGCCCCCCTTTGGAGGGTCCGGGCACCGCAGGGCAGGCGCACCTCTCGCACGATGCCCTCCGTGCGTCCCGAGGTCCGCGCGGCGCGCTGCGAGAGGCGCTGCCGCGCCACCCCCTGGAGCACGACGCTTCCCCCACCTGAACCGCGCGGCGGCACGGTTAGCTTTGCGCCCCAGGGGGGGCGGCCGTACATGGACGATACCTTCGAGCCCAACGGCGCAAGCTACCACCCCAGGCCCCCCAGATCAACATGGAGGGTGCAGTGTAATGGAGGGGGCGTGGGTGGACAGGAATGCTCGAAGCCCAAAGCCGTAACCAATGCTAAGCTCTGCATTGGTTTCGGGGGCGGGGGGGTGCTGAACATCCCTCTCAAGCGTGCGGGGGTTCGAATGTGTTTTCCATGTGCTGGCCCTCTTTGGCCTCGGCGGGCGGGGGGGAGCCTCGGCCCGCGGTGTCTGCAGGCGCGCGCCAGCCGCGGAGGTGTGTACATGGCCACCGCGACGGCCGTGCGGAGATGGAGGACACAGAGGGGGGACGCAGTTGCACCCCTCCCTCCTCCTGCTCCTCCTGCTCCTCCTGCTCCTCCTGCTCCTCCTGTTCCTCCTGCTCCTCCTGCTCCTCCTGCTCCTGCTGCTGTTCCTCCAC
>CAUYUJ010007522.1:0-17500 GCA_963575745.1 Prorocentrum cordatum | reverse complement strand
GCGACGACGACACCGACACCCCTTTATCCTCATCGTGCTCCTCCTACCGTCTTCATTTCCCTCCTTCTCCGGCTCCTCATCCTCCTGTTCCTCGCCTTCCTCCACGACGCCTCGGGCTTGTCGCTTTCCTCTACCACGGCGACAATTCCCGAGCCCCCTCCCCCTGCCCCCGCCCCTCCGACGACGATGATTACACCGACGCCTCTTCTTCTTCTGCCTCCTCCTTCTCCTGCTCCTCCCCATCGTACTTGTCCTTTTGCTTTTATTTTTCAAGAGTGGAGGGGGAGAGAAGAGAGCACGAGGACGAGACGAAGATGAGAGGAAGGGAAAAGGAATCGCGAGGCCCACGCATCACGCTTCAAACGCGGCCAAATCAGTTACGCGAGCGTGAACGTCCATGTAAGAAAAATCTGGGAATCCCCGCGCAGACTAGACGCCCAAAACGATACACACTGTGAAGGCGCATCATCAGCTGAACAAGGCGAATGCCTGGAGGTAAAAGCGAAGTGGCACGAGCCACGACGCAGAGCCACAGAGGCGAAACCACGGACGCCCGACGCAACGGAGGCGGAGGACCAACAGCGCCTGCAGGAGAGCAGCAGAGCGGAGATACCACCAATATTGATCCCAATCATACTGGTCGTCTTCTTTCCCCCCCTCCTCCTCCGACGACGACGACACAGGCGCACCCTCCTCCTGCTCCTGCCCCTGCTCCTGCTCCTGCTCCCCCTCCTCCTCCTCCTCCTCCTCCTCCTCCTCTCCTCCTCCTTCTCCTCCTCCTCCTCCCTCCTCCGCCCCTCCTCCGCCTCCTCCTCCGCCTCCTCCTCCGTGTCCGCCTTCTCCTCCTCCTCCGCCTCCTCCTCCGCCTCCGCCTCCTCCTCCTCCGTTTCCTTCTACTGCTCCTCGTCTTCCTCAACGACGCATCCTGCCCCCCGTTTCCTATCACTTCGACGACGACGACGACGCCGACGACGTGGAAATACACGCCCACGCTTTTGCAGATGGTGGCGCTTTTGCAGCCCACGCGCCTCCGTCCGCAGAGCGTGCCACGCGTTTGGGGGAGGTCGGGGCTTCCACGTTCTCCACCTGCGAGCACCGCGGCTGGGGAGGGTTACGGGGCTACCTCGCCGTCATCGTCGTTGACGACGTCCGCCGTCGTCGCCGCCACCGTCGACGCCCTCGCCGCCGCCACAGCCGTCGATACCGCCGCCGTCGCTTTCGTCGTCGTCCCCGCTGCCGCCGTCCTCGAATTCGCCTTTTTTAGACCGCAGTGATTGTTGATCTATGACAACAGAACTGAAAACGAATCGGGCTCCCGCTCGAGCGCGCGCTAAGTTCTAAATTTGAATTGGTCAAGCCCAACCTATGACGACAGCGGCCGCCGCTCGACATTTCCTCACAATGTACTCCGAAACGCCCCAGCCAGCGGCACATAGACTTACTCACAATTTACTCACACATGATTTCCTCAGATCCTCATAATTTACTCCACAGCGGCACGCTGCAGCGGCTTCTTAGAAGCAGGGGCGCTTCTGAGAAGCCTTCCCCCCTCCCCCATACCCCCCTCTGCGTGTGGCTGCTCGTAGGCCCAGCTGCACGCAAGAGTGAACCGAGGCACGAGTGACCTTTGGTGCGCGGCTTTCGGGGAGCCGCAGGGGGGGCCAAACCCAGGCGCGCAAGGCGCTGCTGCCGCATCGCGTCCGGCCTTCGAGGGGCCCAATGGGCCCGCACCAAAGGTCACTCCGGCGAAGGGTCGCTCTTACGTGTAGTCGAGAACTTGGCGGCGCGCACAAGGAAGAAAGGGGAAGGGAGAAAGCTTCTTAGAAGGAGGCTGCGTTTTAGAGTGTGCCGGCTTTACATCTACAGATAAGGCCCGCGCCTTCCAAGAGGCAGGGGTGCTTCTAGGAAGCCTTCCCCCCTCCCTCCGCCCCCTGAGGGCACAGAGCGATTGAGCCACCCGCCAGCAAGGAAGGAGTCTTCGTCCTCCTCCTCGTCCTCCGCAACGGCGCCTTCGGAGGCCCTCATGGATGAGGAGCAGACGTCAGGCTGGCCCCTTGGATTCTTTTGAAGTCCGCGGGCGCCGCGTGGTCAGGACAGTCAGTCGCCGGTCAGCAAGCAGTGGTGTGCACTGGTGGCGAATTGAGGCACGCGAGCGAAAGAGAAAAGTATCCGAAAGGAGAAAGGGAGCAGTCGCCGGTCAGCAAGCAGTGGTGTGCACTGGTGGCGAATTGAGGCACGCGAGCGAAAGAGAAAAGTATCCGAAAGGAGAAAGGGAGGGCCCGTTGAGACAATTTGGAGTCGGCGCGGGCACCTTGGGTACACCCAAAAACAACCTGGGGACAAGCTCCTGCGGCGCATGCTCGGAGACGTGGGAAACAAGTTTCTGGGGCGTCTGCTGGGAGAGGGTGCTCTTCCTGTCGAGTCCATCATCAGCGAGGACGTCCCATCTCCACGTCCTCCTCCTCATCCTCCTTCTCCTCCTCCTCCCTCCTGCCTCCTGCCTCCTGCCTCCTCCTCCCTCCCTCCTCCTCCCTCCTCCCTCCTCCCTCCTCCCTCCTGCCTCCTCCTCCCTCCTCCCTCCTCTCTCCTGCCTCCTGCCTCCTGCCTCCTGCCTCCTGCCTCCCTCCCTCCTCCTCGCTGCCTCCTCCTCCTTCTCTCTCTCCCCTCCTCCTCTCCTCTCCTCCTCCTCCTCCTCCTCCCTCGCCTCCTCCTCCCCGCCTCCTCCTCCTCCTCCTCCCCTCCTCCTCCTCCTCCTCCTCCTCCTCCTCCTCCTCCTCCTCCTCCTCCTCCTCCTCCTCCTCCCTCCTCCCTCCTGCCTCCTGCCTCCTGCCTCCTGCCTCCCGCCTCCTGCCTATTGCCTCCTGCCTCCCTTCTGCCTCCTGCACCGTCCTCCCCCTCCACTCTGCCTTGCGTCTGCCTCCGTGCTCCCTCCTGCCTCTTGCGTCCGTCCTGCTTCCATCCCCTCCAACCTCCAGCCTCACTCCTTCGCCTCCTCCCTCTCCTCCTCCTCCTCCTCCTCCTCCTCCTCTCCTCCTCCTCCTCCTCCTCCTCCTCCTCCTCCCCCTCCTCCGCCTGCGACGACGACGACGACGACGACGACGACGACGACGACGACGACGTACAATAAAAACTATCCCGGCAAAGCAACCTAACAGCGATGTGTAAATGCATATCTGAAAGCATTCCCCTTAAGATTCGGATGAGAATCCAGTTGTAGAATTCTGCTGTTCTCGCAGTCGCAGTCGCATTCGCGATGACAGTCGCAGTGGCAACAGGTCGCAGTCACAGCCTCAAAGCAACGGCAGCCTGTCGCAGCCTGTCAGCCTCAGCCTCAGCCTGCCTCAGCATCAGCCTGCCTCAGCCTCAGCCTCAGCCTGCCTCAGCCTCAGCCTCAGCCTGCTTCAGCCTCAGCCCCATCAGCCGCAGCCTCGGCCTCAGCCTCAGCCTCAGCCTCAGCCTGAGCCTCAGCCTCAGCCTCAGCCTCAGCCTCAGCCTCACCTCAGCCTCAGCCTGCCTCAGCCTCAGCCTCAGCCTCATCCTGCCTCTAGCCTCAGCTGCCTCAGCTCAGCCTCAGCCTGCCTCAGCCTCATCCTCAGCCTGCTTCATCTCAGCCTCAGTCTCCTTCAGCCTCAGCCTCACTGCCTCAGCCTGAGCCTCAGCTCAGCCTCACCTCAGCGGCTCCTCCCTCAGCCTGCCTCAGCCTCAGCCTCAGCTCAGCCTACAGCCTCAGCCTCAGCCTCAGTCTGCCTGCCTCCATTCAGCCTCAGCCTGCCTCAGCCTCAGCTTCATCAGCCTCAGCCTCAGCATCAGCCTCAGCCTCAGCCTGCTTCAGCCTCAGCCTCAGTCTGCCTTCAGCCTCGGCCTCGGCCTCAGCCTGCCTCAGCCTCAGCCTGCATCAGCCTCAGCCTCAGCCTCAGCCTGCCTCAGCATCAGCCTCGCCTCAGCCTCAGCTTGCCTCAGCCTCAGCCTGCTGCTTCAGCCTCAGCCTCAGTCTGCCTTCAGCCTCGGCCTCAGCCTCAGCCTGCCTCAGCCTCAGCCTGCCTCAGCCTCAGCCTCAGCCTCCCTCAGCCTCAGCCTCAGCCTGCCTCAGCCTCAGCCTCAGCCTCAGCAGCTGCTGCCTCAGCCTCAGCCTCAGCCTGCTCTCAGCCTTCAGCCTCAGTCTGCCTTCAGCCTCGGCGTCAGCCTCAGGCTGCCTCAGCCTCAGCCTGCATCAGCCTCAGCCTCAGCCTCAGCCTGCCTCAGCATCAGCCTGCCTCTGCCTCAGCCTCAGCCTGCCTCAGCCTCAGCCTCAGCCTGCTTCAGCCTCAGCCTCAGTCTGCCGTCGGCCTCGGCCTCAGCCTCAGCCTGCCTCAGCCTCAGCCTGCATCAGCCTCAGCCTCAGCCTCAGCCTGCCTCAGCATCAGCCTGCCTCAGCCTCAGCCTCAGCCTCAGCCTGCCTCAGCCTCAGCCTCAGCCTGCTTCAGCCTCAGCCTCAGTCTGCCTTCAGCCTCGGCCTCAGCCTCAGCCTGCCTCAGCCTCAGCCTGCATCAGCCTCAGCCTCAGCCTCAGCCTGCCTCAGCATCAGCCTGCCTCAGCCTCAGCCTCAGCCTGCCTCAGCCTCAGCCTCAGCCTGCTTCAGCCTCAGCCTCAGTCTGCCTTCAGCCTCGGCCTCAGCCTCAGCCTGCCTCAGCCTCAGCCTGCATCAGCCTCAGCCTCAGCCTCAGCCTGCCTCAGCCTCAGCCTGCCTCAGCCTCAGCCTCAGCCTGCCTCAGCCTCAGCCTCAGCCTGCTTCAGCCTCAGCCTCAGTCTGCCTTCAGCCTCGGCCTCAGCCTCAGCCTGCCTCAGCCTCAGCCTGCCTCAGCCTCAGCATCAGCCTGCCTCAGCATTCAAAATGTGGCCCGGGAATGGAGTGCTGGGAACTCGAAGAACACGAATTGGCCTACAGTTGGCTCCGGGCATTCAGAATCATGCCCAAGAACGGAGTTCTGGGAACTCGAAGACCACGAAGTGGCCTACAGTTGGCTCCGGGCATTCCAAATCATGCCCAGGAATGGAGTTCTGGGAACTCGAAGACCACGAAGTGGCCTACAGTTGGCTCTGGGCATTCAAAAACGTGCCCAAGAATGGGGTTCTGGGAACTCGAAGAACACGAAGTGGCCTACAGTTGGCTCCGGGCATTCAAAATCATGCCCAGGAATGGAGTTCTGGGAACTCGAAGACCACGAAGTGCGTTACTGTTGGCTAAAAAAGGGGTCCCCGGATTCCCGCGGCACTCCCCGGATTCCCGCGGCACCCGTCCGGCATCTGCCCAGACCCCCCTGGGGAGTCATGATGCTCTCTTTTGAGACCACTAGAAACCTATCAGTCTTCGCTGTTAGGTAATGACGACGCTTCCCCAACGACGGTAATCATGCCGCCTCCCCGACGACCCTGAGATCCCACGTTGCGAAAAAACATGCAACATCGCAGCAATTTTTGACCCAAACTCTGAACCCCATGCTTTTCGGGGGCTCCTTTTCGAGCCGGAGCCACCCGAGACAGCCCTGGGGCCCGAAGCTGGGCGAAAACGCCGGGTGCGAAACCACCTTGCGAACATTGCAGCGCCCGGTATTCCAGGGGACGTGGGCGGCGACGGCGGCGGCGGCGGAAGCGGCGGTGGCGAGGGCGCGCCGTGTCGGGCCGGGCCGCCAGCACCGCCTGCGAGCGGGTTTGCACGGGCGCGGGCCGCGGCCGGGCCGCGCCGGGCTGCGCCAGGCTGCGCTGGGAAGGAGGGAGGCGGCAGAGGGACGAGAGCTGGGCACCCACATCTCCGGCGATATGACGTCTTCGATCCGGGAGGGGTTCTGTCGATTTCGGCCTCCAAGGCCAGTGATCGGGCCCCGGGGCTGAGCGGCGCCGTCAACTGTGGATCCCAAGCGGAAAGCTGGCGAATCGGGGCCCAAGCATGCGACGTCTTGATTTCTCCCAACCGTCCTGTGGTGTTGGATGCTCGCTTTGAAGAAACAGCGCCCCGCGTCCTTCCTCCTCCTTCCTCCTCCTTCTCCTCCTCCTCACCCCGCTCACTCCTCCCATCTTTGCTTTCGCCCTCGGCATGTCAACCTGTTCGGTACATCCCTCACATGTTTCGTGGTCCCGTGGGTAACCCCACCGAAAGCCCCAGCGGCAGGGTCCGTATGGCGTACCCGCGCCCGATTCGGCACACCCCTTATACGGTCCGTGGCCCTATAAGGAAATCCACCGAAGGCCCCAACGGCAGGGTCCGCATGGCGTACCCGCACCCGATTCGGTACACCCCTCACACGCTTCGTCGCCCCATGGAAAACCAACGGAAAACCCCAGCGGCAAAGTCAACACGGCGTACACGCACCCGATCCGGCACACACTTCACACGTTTCGTGGCCACATAAGGAGCTCCACGGAAGGCTCCAGCGGCAGGTCCCGCATGGCGTACCCGCGCCCGATTCGGCGCCACCGTCATACGCTTCGTGGCCCCGTTGGGAGCTCCACCAGAAGCCCCAGCGGCAAGGTCCGCGTAGCGCACCTGCACCTGATTCGCCACATCCCTCACACGCTTCGTGGCCCAATAAGGAGCTCCACCGGAGGCCCCACAGCGCCCGCATGGCGTACCCGCACTCGGTTCGGTGCACCTCTCACACGTTCCGCGGCCCCATAGGGAACCCCACCAGAGGCCCCAGCGGCCGGGTCCGCATGGCGTACCCGCACCCACTCGGCACGTTTCTTGGCCCCATAGGGAGCTCCACCGAAAGCTGCAGCGGCAAGGTCCGCATGGCGTATCCGCACCCGATTCGGTACACCCCTCGCACGATTCGTAGCCCCGTGGCGAGCCCCACCAAAGGCCCCAGCGGCAGAGTCGCATGGTGTACCTGCATTCGATTAGGCACACTCCGCCAACGCCCCGCGACGCGCGCCGGTCGCCCCGAAAGGGTTCGAGCGACACGCGAGGGGTGTCCGCGGCGCTGGGTCAGAAACATCGGGTGGCTGACAAGGGGCGGGGCGCCATGCAGGGCGTGCGGGTGTCGGGCAGCACTGGGAAGCAGACCGCAAGGGAGCCCTCGCGACGCGCGTTGCGTGCCCCGAGAGGATTCCAGCGACGCGCGCGGGTCGTCCGCGGCGCGAGGCCATACAGGTGGGCAGTCGAAAGAAGGCGAGGCTCGGCCAGGCCGTCGCCAGACCCCCTCCTCCCTTTCCACCTGCCTCGCGATATTCGCAGCTGCATTTTGTGGGGTCCTTCGCCAGGCTGATTTCAATACGCGGTCCCCTGATGTCCCGACGTTTTTCCGAGGGCTGGCTTTCCATCCCGAATGTTTTTTTGGACGGCCCCGATGCCCAGCGAGGGCCCCCAGAGGCCGAGATTGGCCAAGCACCTCCCGTCGTGATTTGTTATCCACGGCGCAAGCGTGTCTGGGGACCTCTGGGGGCGCGCGGACGGAAACAACACATCCCCCGGATGTCTGGGGCACTTGCGCGGATCCTGGATATAGGGGGCCACGGGGCCGCCCTGACTCCAAATTCGCCGCGCTTTTTGGCTGCTCTTCCGGCTCAAAATTGTGTCGGAAGTGCACCGGAACGATACAAAACAATAAGGCGGGAATCTCCGCCTCAGAAGCATCAAAGGCGGGCTGGTCCGCCCTCCTTGCATGGAACATGCCACGGCTGCGTGGAACATGCCACAACCTTGGTGGAACATTCCGCAGCGTGGCTGAAATGTCCGCAACTCTTTCCAAAAAGTAAAGCGGGAACAGCCACGGACAAGGAGGGCGGAAATCTACAGCAAAGGACCTTGAAAAGCACGGCGGACACTTCCGCTCCGCCCTACCTACGACATCGCCCGAAAGCCTGGCGGATCCGGAGTCCAGTGGGTGCGTGCGCCCTCCCGGCGTGATGCACACCGAGGCCTGGGTCCAGGGTAGGCATGGACAGAGTCGGCGCTACATGCAGAGCTCTCGTCGTCCGACCCGTGGGGAGGGTCCCCTGCTGTAGGGTCCATGGAGGTTCCCGGTTCGTTTTTTGCGGCGGTCCCGTGCGCGTCGTTTCCTGCTCGATGACCCAGGATGCTCCTCGATGGTCGTCGCCAAGAGCAGATGCACACGTCCGAGCGATGCCGAGTGTCTTCAGGTCGGGCTGGTCCCTCTACAGGCAGACTTTGGAGAAAAAAACAAAACATACTAAGAAAATGCTCAAACAATCAAATATCATCAAAAAAACGTCCCAAACATTTTTTACTATTTTTTTGATATGCCTCCTGTCGAGGGACAAGCTCGACTCAAGAGTATCTCTGATGGGGCGATGTCCCACCACCACTATCATGGGTAGGAGAGGGAGGAAGAGGAGGAGGAGGAGGAGGAGGAGAAGGAGGAGGAGGAGGAGGAGAAAAAGGAGGAGGAGGAGAACCTCCTCATCCTCCTTTCTCCCCCGTTCTACAAATGGTAGTGGTGGTGGAAAATTGGCCCATCAATCTCGCCCGGAATTTGTCTGCCTCCGGCTCGGGGCCGGGGCCCAGCTCTGAGGAGATTGATGGCCCCTCCTTTACCCTCCTCCTCCTCCTCCTCCTCCTCCTTCCCCTCTCTCCCCTCCTCCTCCTCCTCCTCCTCCCCTCCTCCTCCTCCTGCCCCGAGCTGAGGGGGGGGGGGGGGGGGGGCGAGGCGGAGGGGCTCAGATCTATCTCCGACGATCTGGTCTCTCAGCCGCGCTTCTCCGAGATGTCGGCCGCTCCAGGCCTGGCCGCCCCAGGGTGTTGGGCGTCACTTGACGGGGGGGGGGGGGGGGGGCGATACATGGAAGGGGGGATGAAAGGCGCCCCCTGCGGCCCCTAAGGTCGGAGATGGACAGAACCCCCCTTTGGCAAAGCGTGGCTTAATGAAAACGACCTCGGGCCCAAACCTGGCGGGCGCAAGCCTGGAAAATGACGGCCGCGGCGCCCTCTCGAATCGACGTGTCTGGGTGGGGGTTCTGTCCACCCCCGAGAAAGGCCCCCTTCCGGGCCCTAGAGGGCCCCTGTAGGGGCCCTGAAGGGCCCCTCGTCTGCAGCCCTCGCTACCCCTCCCCCCCCCACACTGCATCGACCCCCCACCACGCGCCCCCCAAGGGTGACTGGAAATCGCTCCGGGGCCGCGCATGGGCAACGAGTGCACATCTCCAGATGTCTGCGCACGTGCACAGATACAGCCAGCGTTGTACAATCGAGACGCCGTCATAGGAACCCTAAACAAGGAGCGAGGCCCCCATTTTCCATGAGTTCAACTTCGACTCCCCATAGAAAACCTAAAGACAACACAAGAAATGCTTTAAAACTATTACTGCACAGTCAACCCGTGTCCGAACATGTTGACGTTTTTCGAACGAGGTTGGCCAGAGAAAGCTGCCAAGGATGAGCCGAAGGGGCAAGGATGCAAGGGTACCCTTGGAAACGTTGCCCATCCTTGCCATGCGGGTCGACTGTAAGGAACACTGAGCCCCTCCCCAGCTGCACAACATTCAGCGGCCCGACTGTACCATAAAACCCCGCTGGCGAGCGTCGTGATGAAAATTCAAGGAACTTTCACTGGGCCGATGTAAGGAACCCTGAGGTAGGAACGAGACCCCTTCCTTCTCCCTGGTTTAAACTTCGGCTTCCCATCGAAAACCTACAGAAGACACAAGAAAGGCTGCAAAGCAATCAAGGAGTACTGAGCCCCTCCCCAGCTGTACGACATTCGGCAACCCGACGGCACCATCAAGAGCGCAAAATGAAAAACCGAAGGGGCGTCTTTCAGGGCCCCGTACACCCCGACAAGCTAGACCCGGACACCAAACATCCCTCGAAACCAATTGTTCCAGACGGCGGCACGAACAAAATGCTGCACTGCAGCACTTCCAGAACAAGCCCGGACACGGGCCCTGAAAACCTGCAAAAGACCCCCCCAGACTCGGACACGGAACCGAATCCTGCAGCGCAGCAAAACAAGAAATGCACGGGCGCTGGCGAAGGCGACGTTGCAGGAAAGGGTGCCGTTCCCATTGTTTTCCGTGTCCTGGTTTGTCTGGCCCCGGCCGCCGAAGCCCGCCGCGGCCAGCAAAGCCCCTCCGCTCCTCATCCGGCGCTCCTCCTGGTGCCACGCTGACTCTGCCATTGCGGAGCTCCGGCGCCGCCCGTGGCGCGCTTCGCGCGTCGGGGAGGGGCATCCCAACGCCGATCCGAGCACGCCTGGCGGACCTCGGCAGAGCCACCGGGGGCCTGCTTCTCCTGGGCCCCGGCGAGCCCCGGCCACGAGCAGGCCCCGCGACGCAAAGCTGAGGGGCGGCCAGAGCACCCGAGCCACTCCTGGGCCCACAGCGGTACTGATTGCAGCGCCTTGACCGAGCCCGACAGCCCCCCCCCACCCCCCTCCTCCTCCTCCTCCCCCTCCTCCTCCTCCTCCTACTCCTCCTCCTCCTCCTCCTCCTCCTCCTCCTCCTCCTCCACTTCTTCCTCCTCCTCCTCCTCCTCTTCTTCCTCTTCTTCCTCCTCTTCTTCTTCCTCCTCCTCTTCCGCCTCCTCCTCCCCCTCCCCTCCTCTTCTTCTTCCTCCATCATCATCATCATCATCATCATCATCATCATCATCAACAGCAGCATCATCACCATCATCATCAGCACTATAATCATCACTATCATCATCATCACATCATCATCAGCATCATCATGTTCATCATCATATTATCATCATCATCATCACTCACACCACCATCATCATCATCACATCAGCATCAGCACATCATCAGCATCAGCACATCATCATCATCTCATCAGCATCACCACCTCCATCATCATCATCATCATCATCATCCGCATCATCATCATCATCATCATCATCATCATCATCAGCATCAGCATCATCAGCATCAGCATCAGCATCAGCATCAGCATCAGCATCAGCATCAGCATCAGCATCAGCATCAGCATCAGCATCAGCATCAGCATCAGCACCACCATCATCATCATCATCATCATCATCATCACCACCTCCACCATCATCATCATCATCATCATCATCATCATCATCATCATCATCATCATCATCATCATAATCCTCATCCTCACCACCACCATCACCATCATCATCATCATCATCATCATCATCATCAGCATCAGCATCAGCATCAGCATCAGCATCAGCATCAGCATCAGCATCAGCATCAGCATCAGCATCGGCATCAGCATCAGCATCATCACCACCACCATCATCATCACCACCATCATCATCACCCTCCTCGTACTCGTATTCCCCCTCTCCTCCTCTGCCTCCGCCGCTGCCTCCTCAGCCCGAGGCGCCTCGACTGCACTGGCCAGGCCCGTCCTGGGGCCAATGGGGTGGTGTGCGGACGCGCCCTCCGTGCGCGGTGGACCGAGGCCTGGGCCCATGGGGGGGCTGGGCAGAGTCGGGGCGTTACGTGCGGCGGGAGGGAGGGGGAGGATCATTTTCCCCACGGCGAGGGCACCGGATAAGGAGCCATCGGATCAGGAACCATTGGATCAGGAATCCAGGGTGAGGTGAGGAATCCAGGGTGAGGTGAGGTGAGATAAGGAACCATTGGATAAGGAACCATTGGATCAGGATCATTTTTCCTGAGGCGAGGATCATTTTTCCCACGGTGAGGGCATTGGATAATGGATAAGGAACTTTTGGATCAGGAATCCAGGGTCTGGAAGATGGTGGAACACCACTCGTGGATTGGCCATGGGTACCACTGCCGACCTCATCAGATAAGGAATCCTCCAGGGTCTGAAGCCCCCTGGGCACATTCCTTAACGAACGCCCCCACCTTTCTGAAGGCAACGCCTTTCCTGAAGGACCGATACTTTCAAGGCGCACGGCTTTGAATGCAGAAATCTCACTGGAGGCGAACATGGTTGCCCCCATCGGGCAAACCGTGTTCAAAAACTGTTGCCTCCAGCGAGACACGCTTGCCGGCCTTCGGGAGGCGATGGAACCAAGGAGCTGCGGCTGCACGTGGTGCCTCTGCCCGGCTCTGGTAAGCCGGTGCGTGTCACGGAGACCTCTGGGAGAGGTGACGGCAGGTTCGTGTCGTTAGGCGGCGAGCGATGGGGGGGCAAGGAGGAGAAGGCCTTCTCAGAAGGCGGCGGGACTTCTCAGAAGGCCTCCGGCCTTCTTGGAGGTTTCTTTGCGTCTTCGGGTCAGGCTAAGAGAACTTCTCAGAATGCTGGGGGAGTTCCGAGCCTTCTGAGAAGGCCCGCCCCTTCTCACTCCCCCCCCGCTCGCCGCCGAGTCGTGCCGACCCCAGCTTTAGTTCCTGACTCCGCGTGGATCGTTCAACCTTGAGCGATCGGCGGCGTCTCGATCGCCAAGTCCTTCCATATTGGCCGATTCTGGGCCACCCGAGGCGTTAAACCTGGAACGCCCGCGATCATGGGGTCGGCCGCGTCGACACCACACGAACCGACCGCAAAGTGTAAGAGGGAAGGGTGGTGGGGATGGGGGGAGAGAAGATAATGGGGGAGGGGGGGTCAGAGGAGAAGGGGGAGGCGAGGCGGAGGAGGAGGAGGAGGAGGAGAAGGGAGGAGGAGGGGGAGGAGGGAGGAGAGGGGAGAGGAAGAGGAAAGGAGGAGCAGGAAGGAGGAGAGGAGCAGCAGCAGCAGGAGGAGGGGAGGAGGAGGAGGAGGAGGAGGAGAGGAGGAGGATGAAGGAGAGAGGAGGAGGAGGAGGAGGAGGAGGAGGAGGAGGAGGAGGAGGAGGACGGGAAAGAGGGGGAGAGGGGGGGGGCGGGGACTGGAGGGGGAGGGGGGCAGCACTGCGCACACTCGTCAAGCAGGGTCAACAATGTTTGGCCCAGGCCCGCCCCAGAAGGGCGGCCCGCCCCCCAACAACAAAAATTAGCCTGGCGAAGGACCCAAGCATATGCTGTTGTGAATGAGGGAGTTGCGAGTATCGTCTTCGGTGGAGCTCCCGATAGGGGCCACGAGGCGTGTGAGGGATGTGCTGAAATCGGCGCGATAGGCGCATGCGAACTCGTGTGAGGGATGTGCCGAAATTGATGCGGTAGCGCCATGGGAGCGAAGCCACTGGGCCTTCGGTGAAATCCCCTATGGGGCCACCAAACATGTGAGGGTGTGCCGAGATGGGTGCGGTGGTGCCATGCAAGCGCAGCCACAGGGGCCTTCGGTGAAACTCCCAATGGGGCCACGAAGCGTGTGAGCGGTGTGCCGACATGGGTGCGGTGGCGCCATGCGAGCACAGCCCATGGGGCCCTCGGTGGAGCTCCCTACAAGGCCAAGAAACGTGTGAGGGGTGTGCTGACATGGGCGCGGTGGTGCCATGCGAGCATAGCCACAGGGGCCCTAGCTGGAGATCCCTATGAGGCCACGACGCGTGCGAGGGGTGTGCCGACATGGGCGTGGCGGTGCCATGCGAGCGCAGCCTCTGGGGCATTCGGTGGAGCTCCCTATGAGGACACGAAACGTGTGAGGGGTGTGCCGACATGGGGCGGTGGTGCCATGCGAACCCTCCCACTGGCGTTTTCGGTGGAGCTCCCTATGTGGCCACGAAACGTGTGAGGGGTGTGCCGACATGGGGCAGTGGTGCCATGCGAACCCTCCCACTGAGGCCTGCGGTGAGGCTCCCTATGTGGCCACGAAGCGTGTGAGGTGTGTGCCGAGATGGAACGGTGATGCCACGCGAACTCTCTCACTGGGACCTTAGGTGGAGCTCCATATGGGGCCACGAAACGTGTGAGGAGTGTGCCGGCATGGTGCGGTGGAGCCATGCGAACCCTCCCACTGGCGCCTTCGGTGGAGCTCTCTATGGGGCCACGAAACTTGCGAGGGGTGTGCCGGCATGGGGCGGTGGTGCCATGCGAACCCTCCCACTGGGGCCTTCGTTGGAGCTCTCTATGGGGCCACGAAACTTGCGAGGGGTGTGCCGGCATGGGGCGGTGGTGCCATGCGAACCCTCCCACTGGGGCCTTCGGTGGAGCTCCCTATGGGGCCACGAAACGTGTGAGGGGTGCGCTCACATTGGGCGTTGGTGCCATGCGAACCCTCCCACTGGGGCCTTCGGTGGAGCTCCCTATGGGGCCACGAGGCGTGTGAGGGGTGTGCCGAAACAGAAACATGCGGGGAACAGGGGCGGCAAGGAGGGGGAGGAGGGAGGAGGGGGAGGAGGAGGAGAGGAGGAGAGACGCGGGGCGCTGTCTCCTCAAAACGAAGACCCAGCAACACAGGATGGTTGGGAAAACACTGAAAATAGTGTACTGCCCCCCCCTGGTGTTGGGCACGGTGCAGACTTCACACACTTGTTACGGCGAGTGCATGCGAACGCACTGCCACCCCGTGGGTGCCACAGGTTTCTCTGCGCAATATACGGCAGGCCCCAACGTGCTTCCATCACAGAGAACGAACATCTATACAGAACCAGCAACCTGACGACGAATCAGCGTGGCACCATTCCTGCCAGGACCCCAAACAACTGAAGCTGGCGCTAACCTCTCAGAGGGAGGTCATCCGTCACTCCTGCCAAGTTTCGCCTGGCCCCCACTGGCCTCAACTGGCGGCGCCACCCTCGCTCTGCTCCCGCCGGTTTCTACAGACATCTCGCCGGCTCTCGCCGAGGCGAACTTGCTCCTAATGACCCGCACGCAATCTCAAAGCCCCGACGGCCTGCCCTTCTAGAGCCGTTCTCCTCATCCTTCCACGAGAACCTCCAGAACCTTGGGCAGCGAACGCCCCGCGGGCCTACAACTCCTCACCTGCGCGACGCCAACCAGCGAAGATAATGCCTCGCTCCGCTTCGCGGGGATGCGTCGCGCAAGTTGAAGGCGAGAGCGAGGACGAGGAGCAGATCCGGAGACCATTTCGGTCCAACCATACTTTCTCTTCCACATCATCATGTTCCTCCTCCACCACCTGGCCATCCACCTCCGGCACTTCCTCCTGGTCCTCCTTCTTCTACTGATAGTGATCCTGGTTGTACTAATATAACCATCCTCCATAACATGACCATCATAATCATCACCACCACCATCACCACCACCATCACCGTCATCGTCATCATAATCCACATCATCACCACCACCAACAACATTGCCAAAACCACCATCATCACCTTCAACATTACCATCCTTACACTCATCCCCGTCAACATCCTCATTCTCATCTTCAGTATCATACGTAATCCCCCTCCTTCTTTTCCTCATCATCATAATCATCATCATCAGCAGCATCATCATCATCAGCAGAATCATCATCATCGTTAGCATCATCATCCTCATCCTGATACTGATCCTCGTCCTGCTCCCCAACCGAAACAGAATCCTCATCCTCAGGCACCTCCTCCTCCTCCACCTCATCATCATCATCATCATCCTCACCTTCATCCTCATCCACATCATCGTCCTCATAATCATCCATATCCTCACTCATCCTCATCCTCATTCTCACCATCATAATCGCCATCATTATGCTCATCATTGTCACCACCATCATCATCATCGTCGTCTTAATCATGATCAAAATCAGCAGCACCCCCATCATCGTCATCCTCATCCTCATCCTAATCCCCATCAGCATTCTCAGCAGCAGCATCCTCCTCCTCCTCATCATCATCATCACCATCATCACCTTCATCATCACCATCACCACCACAAGCATCATCGTAATCATAAACAACAACATCATCACCATAATAGTCATCATCGTCATCGTCATCGTCGTCACCATCATCGTAATCATCATCAGCATCGTCATCATCAGCACCGCCAGCATCATCATCAGCATCATCAGCATCATCATCATCAGCATCATCACCATCCTCCTTCTCATCCTCATCCTCATCCTAATTTCAATCCTCATCCTCAGCAGCAGCATCCTCCTCATCATCATCATCATCATCATGACCACCACCACCACCACCATCATCATCATCATCATCATCATCATCATCATCATCATCATCATCATCATTACATATCACCTTCATCATCAAAATCACCATCACCAGCAGCATCGTCATCATGAACATCAGCATCACCATCATAGACATCATCGGCATCGTCACTGTCATGATCATCGGCGTCACCATCATCGTCATCATCAGCACCATCATCATCAGCATCATCATCATCAGCATCATCATCATCATCATCGGCATTGTCATCATCATCGTGATCCGCATCATGATCGTAATCAGCGGCATCGTCCTCATCATCACAATCATAAACATACTCATCCTCATCGTCATCATCAGCAGCACCATCATCGTCACCATCATAATCATCATCCTCCGCCTCCTTATCAGCATCAGCACCAGCATCATCAATACCAGCATCAACATCCTCAGCCTGCTCATCCTCATCATAATCAGCATCATCATCATCCTCATCATCCTCACCAGCTTCATCATCATCAGCATCATCAGCATCAGCATCAGCATCATCATCAGCATCATCATCATCATCATCATCATCATCAACATCGTGATCAACGTAGTCGTCATCATCGCCACCACCATCATCATCACCAGCATGACCACCATCAACAACATCAGCATAATCGTCATCAGCACCAGCAGCATCATCCTCATCATCGCAATCATCATCAGCATCATCAACATCATCATCAACAACAACACCCTCATCAACATCATCATCACCATCATCATCATTGCCGTCAGCTGTTCGTGCAGTTCACCTGCTTCCATCCGCCCCCTCCCTTCACTCCCCCTCCTCCTGCCTGGCCCCGATCCCGCTCGGTCCTCGCGCGTGGCCTACGAACAAGTTCACGTTCACCGCAGCATCTGGAACCTCACAGTGCAGGCGAGATCGCGAGAGTCAAGCCTCAGCCTCGCTCGGCACGACACGCCCGCTCATGCTCGGTCCTGCCCCTCTCTCTCTCCCCCCCCCCCCGCGCCCCCCCCCCCCTCCCTCGGGCGCCTCCACCCGCTCCGCCTGCGTGATCACGGGCACGGTCCCGTGATTGAGGATACTCCTGGCGCCGCGGAGGCTCGTGGTGGGCCAGGGTTGGGGAGCAGGACGGTGGAGGGAGGAGGAGGAGGAGGAGGAGGGGAGGAGGAGGAGGAGGAAGATGGAGAGGGGGGAGGAAGGAGAAGGATGATGAGGAGGAGGAGGAGGAGAGGAGAGGAAGGGGAGTGATCGAGGGAGGAGGAGGAGGGGAGGAAGGTGAGGAGGGAGGAGGAAGGAGGAGGAGGGATGATTGAGGACGGAGGTGTGAAGGCGGGGACGAGGACGGTCCGTCCTCTTCCCCCCTCCGACACGGAGGGAGGAGGGAGGAGGGGGGAGGGGGAAAGGGGGAGGGAGGAGAGATGAGGGAGGATGGAAGCGGGAGCAATGAGCAGGGAGGAGGAGGAGGGAGGAGGGAGGAGGGAGGGAGGAGGAGGGTGGGAGGGAGGGTGGGAGGGAGGGAGGGAGAGATGCTGAGGATGAGGATGATGATGAGGATGATGAGGATGATGATGATGATGATGATGATGATGATGATGATGATGATGATGATGATGATGATGATGATGATG
>CAUYUJ010007521.1:0-46127 GCA_963575745.1 Prorocentrum cordatum | reverse complement strand
CGCGCGTGTCTCGCCTAAGGTCGGGGCTGACGGTGAAGACACGTCTCACGCTAGGTTCAAAAGGGTGCGCGCGGCAAGGTTGGCATAACCTCAGGAAAGCATTAAGAAACCCCCCTGGGTTATTCTTAGCACCCGGTTTTCTCAATATTCCAGGCGGGCAGTTTTAGCCGAACGATACACTTAGCACCCGCCGCACACAGAAAACAAAATCCACCATCGGCGGCCGCCCCACTAACGCCAAGAGAGGGTGTCGTGACGAATGTCAAGGATCTAGCCCAGATCGGACGACGACGACGACGACGACGACGACGACGACGACGACGACGACGACGAGGAGCAAATCTGCGCTTGGCAGGCCTTAGCTAGGCCCCGAGTCCCCTCAGCCAGGTCTTCCGGTGCGGCCATAACGCTCCAGGGTGCGGGGGCGTTATAATCCACCGGAAAAGGGGGGGGGGTTCTTAATGCCTTCCTGAGGTTAACTGACATTACCGGCCGTCCAAACGCAAGACTCGTCTTCTTTCAGGGCGCAGTTCCACGCAGTCATAGAAAAGCGCCACGACGAGCCCCACACAGACTCACATAATTACTTATGTTTGCGAAGAGGCAGACCCTTTCAGAACGCAGCGCGCACGCAACACTAACCAGCACATCGAGCCCGAATGCGAAGCGTGCCGCAAAAACCTTCTGTGCACCCCCCTTGGAGGCCACGAGCGAACCGTGTGAAGACTGTACTGACATGGTCCGGGCGGCGGCGCGCGGCTTGTGCTACAATGGCCGGCGGTGGAGCGCCACGCCTGTCCAGTTTTCCCCATTCGGGGTCCTTCTCGGCCACGCCGGGGAGGAGGAGGAGGAGGAGGAGAATGACTTGCTTACCGCCCCTGCCACTTGCACGCAGCACCTCCCGCCAGAGAGGTAGGCGCAATTGAGCAGGACGGACCCCCCGCACGAATCGTTGCGCGCTCTCTCTCTCTCTCTCTCTCTCTGTCTTTTTTGTCTCTCTCTCTCTCTCTCTATTATTCGGCTCTCCTCTCAACCTCCCCCTCCGCACTGCTACCTCTCGCCGTCAACCTTTCTCTCCTGTCCCCGCCCATCCTCCCCTTTCGGGGATGGACAGACCCCCCTTTAGCAAAACGTGGTTTAGTGAAAACGACCTGAGGCCCAAACCTGGCGGGTGCGAACCTGGAAAATAGCGGCCACGGCGCCCTCTCGAGAACCGAAAACGGACAATTCACTAATCGACGTGTCACTGTTGGGGGTTCTGTCCACCCCCGACCCTTCTCTCCCCGCCCTTCTCCCCTTCGGAGGTTCCGGCACAGGCCGAATCGACCAGAAGGACCGCCGGCAGGACGCCGGGCGCTCGCAGGAGCCCGAGTCGGGCGCGGAGGGCAAAGACGCGAAGCGAAGGGAACGGAAACGGAAAGTAGGGACGACAAGAAAAGGGAGCAGGAGACAGGGAGAAGAGAAAAGAGGTCCAGTAGGAGATCGACTACGGAACTGGCGCACCCCAAAATTGGAACCCTCGTCGGAACTACAAAAAGTACGTCGAATGCTCGCAAATCTACCAACATGATATGCTATCCTTGGCAGGCTCGACGAACATATCAATGTTGGGGTCATCAACGTCGTAGTCGATCCCGGACTCGAAGGGGGAAGGGCGGAGAGAAGAGCCGGAGCGAGGAGGAGGAGGAGGAAGCGAGGCGAGGACGGGACGGGGACAGGAGGCCGTGACAGGAGAGGACCGGGAGAGGAGAGGGGAGGAGAGAGACCAGAAAGGCCCGTCTCCGCGGCTCGCCTCGGAAGAAAAATCCGCCAGCGTTGGCTCCAAATAGATACTGGGTGATGAGGGTGATGATGAAGATGAAGATGACGATGACGATGACGATTCTGTTTTCCACGCGCGCGCACTCCACTCCACTGTACTGCACCGTACTGGACCGTGCGGCCCAGCAGCTTCGTCAGTGGAAGCATCGGCATAGGCATATGCATAGGCATAACCATAGGAATTAGGGGGGGGCACAGGAATTGAGGGGGGCAATGAACCAATTAGTAGGGTTTGAGTTAGACCTCCTATAGAGCAAGCCTAGTTGGAGAAGTAGGAGCTCGACCACTAGAACTCTCCCACACGCAACCCAGCCCTGAGACTCCAGGACGTCCATTGGTTTTTGATGCGGAGAAGACACGCTCTCCATAGCAGAGCTATCGAAACCCAAGAAACTCAGGGCACCCTGGAGACCGGCAGGGTGTTTCGTGGCATGGGGTTCCACTGTGAGGCCAGAGAGCCGGCGAGGACCGACGAAGGCGTCCGAAAACCGCAAAACCCGAGGCCCTCCGTCCCCACCCCTGACGTTGCCTCTAAGACAGTCGTGGACTACGACGGCGACGTCGATGCTCGTCGATCGTCGATCGCCGATCGCCTGTCGGCGTCCTCGTCGTCTTAGGCGTCGACGCCCTGATCGTCGACGAATCGTCGGTGTTTCTTGGCACAGGTTTCCACTGTAGAGGCGGGGGGGGGCGCCAGACCACGCCGCCCCTCCTCCTCCCTCCTCCTCCTCCTCCTCCTCCTCCTCCTCTGCCGCCGCCGCCGCCGCCTCCTCCTCCGCCTCCTCCTCCTCCTCCCTCCTCCCTCTCCTCCTCCTCCCTCCTCCTCCTCTTCCCCTCCTCCTCCTCCTCCCTCCTCCCTCCTCCTCCTCTTCCTCTTCCTCTTCCTCATCCTCCGCCTCCTCCTCCTCATCCTCCCTCCTGGACAGGCTGGCCGGGCTCCTGGATCAGGGCGAGGCGCCCTGCCCTGGCGGCACCGTTGGCGCAGCCGTTCTGGCCAGCGGGGTGGCCCCAGGAGAGGTCCCTGCTGTGGCCTGCGCCGCCAGCCAGGGAGAAAGGAGGAGAGAGGAGGAGGAGGAGGAGGAGGAGGAGGAGGAGGAGGAGGAGGAGGAGGAGGAGGAGGAGGAGGAGGAGGAGGAGGAGTGAGGAGAGAGCGGGACGGCGAGCTAGGTGCGCAAGCGTCATATCTGACGTCTTGCCCCTCCCTCCCATCCCTTACCGTTGCGTAGATCTCCTCTCTATTCGCACAGTCGGATGTCGAGCAGGGCAAGGATCCAGAGAGAGTACGCGATGCATGGCATAGCATGGCATAGAATGGCATCGCGTCGAGAGCGAATCTCGTTTCGACAACGAGGTCAGAGGGAAACCAGAAATGACACAGGACGGGAATGCAAACTGACGGCTTGGAAAGCGGGAAGCGCAAATGAGATCAGCGAAGAAGCGGGAGCACGATGTCGAAGGACCGAAACCGCGGAAATGACACCAGCGCTGCAGTGGGAGCACGATTTGGAAGGACTGGAAGCGCGGAAAGCCAACGCTGCAGCAGGAGCACGATTCAGAAGAACCGAAACAATGGAATGAGGTCAGCGCTACAGCAGACATGCTTTGGATGGACTGAGAACGGGAAAATGGAGCCAACGCTGTAGCGGGAGCGCCATTCTGACACGACTGCTACAACCCCCCCATTATGTAGCCAATCCCGACCATGACCTGACCCAGGCCCTGTCGACACTGCGCCAAAGCTAACCTGACCCATCAAAGTTAACGTGGCCAACGGCTCGGCGATTCCAGTATGTCACGCGCGCGCTGTGGCAAATGATGCACCTAAATAGGGCGACACAGCAAATTGTAATGCAAAACTGGCAACTTTATCACTAACCCCTCTTCGTTTCAAAAGAAGAATCTGGCCGGAGCAGAAGCGAAAGCAACTTTCGCAATCATGGATGTGGCCAGATCTGTGGCGAGACCAACATTCTCAATCATGGATGTGGCCGGCGCTGAGGCGCGAGCAACTTTCGCAATCGTGGATTTGACCGACGCTAATGCGAGAGTAGCTTTTGTAATCGTGGGGGTGGTCGGCGCTGATGCGACAGCAACATTTGCAATCATGAATGTGGCCGGCGCTTAGGCGAGAGTAATGTTCGCAATCGTGGGTGTGGTTGGCGCCAAGGCGAGAGCAACATTTGCAATCGTAGATGTTGCCGGCGCCAAGGCGACAGCAACACTCGCAATCATGGACGTAACCAGCGTTGAGGCGAGAGCAACGTTCGCAATCATGGATATGGCTGGCGCTGAGGCGACAGCAGCCTTTGTAGTCGTCGATGTGGCTGGCGCTGAGGCGAGAGTGACGTTCGCAGTGACGGATGTGGCCGGCACTGAAACGAAAGCAACGTTCGCAATCATTGACGTGTACGCGGCCAGTGAAGATGCAAACGCAAAATTCGCAATCATGGATGCGGCATGCGCTGCGCCGCAAAAAACATTCCCAACCACGAACGAAGGCGGCCTGGGGAGGCCAACGCAAAGTGGATATCGGAGGTTGGGGGGTGAGATCGAAATGGAACGGAGAGCCCCCCTACCGGGAAATCGATTTCGGTTTCGTGTTCGTGCGTGCCGTGCGGGCGAGGCGAAGCTGCGTGGGCGGGCGAGAGAAAGTCTCCTGTGGCTGAGGCGCGGCCGGACCAAATGACTCCTCCGGGCGGCCGGCGGCCCGCGGTGTCCGCCGGTGTCCGCTGGTGTTTACCGTGTGGCGTGAGGCGCGGCCGGACCAAATGATTCCCTTCCGGGCGGCCGGGGCCCCGCGGTGTCCCGCCGGTGTCCCGCGGTGTCCCGCGGTGTCCCGCGGTGTCCCGCGGTGTCCCGTGGTGTCTCGCCGGTGTCCCGCGGTGTCCCGCGAGGATGATGCTGATGATGATGATGATGATGATGATGATGATGATGATGATGATGATGATGATGATGATGAGATGATGATGGTGTCACGATGAAGATGATGTTTTGATATGAACGTGTTGTTTCATTTCTTTGTTGGTGTTATGTTTATGTTGTTGTTTGTTCTTTACTCTTTGTTGATGATGGTGTCGATGATGATGACAGTGTCCCGATGATGAGGATGATGATGCTCATGATGATTATGTTGATGATGATGGCGATGATGGTGTCCCGATGATGATGATGATGATGATGATGATGATGATGATGATGATGATGATGATCATGATGATGATGATGATGATTCCGATGATGTTGGTGATGATGATGTTGACGGAAATGGTGTCCCGGCGATAATGATGTTGATGATGATGCTGATGATGATTATGGTGTCCCGATGATGATGCTGATGATGATGATGGTGATGATGATGATGGTGATGCTGATGGTGTCCCGATGGTGATAATAATGATAATGACGATGTTGATGATGATGTTGCTCATGATGATGATGGTGCTCCAATGATGATGATGATGTTGTTGTTGATGATGATGTCGATGATGATGATGATGCGATGATCATGATGATGGTGTCCCGAGGATGATGACGATGTTGATGATAATGTTGATGATGAGAACGATGGTGATCATGATGGTGCCCCGATTATGATGATGATTCTGATGATGCTGCTGATGGTGATGACGATGACTGTGTCCCGATGATGATGATGATGATGTTGATGATGAGATGATGATGGTGATGATGATGATGATGATGATGTTGTTGTCCCGATGATGATGCTGACGTTGATGATGATGTTTATGATGATGATGATGACGGTGCCCTCATGATGATGACGATGTCGGTGATGATGTTGATGTTGATGATGTTGATGGTGATGATGACGATGACGATGATGACGATGATGACGATGATGATGATGATGATGATGATGATGATGACGATGATGATGATGATGATGACGTTGATTGTGAAAGCGATTGTGATATCGATAGTGAGATCGATATTGAGACCGAATGTGAGATCGATTGTGTGATCGATTGTGAGATCGATTGTGAGATCAATTGTAAAATCGATCGAATGAGATAGATCGAGTGAGATCGATTGTGAGATCGATCGAGTGAGATCGATCGAGCGAGACCGATAGTGAGATCGATACTGAGATCGATAGTGAGACCGATCGAGTGAGACGTTGGTCCCCCCGCCCCCCGAACCTCCTTATCACCCGAAGGGTGGTCGTATAGGTAAAGGATGTTGCCACTGGTAAGGCGAGAGCATGTGTCGCAATCGTGGGCGAGGTGTCCCACTGCACACGCGCACTGGCTCTAGCGCAGCCAACAGCACCACTCAAACGAGCAGCGCCAGAAACCGCAGCACAATGCGCAGCAGCAACAGCACCAACGCCAACAACAGCAGAAACAACAGTGCAAGCAACACAAGCGACTTCAGCAACACCTCTCTGACCGACACGACAGCAAACAACACCACCACTAAGCGCACTGGCACCAGAGAAACTAGCAGAACCAGTATGACAACCACGACGGGGAATGGAACAACCAGCACCACGCGACCCAGCACAAACGCCACCAGCAGCAACATTGCGACGACAACGACACCAAACGGCAACACAAACGCAGCAGCACCAGCATCACCAGCAGCGCCACTGTGACGAGCACGACTGGGAGCAACAACGCCACGCGAAACAATTCAAACGCAACCAGCAATACCAGTGTGACCAGCACGACGGGAAGCAGCAGCACTACACGCACCAGAACACGCGCAAGGAAGAGCACCGCCGCGACGCGCACGACAGGACCCAGCGGCACGACACGCGCCAATACAAACACCACCAACAGCACCACAGTAATCAGCACGACGAAAGGCAGCAACACCACGCGCGGCAACACAAATGCCACCAGCTGTTCCACTAGAACGAACACGACGGGAACATGCAGCCCCAGGTGATTCGAGCTGGACTGCGCAAGCGCCCCCACACGCCCGCAGGCCAGGCCAGACAAACGGGGGGTGGGGCGTTCACTCCAGCGCAAAGCGTCATGGCCCAGATCGTTCAACTTTGCGCTGGGGACGGAGGCGCCCCAGAGCAGAAATGCGGGATCCGTCCGCGCGAAATGTTGCCAACCCCACCACGAGAGCAACTGCTGCCCGCCCCAAGTACGAACGGCGGCCGCTCCCAGGCAACGGGTTGCGCCAGCCCGGGCCTGCAGCAGCAGCGCTAACCAGGAGCGCCAGGGCGAGCGCGAGGACGGAGTAGTGACTCGTCGTGGGCCCGCCGTTCGCACGCTCCACAGCCTAGCACCGGCGCCCTGTCCAGCCAGCGGCATCACACGAGCAAGCAGCACCAACGCCACCAGCAGGTCCGCTAGAACGAGCAAGACGGGAACCAGCAGCACCTGGCGATTCGCGCTGGACTGCATGAACACCCCCGCCCACCCCACCGGCGAGGCCGGCGAGAGGGGAATCGTCCCCTCGCACCAGCGCAAAGCGTCAAGGCCCAAATCTTTCGATTTTGCGCTGGGCACCGAGGACGCCCCAGGGCACAGCCCACATCCTGTCTCACACGAGCCGGCGATCGCCCCTCGCACCGCAGGCCTGGCGGAGATGCGCACGACGATCCGCGACGCGTCGGTCAGCAACACAAGTGAAACGCGCAGTTCCACTGTGACCAGCCCGCCACCAGCAGCAGCAGCACAAGCGCCACCAGCAGCACAGCTGTGAGTAGCAAGACACAAGCAGCAGCAATAATGTCACCTGCAGTGCCACTCCACCAAAACATGTCGGAAGCAGCAACACCACGTGCAGCATCAACGCCGCCAGCAGCAGTAGCGAAAGCAACACCAGCGCCACCAGCAACGGAGCCACCAGCAGCACCGCTGCAACGAGCATCGCGAGAAGCAGCAGCGCGGCACGCAGAAGCACGAGCAACCAGCAAAACCACCTTGGCACGCACACTGGGAACCAACAGTACGACGCGCACGAACTCTGGCGCAACCAGCAGAACTACCGCGACGAGCACTACAGCAGCATCGGCGCCGCCACCAGCAGTGCTGAGAGCAGCAGTGGTAAAAGCGACGCCAGTAGTAGCTCTACGGCCCGCACGGCAGCGAGCAACACAACTACACACAGCAGTACGAGCGACCCGAGCAGCTCCAGTATGACGAGCGCGACGAAGAGCAGCAACCATACGCGAAGCAGCATCAACGCCGCCAGCACCACCACTGCAACGAGCACGACGGCGAGCAGCGGCGCCAAGCGTAGCAGCACGAGCGCGAGCAGCGGCACCGCTGCGACGTGCACGGCGGGAAGCAGCTGCGCCACGCAAGGCAGCACCAGCACCACCAGCAGCTCCACCAGAACAAGCACAGCGGGAACCAAGAGCACCGGGCGATTCGCGCTGGACTGCATGAACACCCCCACCCACCCCACTGGCGAGGCCGGCGAGGGGGGGGGAAGCGTCCCCTCGCCCCAGCGCGAAACGTCACTGCCGGATCTTGCGATTGTGTGCTGGACACCGGGCGCGGGGCGCCCCAGACAGAGATGCGCAGCCCGTCCGTGCGAAGTCTGGCCGGGAGGTGCGATGCGAGCCCCGCCCCGGAAGCAACTGCTGCTCTGCACGCACCCGATTGGCGGACGCTCCCAAGGGGAGGGGCTGCTCCAGCCGGGGCCTGTAGTAGCAGCGCTGCCCAGGACGGCCACGGCGAGGGCGGGGACGGGGCAAAGGTTCGTCGTGGGCCTTCCGTCAGCGCCCGCCGCCTGCTGCTGCCTGTCCCAACCAACAGATCCAGCGCCCAGTGCCAGCGCCCTGCCCGTCCAACATCGGCGCCTAACCTGGCCAACAGCGGCCCCTGGGCAGCGCCCTCCCACCGTCGTCGTCAAGGGCGTCCAGCGGTTGCCGCGCTGCCGGCGTCGCCACGCGTCGGGCGTGCAGCAGGAGGTGCGAGCGCAACGAGCACATTCCACTGTGACCAGCTCGACAAGAAACATCAGCACCACTCGCAACAGCACCAGCACCACCAGCAGTGCCTGTCAGTAGCCCGAGAAAGGCTAGCAACACCACCAGTGCAACCAGCCCGACAGGAACAAGCAGCACCACCAGCAGCAGCGCGAGCGCCACCAGCACCACTGCAATAATGCATTCAAACCTAGCGCCGCTGGTGGCACCTCTGTAACCATAGCGACAACAAGCAGCACCACCACGCACAGCAACACCAGCGCCATAATATGTAGCGTTGTGACGAACACGACGGGAAACAGCAGCGCCACGCGCAGCACCACTAGCGCCACCAGCACCACCAGCGCGACCAACACGACAGGAAATAGCAGAACCACGCGCCCCAGCACGAGCGCAACCAGCAGAAACAGTGTGACCAACACAACGGCAACCGGCAGCACGAGCGTGACAAGCAGTACCACTGTGACCAGCATGACGGAACCAGCTGTACCAAGCGCAGCAGCACGAACGCCAGCAGCAGCGCCAGCGTGACCAGCAGGGCGGGAAGCAGCATCACTACGCGCAGCACTACAATCGCCACCAGCAGTACCACTGTGACCAGCACGGCGGGAAACAGCAACACTACGTTCACCAGCCCAAGAGCAACGAGCAGAACCAGTGTGACGAGCATCGCCAGAGACAGCAGCCTTCTGCGAAGCAGCAGCACCAGTGTGACCAGCACGAAGGGAAGACGCAGCAAATAAGTAGCACTACGGGCGCCATCGGCAGCACCACTGCGACCAGCCAGACGGGAAACAGCAGCAATACGCGCACCAGCAGAAGTGCAGCGAGGAGTACCACTGTTAGGAGCATCGCTGGAAGCACCACTGTGGCCAGCACAACGGAAATCAGCAGCACCGTGCGCAGCATTACTAGCGGCACCAGCAGCACCATCGTGACCATCAAAACGATAACCACTAGCACAACGCGAAACAATACAAGCGGCACCTTGGCACCAAACCGGCCTCGACAGGGCCGTGATCCGGAAGCTTGCGCAGCCCACAAGTTTGCGAGGCTGCGTCTTCCCCTGCGACGCACATGGCGTTCACAATCACAATGTGGCACGCGCCCCAGCGATGGTACAGCCTATAATCGATGCGAGAAGGGCATTCGCAATCAAGGGCGCAGCTGGCGCCGAAGCGGCAGCACAACATTCACAATCATATCTTTGGCCGGCGCCAGGCGAGAGCAGCGTTCCGAATCGAGAGCACAGCCCGCGCTGGAGCGATAACAACAATCGCAATCATGCGCGCGGCCCGCGCCCACCTGGGCGAAAGCAGCATTCCGAGTCGAGAGTGCGGCCCCCGTTGAGGCGAGAACAAATTATCGCAGTCATGCATGTGGAGGGCGCCTGGGCGAAAGCAGCAGTTTCAGATGTGGCCAATGCCGCAGCGAGAACGACATGCTCCATGAAAGATGTGGCCGGCGCCTGGGCGACATCCACATTCTGCAGACGTGTGACCGACGCCACAGCGAGAACGACATGCTCAATGAAAGATGTGGCTGGCGCATGGGCGACAGCAGCATTTTTCATCAGTCATGTGCGAGGCGCCACAGCGAGAAAGACATGCTCAAGAAAGGATGTCTTGGGCGCCGAGGCATCAAGAACATGTTCAATCAGACATGTGGCCTGCGCCAAGGCGAGAACGACATGTTGAATGAAGGATGTCGCCGGCGCCTCGGCGACAGCCACATTCTCAATCCAAGATCTAGCCAGCGCCAAGGCGAGAACGACATGCTCAACGAAGGATGTCGCCAGCGCCTAGGCGACAGCAGCATTTTCAATCAGACATTTGGCTGGCGCCTAAGCGGCAGCTACATTTTCAGTCAGAGATGTGGCCCACGCACAGGCGAGAACAACGCGCTCGCGCCTGGGCGGCAACAACATTTTCGATCAGAGATATGTCGCCGGCGCCTGAGCGACAGCAGCACTTTCAATCAGATATGTGGCCAAGGCACAGGCGAGAACGACATGCTCAATGTAGGAAGTCGCTGGCGCCTGGGCGAACGCAACATTTCAATCAGAGATGGAGCCCACGCTCAGACGAGAAAATCACGTTCAATGAAGGATGTCGCTGGCGCCTAGGCGACAGCAACATTTTCAAGCAGACATTTGGCTCGCGCCAAAGCAAGAAAGACATTCACAATGAAGGGCGTCGCCAGCGCCTAGGCGACAGCAACATTTGCACTCAGAGATGAGGCCCACGCACAGACGAGTACAACGCACTCAATGAAGGGTGTCGCTGGCGCCTATGCAACTGCAACATTTGCACTCAGAGATGTGGCCCACGCGCAGGCGAGAACAGCACGCTCAATGAAGGATGTCGCCGGCGCCTAGGCGACAGCAACATTTGCACTCAGAGCTGGAGCCCACGCACAGACGAGTACAACGCACTCAATGAAGGATGTCGCTGGCGCCTATGCAACTGCAACATTTGCACTCAGAGATGTGGCCCACGCAATGGCGAGAAAATCACGCTCAATGAAGGATGTCGCCGACGCCTGGGCGAGCGCGACATTTTCTATCAGAGATGAGGCCCACGCACAGACGAGTACAACGCGCTCAATGAAGGATGTCGCTGGCGCCTGGGCGGCAACAACATGTTCAATCAGAGATTTGGCCCACGCACAGACGAGTACAACGCACTCAATGAAGGATGTCGCAGGCGCCTATGCAACTGTGGCCCACGCACAGGCGAGAACAACACGCTCAATGAAGGATGTCGCCGGCGCCTGGGCGACAGCAACACTTTCAATCAGAGATGTGCGGCCCACGCGCAAGCAGGAGCATCATTCCGAGACAATATGGTCGCCAGAATGCAGGTGTCACACCCATTCCGCGCGGGCCAGGCTCCGTGTCACCGAGGTCTGGGCTACGTTAGGTGAGTAGTCTACGTTAGGGGGGGTGCAACGTTCGGACTGGAAAAAAACACATATTCATAATCAATTCGGCGACATCCTGTGTAAAAAAACATACGCGGCGGAAGCCAAGACGCCTCACCGACGCCTTCGGGGGAGCGAGGCGAGTAGTATCCGCCACCGTGCCTGCGGCACGTTGAGGCGTGGAATAATGACAAGGGCTGCCTGGCAGGCTTTTTGTTGTCTTCTAAGAGACCCCCCCTCTGCTGAAAGCACCCAGCGACATGTACCACTCTTACTCCCAGGGGCTCCCTTGGGACACACAGAGACATACTAAAACTATACGTTCTCCTTGGAGGCGCGCGTCCGACCCGAACATATAGTATACCCATCTTGTAGTATATCCTTTCCCGAGCGGTGTGGCCAGAAAGCGCCCGCCTCGACACATATACTATAAGATTTCTCGTTGCGCACGTCGCCCCTGGGGGGGGGGGGGGGGGCGACGCACATATGGTATAAGTATGTTGGGGTGACGCCAAGCGGCCATGGCGCCTCCCTGGGGCCAAGGCTTCCATGACGGCCCAGGAAACCCCCACGACTGTCCAAGAGGGCGCCGAGTCACCGAAAAATCGCTCGAAGACGCCCACGATGGCCTCCAGATGGCCCAAGAGGACTCCAAGACGTCCCAAGAGGCCTCCAAGAGGCCTCCAAGAGGCCTCCAAGAGGCCTCCCAAGAAGGCATAAAGCATTGATGTCCCTTAGGTGTTTGAAAAATTGTGGCGTTCTCGCCTGTTCGGCCTTCCGACGCTCCGAGGCAGCCCAAGAGGCCCCAAAGACCACCCCAAAACGGCCCAAGAGGCCTCCAGGAGGACCCAAAAACGGCATAAGAGCGTCCAAATACGGACCAAGACGCGCCAAAGACGCAACAAGAGGGCCCCAAGACTGCCCCAAAAGGGGTCAAAGAGAGGGAACACGAACCGACAATCTGAGCCTTCCGCCCGAGAAGACCCCCAGGAGGCCCCAAGATCCTCCTCCTCCTCCTCCTCCTCCTCCTCCTCCTCCTCCTCCTCCTCCTCCTCCTCCTCCTCCTCCTCCTCCTCCTCCTCGTCCCCCAAGCAGCAGGCGTCCCCAAGAGGCCCCGAAGAGGCAGCCCGGAGGCGCCCAGGAGGGCCCGAATGCTGACCGCGCAACCCTCGGAGAGCGAGAGGTGCCCACGGCTCTGGGCGAACCGGTGAGGCCAGCGCCGCCTGGTTTGACGACGGAGCGCGTCGACGTCGCAATCACGGGAGCGAGGAGGAGGAGGAGCGAGGAGGAGGAGGAGGAGGAGGAGGAGGAGGATTAGGAGGAGGAGGAGGAGGAGGAGGAGCGAGGAAGAGGAGGAGGAGGAGGAGGAGGAGAAGGAGGAGGAGGAGGAGGAGGAGGAGGAGGAGGAGGAGGAGGAGGAGGAGGAGCAGCGAGGAGGAGCAGCGAGGAGGAGGAGGAGGAGGAGGAGGAGGAGGAGGAGGAGGAGGACGAGGAGAAGGAGGGCCCGTCGTTCATCCGCGCGCCTTGGTGTCCGTCTGTGCTGCCTCGATGCTCCCCCATTCGGCAGCGAGCGCGGGGGCGGAAAGAAGGAGGAGCAGGCCTCATCGGAAGGCGGACTTCTCGGAGGCCCTCGCGCCTTCTAGGAACTGTCCCGTGTCTCCAGCTTATACGCGCATCCTGGACTCCTATTTCGCGGGCGGCCGCACCACCCAACTCCCCGACCTCCCAGCGCCGCAATGGGGGCGCCTGGCCGCCCTTGTCCTGAATCCCGGGGAGCGCACCTGGCATCGACGGAGAACCGTACGAGGCCTACCACCCGGGCGCCAGGTTCGTCGCCTGCCTCTTGGCGCAAGCCTGGCACACCACCCACAGGGACCCAAGGCGCCTAGAGCAGGTCCTCGGCCCCTCCGTGGACCTGCTGGTGTGGATACTCAAGATCCCAGACGCCGAACGCCCCAACGACCTGCGCCCTCTTCAGCTTCCCACCTGCATGCGGCGCCTATTCGGCGCGTCCCTGGCAGACCTGCTCGGACCCCTGGTCGAGCCGCAACTCACCCGGGACCAGGCCGCCAAGACGGGGGGGCAGTGTGGACCCAACATCACAGCGGCAACTGACCACCTTGGCAAGACACCCAGCCTCAACCCTGCCCCAGGCGCCGCCTGCACCATTTCCTGGGGGCCTACGGCCCGCTGGTCGACGCCTACATCAGGGAAGCGGTGGCCGGGCCCCCCCCCCCGTCCACAGCGACGGCGGCCCTATTTGCCGACCAAAGCAAAGCAAAGCAAAGCGTTCGAGAGACTGCCCCTCCGATGGTTAGAGGAGCTGTTACGGCGCTGGCGATTTCCAGCCTGGCTTGGACACGCCCTCATGGCCCTCGTCGAGTGCAGAGACGCTCAGACGTGCAAAGGCGCCTACGCCGGACCCAGGAGACGCCTACTCCGCTCCATCGGCATGGGAGGCACCGCCTCTCCCCTGCTATGGCGCATGGCGCACGACCCAATCATAGAGGCGACCGCGGCCGCCACGGGCGACAGGTGCCCCGCATACGTGGGCGACCTAGCAGCCATCCTAACCACGGCTGAACAGGCCCTACGCACCGCCATTATGCGCCCGTGGGCCTCGCACATGGCTGGGCTCTGCGTCGACGCCCACGCCTGTCGAGGACTCGTGCTACCAGCAGCGCCAACCAATCTCCGCCGAGCGCGCGCATCCCCCCCCCCCCCCGTGCACATCAAACAACACTCCAGCGGAGCGCCAATGTTGATAGGCCTAATTCCTGAACTGACGAAGCGGCCCCTCACCTTCGAGCTCGGCCCTGATGGCACTCAGGGCGCTTGGATCTGGCAGCAAGGATGCACGCGCACGTTCAAGACTGCCCTCGTCCCAGCCGCCAACCATGCCTGGTGGAAGCGCACCATGATGCACTCCCCGTTCGGGTCGTCCTGCGTCAGGTTACAGCGGCCGTACCTGGGGGCCACGGTCGTCTCACGCGCGGTCGCCGACGCAGCGCCCCCACGAGGAACCATGCCGACAGCACAAGTGCACGCCATGATCACCGGCACCTGGGGAAAGGCCATGGGAAAGATGCGGACCAGGACCCTCGCGCTCTTCGACGCGCACGCCTCACCTGGCCGGCGCGCGGCGGCATGGAACGCGCACATAGCCTCCCTGATCCCCTGCCCCGCCCACTACTCTCCCCCATCCCCAGCCCTCGAGAGGTCCATGAAGGCCCAGCTGCGCCTTGCAACCGGGCTCGCAGGCACTCACTGGGTACCTGACCACATCGTCACGGGCCTGAGCTTCCTGCATCAGATCGCGGGCTGCCCCAAGTGCCCTGTAGCCCTGGCTCGCAGCAACTCGGCATTGGCGCACGCACGGGAAGACGCGTGGGGGCCTACACCTGCCAAGCGACGCTCCCTGACCAGGTGGAACAAGCTTGTTAGGTGGGCAAGCGGCAACGCCGTGCCGCCAGCCCGACCCAGGAGGGGCGCCAAGACTCTCACACTGCCCAAGGCCGCCAGCATCATCTCCACGCACGCTACCCGGCCAGACCTACCGAGGGGCCGCCTCCTAGGGCGCGCACTCTACGCAGCCGCCTGGGCGCAGCAGTACGGCACCACGGCCAGCGACTGGTTCGCCGGGGTCAGCCGCCGACGCAGGTGGGCGCCCGGGCACAGAAGGGAATGGAATACCCTCGCGCAGGCCGCAGACTTCACCGCCGTATACCACATTCTCAAGTTCCTCACCAACGGTCTCCCGGGGCACACGAGATGGCGAAGCGCCCAGGACCGGTTCCCCCACCAGCGCAACGCATGTCAATGCGAGGCCGACAGCGTCTGGCACACCGCCTCGTCTCACTACGGAGGTGCTGCCTAGTGTAATCGCTGCCTGAGCCACAGGGCAGGCTCCCAGGCCAAATGGCCCCTGCTGCCACAGCACGCCTTACCTGATCGCCTCCACGTCCGGGCAGCTAACACCCGCGCGCCCGTGGCCCTTCCTGCGCGAGGCCCGCTCCCGATCCTAGCCCATACGGCGGCTGCCCCCTGTGCGGCACGGGGGAAGCCGGCAGCGAGCACATGTGAACTTGGTGCCCAGCTGTGGCGCTGGCCTGGCTCCTGGCGTGCCCCGAAGGCGCCCCAGACCTCCTCCCCGACGCCATCCTCTCCCCTGGCGACCATGCGCGGACACTCGCGGTCTTCCTGCACCAGGTCTCCTACAGGTACCACGTCGCACTTGGCAGACCCTCTTTGGATGCAGACACTGCTGCGCAGCTCATCCGCTCCGGCATGGTGGTCGACCGCTCGCGCGACGCCCCCCTGGACGACGACGTGGACATCTCCGTGCCAGGCGCCGACGTAGACAGCGTCTGGACGCGCCCTGACGACGCCTGCCCCGGATGCATGCCACACGGCCTACCACCCTGCTCCCTACATGGCCCCACGACCCCACACGGCACGCGGCTGGCCGACCGGGCAGGCGGCGACTGCAAGAGATGAGCAGCCGCCGCGGGCACAATCCTGCCCGGCCAGCACCTCCTGCACCTCCGGTCCACCCACGCGACCGCAGGGTGGCTGCTGGCCGGGCCCGGATGGCCCCCGTGCCCACGCGTCACCAGGGACAGCCCTACTGCCCACAGGACAGGCACCTTCTGTAGGACTTGCGCAAGGCACTGCCTTATCCTCTTTGCCACCCAGCCCCTGATGCACGGACAGGAAGTCACCGTCAGCGACTCGCCCATCCCGGACCAGGACCGCGCCCAGTGGCCGCACGAGGTCACCCTCGACGGCGGGGCCCGCCCCATTGCGGGCAGGGCGAAGGTGGCAGGAGCTGGTGCCACACTATGGCACCACCCAGCCTCCGGCGGGCCACCCACAAGGATCGCCTCTTGCGTGGTCGCCATCCCTGGCTCGGACAGCGCTCAAGTCGGTGAGACCACCGGCTGCCGGGCCGGCCTCGGCCTACTGGACGTCTTAGATGCGTCCACCGCTGGCGCACACGCCGCCAGAATCGCGGGCGACAACCTCGCCGCCGTCCGGTACGGGGCCGGCGCGGGTCGATACCAGGGACTGCACCTCTGCGCACAGATGGATCAAGGCCTCCGTCCCTTGGCCGCCAAAGGATGGCGGCTCACTTGGCAGGCCGTCTGAAGACGGCTTAACAAGGCTGCGAACGCGTTCGCCACCCCAAGTGTCTTTTGGGCCGAGGGCCTCAGACAGGCGGGGCACACCGCCGTGCCCGCCTGGATTGCGCGGCACGCCGCGCCCACCTACGACGCGCCACACGCCTTCCCCGACCCCAGTTTAGCCGGGCCCCCCGCCCCAAACACCCCCGCGGGAACTGACGCGCTCGAGTCACGCGCCAGCAGGGATAGCAGGAATAGAGGTGGTACCTAGACCCCCTTCTTCGTCTTCTCCGCTCGCTCCGCCCCCGCCAAGGTCCAGGGCGCTGCCCCCTGTATGCGCTACTACCCGAACGTTGGGCTCCTTCGCCCCCCTGATTCCCCATGGTGGCCAAGGCCAGGATCGTGGCCCGTTGGCCGCACGCGGCTCCCTGCCGCCGACAAACACTCAAGAACGCACTTGGGCGCATCGTGTTCAAGCGCCGCGAGGCCCCCAGCATTCGCTGGACCTACACGAACGATCGACAACAATGGCGGCGGGCACTGGGGCTGGCTCTGCGACGACTGCGACAAGGCGGCCAACGACCAGCACCACTTCACGCCCACCGAGCACGCAGAGCAGCGCAGGCAGACCCAACTCGCAAGGTACGCGGAAGAAGAAGCTCCCCACGGACTCCCTGATCCCTAGCGGCCCATGATGGGAGGCGACCTTCGGGGCATGACCGACGGGAAAGCCACGCCGGACATCCCGCGGGCACAGTATCCAGGCCGGTGCTGGGACTGGGACCACGACGACAAGATGTCCCCCATCGATTCCTGCGTCTACGAGTCCGACTGGGACTGGATTCCGATCGGCTTTCCCGGGTGCTACGACGGGCCAGACTACACTCCCCCACCGGGGCTGGCAATCAACAACGAGGACGCGCGATTTCCCTGGACCAAGGCCGCCAGCCCCAAAGAACAGGCGAAGGAACAGGAGCTCCGCGACGCAGGGCAAGCGCTGGCCAGTTCCTTCGCAATGCGGGGTGCGTCCAGTTCCTCAGCTGGACCGTCTGCCGACGCACCGCCGCCCCCTCCTGGGCCCCCGCCCACGGCGCAAGCAGCCCTTCCTGGGCCCCTCCCCGCCGCGCCCTCCTCAGCCGGCCCCGGCGACTCCGGGGGCCACCCGGATCCATCCAGAGGCCCCGTCAAGGCCAGAACACCGGCCCCACCTTCGCCGGGGGCGCCCGTCATCGAAGAGCGGCGCACGCAGCTCGCCCGGGGCGTCGGGGGCATCTACAGCGCCCCCTGGTACATGGTCAAAAGCAGCGCTGCGTCGCGCCCCTGCCTCGGACCCGCCCCTGGAGCAGTCCCGCTGCAGTCGGACTGGATACGGCGTCTGCAGACATACGGCACGGAGCTCAGAAGAGTCTTCTTCACCGAGTTCTACGCGGACGTAGAGCTCCCGTGCGACGGCACCACGACGACCCGGCAGATCATCGCCAGCAAGACCACCTGCGCTCTGGTCGCGCAGGTCCCCCCCTGCTTCTCGCCTGGAGAGCACTGCAAAGATCTCCTGGATAAATATCAACTGCATGATCGGATCAGAGGCCAGCGAGAAGGCCAAAGCGAATACTACCTGCTCCTGTGGGACAAGGTGGGCCATGGAATGGACGGAACGCGACATGGCATCCAGCGCCCCCAATCCTTTCATGTTCTCTGAGACCTCACCAACGGTGGACTTCCTGGCTGAGATGACCCCTGTCTGGCCCCCAGCCCCTGGCGCCAAAGTCTCGGGCACTGACCGCAGCTGCCCGTAGCCCTGGCCCACTACGACGCCAAGAAACACGGGCCCTTCCACGACAGCGACGCCATCGTCAGGAAACTAATTCCTGGCCAACCCTACAACAGAGTCGACCGCACCACGAAGATGGCCCAATTCAACAAGGTCAATGCCGCGATCCGGGAATTCTTCTCGGCCGGGCGCGAGAGGGCAGCCCCGCGGGGCACCGCCCTCCCACCCGTCGTCTGGGCGCTCGTATTCCAACACGAGGATCACGACAACAAAACCAGCGCTTTGTCGGTGCCCGCGCAAGGCGCGGCAGCGGATCGACTGCTTGCGCAGGCCTCGGCCACCCTGGAACGCTTGATCGACGACCACGGCCAGCCCGGCGCCAGCGGACGAGCGGTCGAACCGCCCCTGACACTCCAGCAGGCTGACGAGTCACCCGGCTGCGTCTTTCAGCGACTGCTGCCTGTCCCGCGGGAGGATCACCGTAACCGCACCTGTGACCAGCACCGAACCAACGAAGGCCAGCGTCGCTGCGTGGTTGCGACCCAGAACTCACTCCTCACCCTGTGCCACGGGCCGCCTGGCACAGGTAAGACCAAGGTCGCGGCCTGCATCGCGGACGCCTACATGTCGCGCCTCGCCCCAGGATGGGACGCGGGGTGCCCCGCGGCACCGGCGGCTCCATGGACACCCTGGCTGAGCAGATCGGGGGGAACCTGACTCCGAACAGTAGCGACCTGTTCCCGCGCTCGGCCGTGCGCCTCGCGCACGAGGACAAGGTGAAGGGCAACACTGCCAGGAAGATCACCCCCGTCGCTAAGTACGCCGCAGCGTACAACATCCTGGAAAGCGAGGTCGCAACCACGGATCACGCGCATTGGTTCCATAAGTTCCGGACCGAGATCGCAGCCGAGGCGAAGCTCATCCTGGCCACGCACGAGGCGGGGGCCGACCTGTCTGACAAGAAGCTCCTCATCTGCCTCCTGGACGAAGCGGGTCAGACGTCCGAGCCCATGGCTCTCATGTCCCTGATCCACGCCGCCAGATGCGGGGCCAGAGTTGTCCTCTTCGGCGACGAACGGCAGCTATGCCCAACGGTCAAGTCCCAGCAGGCACTGCGCTGGGGCCTCGGCATCTCCCTCCTGGCCAAGTACATGTCAGCAGTAGGAGAGATCCCTGACTGCAACGTCACCCTGGAAGAGTGTTACCACATCCACCCTTCCCTGCTTGCTTGGCCCTCGATCACGTTCTACGGGGGCAGGCTGGTCTCGGCCATCCTGAACCCCATGCGGCGACGCCCCTGCGCCGAGGGATTTCATTGGCCACGCGCAGTGCCGCTGTCCGAAGAGGAGTACGACGCAGCGAAGAGCGAGGAGAGTGGATGCGGCCCCACCAACTCCCTGATCGACACCGCAGGCGGGTTCAGGAGCAAGGCGGCCTGCCCACCTGTCCCGAACACGGGAGATGGCAGCGCCGTCCTCGACCAGCACCGGTTCCTCCTAGCGCACGTCCCCTCACAAGAGGTCCAGTCCGAGCACCAGGACGGCTACGCCAACATCCACGGAGCGCGCGCCGTGGCAGCTCTGGGCAAGGCCCTCGTGCCCTGGGCGACACGCACCCGCAGCACTATCCTGGTGCTGTCGCCATAGAAGCTGAAACTTACCCCTGCGCTGGCCGGCAAGGCGGCGGAAGGAGGAGGAGGAGGAGGAAGAGGAGGAGGAGGAGGAGGAGTGGAAAAAGGAGGAGGAGGAAGAGGAGGAGGAGTGGAAGAAGGATGATGAGGAGGAGGAGGAGAAGGAGAAGGAGAGGGAGGAGGAGAAGGAGAGGGAGGAGAAGGACAAACTCCTCCCAAGACATCAGGCGTTGCTCGCGGGCGGCCCAGGCCGACGGACCCGAGGCGGGCGTGGGCGCGGCGGGCTCGCGGCGCTCTCAGAGCCGGGGGGGCTTCCGTTCCCTACCTGCCGACAGGAGGCCCTTCACAAAAAGTACTCGGATCAACCACGCCACGCCAGCCAACGGCCTGAACGAGCGCTTCGACGGGCTCATGGACCTGTTCCCGCACCTCCTGGAAAACGAGACCCTGCGCGTCACCACCATCGACTCCGCCCAGGGTCAAGAAGCATCCGTTGTCATACTGCTGACAACCCGGGCCAACTCAATGCACAACTGGGGCCACGTGGACGACCGGCACCGCATCAACGTGGGCCTGACACGCACACGGTGCAACCTCATCATGACCGCAGACGCGAGGATGTTCCGCACAGCCACCGACGCGGCCCTCCACCACCTAAGCACCTGGGCCCAGAAGGCGAGCCTTACTTTCGAGTTCCACCACAACTCGGACGGATCTCAGCGCCAGACCCTCGCGGACCCACGCGTCTTCCAGGATTACATCCCTGACGCCGCCAACCCAGAGGAGAAGGCTCGGCTGCAGGCGGACGCTGACCGCAAGCAGAAGAAGATGGAGGTGCTCAAGGCCCGGCAAGCCCAACAGACGGGCTTCTCGGCCCGCGCCGACCTACCCCTCCCTACGGACCACAGTTGGTCGGACCTGGAGGATGACGTTAACACGGCGGTCTTGCGACTCCTGTACTGCACTGCCTTCGGACCCTGCATTATTTCGTGCCTCGGACTGCACCCACACCAATTCGGCGTGGCGGACCAGCCCACGGACCCCAGCCTGCAGGACAGGAAAGGATGGAGCATGAACGGGTACCTCTTCTTCTGCTCAATGCTGGTGGGACTGGACGCCAGTAACCTGGTCTACATGGCAGTCTTCGCGACCATCATGTGGACCATCGGGCTCGGAGTCACCAGCAACGACAACGCCCAGGCCGTTGACTCCACCCTGATTCCACCAAGAAGGGAGCGGCGGGCCGCCGGCGCGGCACGCTGCATTGGAGACGAGGGCGCTTGTGCGCGAGCTTGCGCGGGCAGCTTCCGCGCCAGTGCCGGCGCCGACGACCCCGATTGTTTCTGCACCGCTCACACGGTGCAGTTACGGCAATGGTTGGGGGCCACCAGGGAGAGGGAGAGGAGGAGGAGGAGGGAAAGGAGGAGGAGGAGGAGGAAGAGGAGGAGGAAGAGGAGGAGGAGGAGGAGCGAGGAAGAGGAGGAGGAGGAGGAGGAGGAGGAGGAGGAGGAGGAGGAGGAGGAGGAGCGAGGAGGAGGAGGAGGAGGAGGAGGAGAGGAGGAGGAGGAGGAGGAGGAGGAGCAGCGAGGAGGAGGAGGAGGAGGAGGAGGAGGAGGATGAGGAGGAGGAGGAGGGCGCCCCCCGCGGCCGCAGGTCTTGACGTACGAGCACCTGATGGCGCACTTCAGGGCGTCGTACTGCGCCTGCGCTCGGCGGGGGCGCTCCCGCCACAGCCGCTCTCCGCACAGAACTGCCGCGGCCCTCTGCTGCGACGGCCACGCCTACGACGACTGCAGGAGGCCAGTCCACAGGAAGCCTCCCACGAGAGACCCAACCCTGAGACCTCGGGGCGTGCATCGGGAGCGTCACGCTCTCCACGGCAGCGCCCTCGAAACCCAGGAAGCCCAAGGCATACTGGAGGCAAGCAGGGTGCTTCTTGGCATGGGCCTCCACTGTGCACCGACGACTACGATCAAAATAACGGCTACGGATTTTGGACGAAAAGAAAGAGAGAGAGAGAGAGAGAGAGAGAGATACACGCATATAAAAGAAAAATAGCAGCAGCAACAACAACAACAACAAAAATCGGAAAATCGTCCCCCTGACTATTGTTTGACTATTGTTGAACATTCCTCCTGTAGAGGATCAAGCCCGACTTAAGTGTAGTCCTTCAGCCCAGCATCAGAGGGCGTCTCCTTGCTGGTCGGCAGGACAGGACGCAGCGATCCCGAAGGGCCCAGGAGCACAGACGCTGCTACCAGCTGCCCTCTCCCCTGTTCCCTCATCGTACTCGTCCTCGTCCTCGTCCTCCTCCTCCTCCTCCTCCTCCTCCTCCTCCTCCTCCTCTCACCCTCCTCTCCCTCTACCTCCGCCCAATTCCTCCTCCCCTCCTCCTCCTCCTCCCCTCCTCTGCTCCTCCTCCGCCTCGACCTTCCTCGTCATGCTCTGCTCCTGCTCCTCCTCCTCCTCCTTCCTCCTCCTCCTCGTCCTCCTCCCTCCTCTCTTCCTCCTCCTCCTCCTCCTCCTCCTCCTCCTCCTCCTCTTCCTCATCCTCCTCCCCCTCCTCTTCCCCCTCCTCCTCCTCCTCCTCCTCCTCCTCCTCCTCCTCCTCCTCCTCCTCCTCCTCCTCCTCCTCCTCCTCGTCCTTCTCCTTCTTCCCTGCCCGCCTGGCGCTCTGCATGGTGGAGCCCCCTTCCATTCAGTGGGGAGGCTGGCAATCCACTGGTAGCTGATGGTGTCCATCCCACTGTTAAGTCGGGCCTGTCCTCCTACAGAGAGTTGTTGGACGAAAAATGAAGAATGGCAAAAAAGCAGGCATGATCGAAACATACTCAAAAAATCGTCCACCTACCATTTTTTGCTATTTTTGAACACTCCTCCTGTAAAGGGACAGGCCCGACCTAATCCTACTGCGACCTCCTGCGGCAAGGAGGCCGCCACTGTAAAAAAAAACAACGCAACAGCAGCACGCTGATGACAACACCCAGCACCCAGAGCAGCGGGACGCCAACGCGCGGACCCCAAGCGACTGACAGTCGCAGCAGACGTGAAGCTGAGAGTGCGGGGGGCAAGGGAGGTGAGCGCGACTAACAGTCGCGAAGTCTGTGTGGGCAGAGCTAAGACAGACAGGGCGGTCAGCGTTGTGGAGAATGTCGCCGCAGTAACGTAGCTAGCAGTACGGTTCCCTGCAGCCAGGGCGAGGAGGACTCCTGAGATCCCAGGGCGGCGCCTAGGGCAAAATCAAGCCAGCGTTGCGACTCCTACCGAGACTGTGGAAGAACTATGGCTAGACACATCCAGGGCCTCGGAATGAAGACCAATACGATGCTGACATTCGGCCGGAGGCGTGGCTTCGTCGCTATGGTCGTCCTCCCCGAGGAGGCCTCCAACAGAACACCCTGCTCGCCCCAGATGCTTGACGAAGAGGTTCAAGTAGCTAGTGCCACTTTGAGTGCGGCCATACACGACTTTCAGCATGACCTTACCCAAGGTAAGCCACTGTGGAGCCTCGTCAGCGTCACTGCTCGAAACGTAGTGGTACCCTCCTCTCCTGGTTGCCAGTGCCCAAGACCCTGTGATGTTTATCTCTTGGAAGTAGATATCTGCGCAACTCCCGCCCATTCGAAGCGCGTCGGCCACCACACGAAGTAATGTGTGTTCAGGGCCCTGCCCGCGAGGGATATGTATCAACACATGCTGGCCCACTTTCATCAAGTCATACCGCTCGCCATACATATTTTGAAGGTGGGGATCTCCAGTGGCAGTCGCCGTGCCCGAGACACTGGGCGTCGGGCTGAGCGTCGGACTCGGCGTCGGACTCGGCGTCGGGCTGGGCGTCGGGCTGGACGTCGGACTCGGCGTCGGGCTCGGCGTCGGGCTGGGCGTCGGGCTGGACGTCGGACTGGGCGTGGGACTGGGCGTTGGACTGGGCGTCGGGCTGGGCGTTTGACTGTCCTCAAGTTGGAACGCGATCTCCCGAATATATGGTTGATAACCAGTTGCGGTTTGCGTGATCACCAGTCGAAGATGCTGCACTGGGGTGTCGTAATCGACGTCAAAGTCCTGCACGGTACTAATTCCCGCGGTCACTGATCCTAGCGAAGCAACAACAGAGTTGAATGTTCCGCCTTGTGCCGTTGACGTGTAAAGCACAGCCATTGTAACATCATGTGTCGTATCGCCCCAATTTTGGATTCGAATACCTTGCAGAGTGTACTCCGAGCCAAGATTAAACTCGATCCACCATGCGTTATGGTACCGAGGTACCCCCCCAGCATTCCACATTGTGTTTGTATTACCATCCATAGTGTTTGTCCCAACTTGAGTTGAATGAGCTGTTTCCCAATCGACGACCCAAGACGTGTCCTGGGACCACGCGACTGTCTCCATATCGCGGTTCGTGACGTTGAACTCCTGCTTGAGCTTGCCACTGCCCAGGCTTGCCGAGTTCATAAGGTCGTTCTTGTTGGACATGTCCTGGGTCATGGACACCACATGCAACGCGGCCCCTCCTCCAACTGAAGACAACAGCCAAACAACGGAAATCAGGAGAGAATGGGCCATTGTGCCGTAAAGGACTGACCCGCGATCACAGTGAAACGAGCTCGAATGTTCGGGTGTGTGTGTGTGTGTGTGCGTGTGTGTTCAGTTAGCGGCCGGCCGATCCACACAGATGCTCCAACCGGAGGAACAGCTACTTGAGGCAAGCGCTGCGGACCGCCGTACCATCGTCTCACGACGTGCAGGCGAAGCGCAATACGACAGGTTCGTGTTGTGACGACCTCAGCGCTGGTTCTGGACACCGCGTGGATCCTTCAGCCTTGAGATCAGCAGTGTTTCGATCGCCAGATCGTTCCATATTGGCCGATTCTGGGCCACACTGGCGGCATTAAACCTTGAACGCCCGCGTTTGAGAGGCGGAGAGTGATTTATCCATATCCACCGCCTGGGAAGCGACGTCCTGGTGACCCACCAGGCGGCGGATATGGAGATATGTCGACCCCCAGGGGCCGGAATAGAGAGCGTGATCCACCGCCGCTTTACCGTGGAAAATTCCCCCCCCTCTTCCTCTGGAACCCGGGGGTCCCCCCCCCCTCCGAAAATCCCCCCCCCTCCCTGCTGGACCCCCCCCCTTCCCCCGGCAAAACCCCCCCGTTAACCCTCCCCCCCTCCCCCCCTCCCCCCCTCACCCTCGAAAACCGGGGGGGGGTCACTACCGGTTCGAACCCCCCGCCCCCCCTCGAAAACCGGAGGGGGGTCAAGAATTTGTCGCACTGCGTGGGGAAGCTATTGACGCGAGCAACTGGCCCCACAGACTCCATCAGAGGCCTGCACCAAGTCACAACCGAAAACCGCTCACATCCACCACTTGAAAAGCATTCAGGTCCAGAGGCCCAAAGACGAGGATGATACATTTACCGAAGTGCAGCTCCAGCCCAATAGCCTCAGCGAGCAATCACAGCTTACCGAAGGTCAGGCCCAGATCGGTTTAAAAAGTTGTCCCGATGGATTATAAGGTCGCAAACATAACCTGAAAAGCTGAGCCTGACGGGACCTGTAGCAATTAGCAAACGGTATTCTGGGTCATGAGGAGGATAAAGGTGATGATGATGATGATGATTTGTTTTCATTTCATACCTTATCATCATGAGCACGCAGAGAAAAGACGATCAGCCCTCCAAAAAATGCAGAGGAGTGTGTCCTGTAGCGGTATGCTCCGTCGCCTTGCTGCACCTGCTGGGCAGGCTGGCGAGAACCGACATCAGACAGCTCCAACGCGAGGTGCGTCGCTCCGTACCGCGCCGCCAATTTGCCTGGGGAGGACATGGCAATAATTCATGAAGGGGGCCTTGTGCAAGAGCGGATCTCTTGCGCAACTGGCCCGTATCGTAGTACACGGAGGGACCAAAATCAAGCCGGCGTTGCGACTCCTACCGAGACTGTGGAAGAACTATGGCTAGACACGTCCAGGGCCTTGGAATGAAGACCAATACGATGCTGACATTCGGCCGGAGGCGTGGCTTCGTCGCTATGGTCGTCCTCCCCGAGGAGGCCTCCAACAGAACACCCTGCTCGCCCCAGATGCTTGACGAAGAGGTTCAAGTAGCTAGTGCCACTTTGCGTGCGGCCATGCACGACTTTCAGCATGACCTTACCCAAGGTAAGCCACTGTGGAGCCTCGTCAGCGTCACTGCTCGACACGTAGTGGTACCCTCCTCTCCTGGTTGCCAGTGCCCAAGACCCTGTGATGTTTATCTCTTGGAAGTAGATATCCGCGCAACTCCCGCCCATTCGAAGCGCCTCGGCCACCACGCGAAGTAATGTGTGTTCAGGGCCCTGCCCGCGAGGGATATGTATCAACACATGCTGGCCCACTTTCATCAAGTCATACCGCTCGCCATACATATTTTGAAGGTGGGGATCTCCAGTGGCAGTCGCCGTGCCCGAGACACTTGGCGTCGGGCTGGGCGTCGGACTCGGCGTCGGACTCGGCGTCGGGCTGGGCGTCGGGCTGGACGTCGGACTCGGCGTCGGGCTCGGCGTCGGGCTGGGCGTCGGGCTGGACGTCGGACTGGGCGTCGGGCTGGGCGTCGGGCTGGGCGTCGGGCTGGGCGTTTGACTGTCCTCAAGTTGGAACGCGATCTCCCGAATATATGGTTGATAACCAGTTGCGGTTTGCGTGATCACCAGTCGAAGATGCTGCACTGGAGTGTCGTAATCGACGTCAAAGTCCTGCACGGTACTAATTCCTGCGGTCACTGATCCTAGCGAAGCAACAACAGAGTTGAATGTTCCGCCTTGTGCCGTTGACGTGTAAAGCACAGCCTTTGTAACATCATGTGTCGTATCGCCCCAATTTTGGATTCGAATACCTTGCAGAATGTACTCCGAGCCAAGATTAAACTCGATCCACCATGCGTTATGGTACCGGGGTACCCCCCCAGCATTCCAAAATGTGTGTGTATTACCATCCATAGTGTTTGTCCCAACGTGAGTTGAATAAGCTGTTTCCCAATCGACGACCCAAGATGTGTCCTGGGACCACGCGACTGTCTCCATACCGCGGTTCGTGACGTTGAAGAACTCCTGCTTGAGACTGCCAGTGCCCAGGCTTGCCGAGTTCATAAGGTCGTTCTTGTTGGACATGTCCTGGGTCATGGACACCACATGCAACGCGGCCCCTCCTGCAACTGAAGACAACAGCCAAACAACGGTAATCAGGAGAGAATGGGCCATTGTGCCGGAAAAGACTGACCCGCAATCACGGAGAAACGAGCTCGAATGTTCGGGTGTGTGTGTGTGTGTGTGCGTGTGTTCAGTTAGCGGCCGGCCGATCCACACAGATGCTCCAGCCGGAGGAACAGCTGCTTGAGGCAAGCGCTGCGGACCGCCGTACCATCGTTCCACGACGCGCAGTCGAAGCGCAATACGACAATTTCGTGTCCTCAGCGCTGATTCTGGACACCGCGTGGATCCTTCAACCTTGAACGACTGGCGGTTCTTCGATCGCCTGATCGTTCCATATTGCAAACAAAAAAAAAAAACATAAACATAATTGTTTGGTGCCCTGCGCGGATTTCTTGGATTGGCGCTGGAGCCCCCTATGGCGAGCGGAACGCACCAGGGGCGGCGCCAGAGGAGCCGCTGGGGGGGCCAGACGCGGATCCAAGAAATCCGCGCGGAACGCTACCAGCTTATGTTTATGATATTTGTTCTTGAAATATTGGCCGATTCTGGGCCAGTGGCGGCTTTAGACCTTGAACGCCCGCGTTGGGGAAGCCGCCGCGTCGACGCAGGCACGGATGCAGTGAGCAGAGCACCGACGCGGCGGCGCACACACGAAGCGTCGGTGCAAGCAGAGCGGGCGGGCCCTGGAGAGCGACCCAAGACAGCCTCCAGAGCGCTCCAGAACGCTCTCAAGAGGAGGACAGGACAGGACATCCGCATAAGGGAGTCAACGTCAACAAACCAATACTGATGCCTTGCGCGCGTCTGGCAAAATCCCCTGCGATTTGGTTGTGCAACGGCCATGATTTCTCACTGGGGCCGGCAGGGGGCATACCCCGAAGCCTCAAAGGGTGAGCTCCAGGGTGGCACCGTGAGAGAAGCTCGCTACCTTGTGAGTACGAGTCCCTGCGGGTCAATGCCAATGCGGGGGGAACAGCTGTTGGTCCTTCCGCGTGCCCGTGGAATTGTGGACGCGCTGGGCTTCTTAGCTCAGGAGGAGGAGGAGGAGGAGGAGGAGGAGTTGAGGAGGAGGAGGAGGAGCCGGAGGAGCCGGAACGCTCTGCGAAGGCCGCGCCTGATGCGTCCTTCCGAGCCGCCAGCTCTCAGAGATCACCGATGTATCCCGATCCGAATTTAACGCCCTCCTTTCAGGAAGAGGGGCGGCGACGAAGATTATCGGGCACAAAATCTGGAGTCATGTTCGTGAGGCCCGCGAGCACTGCGTATCGTTTTGACATGGTCGACGGGGGTGGCAGCATATTGCCGGCTGCGCGCAGGGCTACCATCCGTGACAAAACACTATACAAGATGCACCTCGTGGCTCAATCTGGAACATGCGGGGACATCCCGCAATCACTGTCAAGTGGTTGTTGACAGGGGCGGCGGGGGTGGTGGCGCGTGGCTTGCTGTGCGCAGGCCCACCAGACACAATGATGGGCATTGGTTCTCGACAACAATGGTGGGACGCTGGGGCTCCAGGGGTGCCTGGCGCGTAGCGCGCCTGGCACGCGTGGCGCACCTCGCCCCAGCGTCACGCATATGGGCTCGGCTTTGGTTCCCAGTAGCTGCCCATCCAAAGACGACCGCTGAACATGCTCAGGCTCGGGTGATATTTATGTGCTGGGAGGGCAGGTAGGAGTGAGCTAGACGGCTTGCTATCTGGAGGGTGTCTTGGTCACAGTTCCCTATTATATATACACCACCTCCCCCCACCCGGCCGGCGACCAACCCGGAACCATGCCGACTCCATGCGGGCCCGCCCCCCACCATCCCTGTCAAGAAACTATACAAGCCGCACTCTGCCTCCACATGTGGAGCATGCGCGGCCAACCCGATGCGCCCCCTCCCCCACCATCCCCGCCAAAAAACAATGCAAAGTACACTTTGAGGCAAAGTCTTGAGTCATGCTCGTGAGGCCCACGAGCACTGTGCTTTATTTTCGACAGGGACGGCGGGGATGTCAGCATATTCCCTGCTGTGCGCAGGGCTACCATCCCTGACAACACACACAATACAAAATGCACCTCGCGGCTAAGTCTGGACCATGCGCGGCCACTCCGCGATCACTGTCAAGTGGTTGTTGACAGGGAAGGTGGAGGTGGTGGCGCGTGGCCTGCTGTGCGCAGGCCCACCAGACACAATGATGGATATTGGTTTTCGACAAGAATGGTGGGGGCCGACCACATGTTTATGCTGGTGCGCAGGCGCAACTGCCGTTCGACGAACGTGACGCACCTGGCGTGGCTGGAGTGTGCGGTGGGGGCCGACCACATGTTTCCCGATGCGTGCTGTCACGTGCGCAGGCGCAACTGCCGTACTCTGCACGTGCCCCGAACGTGACGCACCTGGCGTGGCTGGAGTGTGCGGTACACCTTGGGCACTCGGAGCACGTGGCGCATCTGGCGCACCAGGCGTGCCTGGCACGCTCGGGCCCCAGGGGTGCCTGGCGCGCGTGGCGCCCCTGGCACGCGTGGCGCACCTCGCCCCAGCGTCGCGCACCTGGGGTCGGCGTTGGTTCCCAGTAGCTGCCCATCCAAAGACGACCGCTGAACAATGCTCAGGCTCGGATGTTACTGATGTGTTAGGAGGGCGTGTGGGAGTGAGCTAGACGGCTTGCGGGCGGGTGGGTAGCTTGACCCCTCCCCCTACCCCTCCGCATGGACCTGGACCAGGCGCCCCGCAACCGACTGGAGCGTCCAAGATGGCGCAGGATGGCTCCAAGAGGGCCTCAGAGAGCCCAGCATGGCCTCCAAGACAGCTCAAGATGGCTCAAGATTGCTCAAGATGGCTCCCAAGATGCTCCTAGAGGCTCCAACAAGACCGCCTCTAGAGGGCTCCAAGCTGCCTCGGAGCACCCCCATCCAAGGCAGCCCCCAAGAGGCCAAAATCCGTCCAAAACCTTTTTAGGAAATCAACCTTTTTCGGAAATTAATGTGGTGTGTTTTCTCTCAGCCCCCGGACATCCACGAGGCCTCTGCCCTTTTGCTCGCCCTCCTCGTCCTCCTGTTTATCGTCTGCCTATTCCCTTCTCCTCCACCTCCTCCTCCTCCTCCTCCTCCTCCTCCTCCTCCTCCTCCTCCTCCTCCTCCTCCTCCTCCTCCTCCTCCTCCTCCTCCTCCTCTTCTTACTATTATTCTTATTATTCATATGTTATCTTATTTTTATTATTATTATTATGGTTATACTTCTTTTTCTTATTAGTATTATTAGTTGTCTTCTTCTTATTCTTATTATTCTTAATAATATTGTTATTAGTATTATTATGTTGCTTATTCTTATTCGTATTATTCTTCTTATTATTCTTATTATTCTTCTTCTTATTAGTATTATTATTACGATTATTAGTATTACTACTATTACTATTATTACTATTATTATTAATAATATTATTACTATTACTATTATTATTATTATTGTTATTATTATTCGTCTTCTTACTATTATTACTATTATTATTATGATTCGTATTCTTCTTGTTGTTACTATTATTAGTCTTGTTATTATTAGTATTACTCTTATTATGATTCTTCTACTTCTTTTTTAATTAATATTCTTAGTACTAGTATTCTTCTTATTATTCGTATTATTATTATTCCTCTTCTTCTTCTTCTTCATATGATTATTCTTCTTATTCGTATTATTCTTCTTACTTTTCTTAGTATTATTATTATTCGTCTTCTCCTCCTCCTCCTCCTCCTCCTCCTCCTCGTCCTCCTCCTCCTCCTCCTCCTCCTCCTCCTCCTCCTCCTCCTCCTCCTCCTCCTCCTCCTCCTCCTCCTCCTCCTCATTCGACAAATGACGGCTGCCCCCTATCTTGCGCCTACCGTTCCCTGGTCACCCCAACTCTCCTGGGCATCGTTTCTGGATGGGCCGCTGGGGATACATTTTGGTCAACAGGCTCGCGAGGCGGGTCGAAAGCCGTCCGAACACTAGTCACCGCTGGGCCGCTGGGGATATTTTTTTGCGTCGCAGCCGCAGGCGAGAGCGCCGGTTGCGAGTAAGGTCCGAGCGGGCCGCGCAAGCGCCTAATTGCCCAACGCCGACGGGTCGACGACCTAAGCAGCACCCAAGCGGGCGGGCTGGCGAGAGGGGGGGTGCGGGCTGCAGCTGCCAGGTACCAGGACCAGGAGCGCGCACATGCACGATTAACCAACCAGGGTTGGAGCGCTGCCAAAATGGCGCGGGGGTGGTACCAGGATGTGGCCAGGAAGACCACCACCACTACGCTGCACCAGAAAACCAGGGAAACTCACTGGCCATGGAACTAGTGCATGGGGTGGCGCCACCAAAGTCGCACACCGAGACTCTTGAAGGGAGTACTGATCCTGCACACATCCGTCCACGGGGTGAACCCGGGCGGTCCAACGGAGTAGCCAGGGGAACGATGGATGTGATCGACACCGTAACACGCCTGAACCACCGGATAAGAAACAGCCAAGCGCACTCAGGAACAGGGTCGACGACGTCTGAGAGCTGACCAAGAACAGGACAATCCACGTCTCAGACACGGGGTCGAGTGAACACGAGAGTGCCGTGGGTACCGCTGCCAGGAACCGTGGACGTAGTCAACACAGTCATCCGACAGCCAGGAGGGCACAGGCTGAACCACGTGCACTCAGGGGCTCCATGCGCCAACGAGGGGGTTAGGCCTGTGGAGCTGAAGGGACCAGGGGCCAGGGCTGACAGGGCCGCAATCCGCTGGGGGTACTTTTTTGGTCGCGGCCACCAGCGGGAGCGCAGGCGGCAAGAGAAGTTGTCCGGGCCTACGGGCAAACCTAATTAGCAGCAGGGCGCAACTCAGACAGGCCAGGCCAGCTCACAAGGCAGCCGCTGGGGCAGCAGGGCGAGGGCTGGCTGACTGATGGGCACCCAGGAAAGCTCGAGCATCGTGCAGCCCAGAGCAAAATGCCACGGAATTCGGTGTCACGCGCTGCGGCGTCAGACCACACGGATGGAGGCGCGGGAGCAGGTGAGTGTCCTGCACTTGAGCCCCTCCCAAACAGTATGGCGGGAAAGGCGAGGTAAACGATGGTCGAGTCGCCAGCGGGGCACCAAGGGCCAAGACCGTGCCGACGGCGCATACCAGCCAGGTAAGCTGAGCAAGAACCGCGACGACGGCGTAGACCTGCCTGAACAGCTGGGACGAAGTCAGGATGGAACACTGCGTGCGACGGAAGGCTGAACCACTCCGAGGCGACCGCCAGACTCCAGGGGCCCACCAGTCCCGATCACGGACAATGGGCCGGCCCTGAGGAGAGTCCTGTGGGCCCGGCCCATGGCCACACCGCTGGGGGTACGCGAAGCGTCAACAATTTGTCGCACTGCGTGGGGAAGCTATTGACGCGAGCAACTGGCCCCACAGACACCATCAGAGGCCTGCACCAAGTCACAACCGAAAACCGCTCACGTCCACCAGTTGAAAAGCATTCAGGTCCAGAGGCCTAAAGACAAGAACGATACATTTACCGAAGTGCAGCTCCAGCCCAATAGCCTCAGCGAGCAATCACAGCTTACCGAAGGTCAGGCCCAGATCGGTTAAAAAAGTTGTCCCGAAGGATTGTAAGGTCGTCAACATAACCTGAAAAGCTGAGCCTGACGGGACCTGTAGCAATTAGCAAACGGTGCTCTGGGTCATGAGGAGGATACAAGTGGTGATGCTGATGATATGTTTCCATTTCGTACCTTGTAATCATGAGCGCGCAAAAGAAAAGACGAGAGAGACCTCCAAAAAATGCAGAGGAGTTTGTCCTGTAGCGGTATGCTCGTCGCCTTGCTGCACCTGCGGGACAGGCTGGCGAGGACCGGCATCAGACAGCTCCAACGCGAGGTGCGTCGCTCCGTACCGCGCCGCCAATTTGCCTGGGGAGGACATGGCAATAATTCATGAAGGGGGCCTTGTGCAAGAGCGGATCTCTTGCGCAACTGGCCCGTATCGTAGTACACGGAGGGACCAAAATCAAGCCGGCGTTGCGACTCCTACCGAGACTGTGGAAGAACTATGGCTAGACACGTCCAGGGCCTTGGAATGAAGACCAATACGATGCTGACATTCGGCCGGAGGCGTGGCTTCGTCGCTATGGTCGTCCTCCCCGAGGAGGCCTCCAACAGAACACCCTGCTCGCCCCAGATGCTTGACGAAGAGGTTCAAGTAGCTAGTGCCACTTCGCGTGCGGCCATGCACGACTTTCAGCATGACCTTACCCAAGGTAAGCCACTGTGGAGCCTCGTCAGCGTCACTGCTCGACACGTAGTGGTACCCTCCTCTCCTGGTTGCCAGTGCCCAAGACCCTGTGATGTTTATCTCTTGGAAGTAGATATCCGCGCAAATCCCGCCCATTCGAAGCGCCTCGGCCACCACGCGAAGTAATGTGTGTTCAGGGCCCTGCCCGCGAGGGATATGTATCAACACATGCTGGCCCACTTTCATCAAGTCATACCGCTCGCCATACATATTTTGAAGGTGGGGATCTCCAGTGGCAGTCGCCGTGCCCGAGACACTGGGCGTCGGGCTGGGCGTCGGACTCGGCGTCGGACTCGGCGTCGGGCTGGGCGTCGGGCTGGACGTCGGACTCGGCGTCGGGCTCGGCGTCGGGCTGGGCGTCGGGCTGGACGTCGGACTGGGCGTGGGACTGGGCGTCGGACTGGACGTCGGGCTGGGCGTTTGACTGTCCTGAAGTTGGAACGCGATCTCCCGAATATATGGTTGATAACCAGTTGCGGTTTGCGTGATCACCAGTCGAAGATGCTGCACTGGGGTGTCGTAATCGACGTCAAAGTCCTGCACGGTACTAATTCCCGCGGTCACTGATCCTAGCGAAGCAACAACAGAGTTGAATGTTCCGCCTTGTGCCGTTGACGTGTAAAGCACAGCCTTTGTAACATCATGTGTCGTATCGCCCCAATTTTGGATTCGAATACCTTGCAGAGTGTACTCCGAGCCAAGATTAAACTCGATCCACCATGCGTTATGGTACCGAGGTACCCCCCCAGCATTCCACTTTGTGTTTGTATTACCATCCATAGTGTTTGTCCCAACTTGAGTTGAATGAGCTGTTTCCCAATCGACGACCCAAGACGTGTCCTGGGACCACGCGACTGTCTCCATACCGCGGTTCGTGACGTTGAAGAACTCCTGCTTGAGCTTGCCAGTGCCCAGGCTTGCCGAGTTCATAAGGTCGTTCTTGTTGGACATGTCCTGGGTCACATGCAACGCGGCCCCTCCTCCAACTGAAGACAACAACCAAACAACGGTAATCAGGAGAGAATGGGCCATTATGCGGAAAAGACTGACCCGCAATCACGGAGAAACGAGCTCGAATGTTCGTGTGTGTGCGTGTGTTCAGTTAGCGGCCGGCCGATCCACACAGATGCTCCAACCGGAGGAACAGCTGCTTGAGGCAAGCGCTGCAGACCGCCGTACCATCGTCTCGCGACGTGCAGACGAAGCGCAATACGACAAGCTCGTGTCGTGACGACCTCAGCGCTGATTCTGGACACCGCGTGGATCCTCCAACCTTGAACGATCGGCGGTTTTTCGATCGCCTGATCGTTCCATAATGAGGAAAAGAAGAAACCACATAAACATAATTGTTTGGCGCTCTGCGCGGATTTCTTGGATTGGCGCTGGAGCCCCCTCTGTGGCAAACGGAACGCACCAGGGGCGGCCCCAGAGGAACCGCCAGGGGGCCCAGACGCGGATCCAAGAAATCCGCGCGGAACGCTACCAGTTTATGTTTATGTGATTTGTTCTTGGAATATTGGCCGATTCTGGGCCACTGGCGGTTTTAGACCTTGAACGCCCGCGTTGGGGTAGCCGCCGCGTCGACGCAGGCACAGATGCAGTGAGCAGAACACCGACGCGGCGGCGCACACACGAGGCGTCGGTGCAAGCAAAGCGGGCGGGCCCTGGAGAGCGACCCAAGACAGCCTCTGGAGCGCTCCAGAACGCTCTCAAGAGGAGGACAAGACAGGACATCCGCATAAGGGAGTCAACGTCAACAAACCAATACTGGTGCTTTGCGCGCGTCTGGCAAAATCCCCTGCGATTTGGCTGTGCAACGGCCATGATTTCTCACTGGGGCCGGCACGGGGCATACCCCGAAGCCTCAAAGGGTGAGCTCCAGGGTGGCACCGTGAGAGAAGCTCGCTACCTTTTGAGTACGAGTCCCTGCGGGTCAATGCCAATGCGGGGGGAACAGCTGTTGGTCCTTCCGCGTGCCCGTGGAATTGTGGACGCGCTGGGCTTCTTAGCTCAGGAGGAGGAGGAGGAGGAGGAATTGAGGAGGAGGAGGAGGAGCCGGAGGAGCCGGAACGCTCTGCGAAGGCCGCGCCTGATGCGTCCTTCCGAGCCGCCAGCTCTCAGAGATCACCGATGTATCCCGATCCGAATTTAACGCCCTCCTTTCAGGAAGAGGGGCGGCGACGAAGATTATCGGGCACAAAGTCTGGAGTCAAGTTCGTGAGGCCCGCGAGCACTGCGTATCGTTTTGACATGGTCGACGGGGGTGGCAGCATATTGCCGGCTGCGCGCAGGGCTACCATCCGTGACAAAACACAATACAAGATGCACCTCGTGGCTCAATCTGGAACATGCGGGGACATCCCGCAATCACTGTCAAGTGGTTGTTGACAGGGGCGGCGGGGGTGGTGGCGCGTGGCTTGCTGTGCGCAGGCCCACCAGACACAATGATGGGCATTGGTTCTCGACAACAATGGTGGGACGCTGGGGCTCCAGGGGTGCCTGGCGCGTAGCGCGCCTGGCACGCGTGGCGCACCTCGCCCCAGCGTCACGCATATGGGCTCGGCTTTGGTTCCCAGTAGCTGCCCATCCAAAGACGACCGCTGAACATGCTCAGGCTCGGGTGATATTTATGTGCTGGGAGGGCAGGTTGGAGTGAGCTAGACGGCTTGCTATCTGGAGGGTGTCTTGGTCACGGTTCCCTATTATATATACACCACCTCCCCCCACCCGGCCAGCGACCAACCCAGAACCATGCCGACTCCATGCGGGCCCGCCCCCCACCATCCCTGTCAAAAAACTATACAAGCCGCACTCTGCCTCCACATGTGGAGCATGCGCGGCCAACCCGATGCGCCCCCTCCCCCACCATCCCCGCCAAAAAACAATGCAAAGTACACTTTGAGGCAAAGTCTTGAGTCATGCTCGTGAGGCCCACGAGCACTGTGCTTTATTTTCGACAGGGACGGCGGGGATGTCAGCATATTCCCTGCTGTGCGCAGGGCTACCATCCCTGACAAACACACAATACAAAATGCACCTCGCGGCTAAGTCTGAACCATGCGCGGCCACTCCGCGATCACTGTCAAGTGGTTGTTGACAGGGAAGGTGGAGGTGGTGGCGCGTGGCCTGCTGTGCGCAGGCCCACCAGACACAATGATGGTTATTGGTTTTCGACAAGAATGGTGGGGGCCGACCACATGTTTCCCGATGCGTGCTGTCACGTGCGCAGGCGCAACTGCCGTACTCTGCACGTGCCCCGAACGTGACGCACCTGGCGTGGCTGGAGTGTGCGGTACACCTTGGGCACTCGGAGCACGTGGCGCATCTGGCGCACCAGGCGTGCCTGGCACGCTCGGGCCCCAGGGGTGCCTGGCGCGCGTGGCGCCCCTGGCACGCGTGGCGCACCTCGCCCCAGCGTCGCGCACCTGGGGTCGGCGTTGGTTCCCAGTAGCTGCCCATCCAAAGACGACCGCTGAACAATGCTCAGGCTCGGGCGTTACTGATGTGTTAGGAGGGCGTGTGGGAGTGAGCTAGACGGCTTGCGGGCGGGTGGGTAGCTTGACCCCTCCCCCTACCCCTCCGCATGGACCTGGACCAGGCGCCCCGCAACCGACTGGAGCGTCCAAGATGGCGCAGGATGGCTCCAAGAGGGCCTCAGAGAGCCCAGCATGGCCTCCAAGACAGCTCAAGATGGCTCAAGATTGCTCAAGATGGCTCCCAAGATGCTCCTAGAGGCTCCAACAAGACCGCCTCTAGAGGGCTCCAAGCTGCCTCGGAGCACCCCCATCCAAGGCAGCCCCCAAGAGGCCAAAATCCGTCCAAAATCTTTTTAGGAAATCAACCTTTTTAGGAAATTAATGTGGTGTGTTTTCTCTCAGCCCCCGGACATCCACGAGGCCTCTGCCCTTTTGCTCGCCCTCCTCGTCCTCCTGTTTATCGTCTGCCTATTCCTTCTCCTCCACCTCCACCTCCTCCTCCTCCTCCTCCTCCTCCTCCTCCTCCTCCTCCTCTTCTTCTTATTATTATTCGTACGATTCTTATTATTATTATTTTTAATATTATTATTATTATTATTATTATTAGTCTTCGTATTCGTATTAGTATTCGTCTTGTTCTTATTCTTATTCTTATTATTCTTATTATTAGTATTCTGATTATTATGTTCCTTATTCTTATTATGCTTAATATTATTATTAATATTCTTCTTGTTCTTATTATTATTATTTAATATTAATAATAATACTAGTAATAGTAATAATGATGATAATAATAATACTAAGAATAAGAAGAAGACGAATAAGAAGAAGACGAATAAGAATAATAAGAATAATGATAATACTAAGAATCAGAAGAAGAAGAAGAAGAATATTACTACTATTATTATCATTATTCGTCTTCTTCTTCTTATTATTATTATTCTGATTCGTTTTCTTAGTGTTGTTATTATTATTAGTCTTGTTATTATTAGTATTACTCTTATTATGATTCTTCTACTTTTTTTTATTCTTCTTATTCTTATTAGTCTTCTTCTTATTATTCGTATTATTCCTCTTCCTCTTCTTCTTCTTCTTCATATGATTACTCTTTTTCTTCGTATTATTCTTCTTACTTTTCTTAAAATTAATATTATTCGCCTTCTTCTTATGTTTCCTCTTCCTCCTCCTCCTCTTCCTCCTCCTCCTCGTCCTCCTCCTCCTCCTCCTCCTCCTCCTCCTCCTCCTCCTCCTCCTCCTCCTCCTCCTCCTCCTCCTCCTCCTCCTCATTCGACAAATGACGGCTGCCCCCTATCTTGCGCCTACCGTTCCCTGGTCACCCCAACTCTCCTGGGCATCGTTTCTGGATGGGCCGCTGGGGATACATTTTGGTCAACAGGAGGCGGGTCGAAAGCCGTCCGAACACTAGTCACCGCTGGGCCGCTGGGGATATATTTTTTGCGTCGCAGCCGCAGGCGAGAGCGCCGGTTGCGAGTAAGGTCCGAGCGGGCCGCGCAAGCGCCTAATTGCCCAACGCCGACGGGCCGACGACCTAAGCAGCACCCAAGCGGGCGGGCTGGCGAGAGGGGGGGTGCGGGCTGCAGCTGCAGCTGCCAGGTACCAGGACCAGGAGCGCGCACATGCACGATTAACCAACCAGGGTTGGAGCGCTGCCAAAATGGCGCGGGGGGGGTACCAGGATGTGGCCAGGAAGACCACCACCAGTACGCTGCACCAGCAAACCAGGGAAACTCACTGGCCATGGAACTAGTGCATGGGGTGGCGCCACCAAAGTCGCACACCGAGACTCTTGAAGGGAGTACTGATCCTGCAGACAACCGTCCACGGGGTGAACCCGGGCGGTCCAACGGAGTAGCCAGGGGAACGATGGATGTGATCGACACCGTAACACGCCTGAACCACCGGATCAGAAACAGCCAAGCGCACTCACGAACAGGGTCGACGACGTCTGAGAGCTGACCAAGAACAGGGCAATCCACGTCTCAGGCACGGGGTCGAATGAACACGAGAGTGCCGTGGGTACCGCTGCCAGGAACCGTGGACGTAGTCAACACAGTCATCCGACAGCCAGGAGGGCACAGGCTGAAACACGTGCACTCAGGGGCTCCATGCGCCAACGAGGGGGTTAGGCCTGTGGAGCTGAAGGGACCAGGGGCCAGGGCTGACAGGGCCGCAATCCGCTGGGGGTACTTTTTTGGTCGCGGCCACCAGCGGGAGCGCAGGCGGCAAGAGAAGTTGTCCGGGCCTACGGGCAAACCTAATTAGCAGCAGGGCGCAACTCAGACAGGCCAGGCCAGCTCACAAGGCAGCCGCTGGGGCAGCAGGGCGAGGGCTGGCTGACTGATGGGCACCCAGGAAAGCTCGAGCATCGTGCAGCCCAGAGCAAAATGCCACGGAATTCGGTGTTACGCGCTGCGGCGTCAGACCACACGGATGGAGGCGCGGGAGCAGGTGAGTGTCCTGCACTTGAGCCCCTCCCAAACAGTATGGCGGGAAAGGCGAGGTAAACGATGGTCGAGTCGCCAGCGGGGCACCAAGGGCCAAGACCGTGCCGACGGCGCATACCAGCCAGGTAAGCTGAGCAAGAACCGCGACGACGGCGTAGACCTGCCTGAAAGGCTGGGACGAAGTCAGGATGGAACACTGCGTGCGACAGAAGGCTGAACCACTCCGAGGCGACCGCCAGACTCCAGGGGCCCACCAGTCCCGATCACGGACAATGGGCCGGCCCTGAGGAGAGTCCTGTGGGCCCGGCCCATGGCCACACCGCTGGGGGTACGCGAAGCGTCAACAATTTGTCGCACTGCGTGGGGAAGCTATTGACGCGAGCAACTGGCCCCACAGACACCATCAGAGGCCTGCACCAAGTCACAACCGAAAACCGCTCACGTCCACCAGTTAAAAAGCATTCAGGTCCAGAGGCCTAAAGACAAGAACGATACATTTACCGAAGTGCAGCTCCAGCCCAATAGCCTCAGCGAGCAATCACAGCTTACCGAAGGTCAGGCCCAGATCGGTTAAAAAAGTTGTCCCGAAGGATTGTAAGGTCGTCAACATAACCTGAAAAGCTGAGCCTGACGGGACCTGTAGCAATTAGCAAACGGTGCTCTGGGTCATGAGGAGGATACAAGTGGTGATGCTGATGATATGTTTCCATTTCGTACCTTCTGTAATCATGAGCGCGCAAAAGAAAAGACGAGAGAGACCTCCAAAAAATGCAGAGGAGTTTGTCCTGTAGCGGTATGCTCGTCGCCTTGCTGCACCTGCGGGACAGGCTGGCGAGGACCGGCATCAGACAGCTCCAACGCGAGGTGCGTCGCTCCGTACCGCGCCGCCAATTTGCCTGGGGAGGACATGGCAATAATTCATGAAGGGGGTCTTGTGCAAGAGTGGATCTCTTGCGCAACCGGCCCGTATCGTAGTACACGGAGGGGCCGAAATCAAGCCAGCGTTGCGACTCCTACCGAGACTGTGGAAGAACTATGGCTAGACACTTCCAGGGCCTTGGAATGAAGACCAATACGATGCTGACATTCGGCCGGAGGCGTGGCTTCGTCGCTATGGTCGTCCTCCCCGAGGAGGCCTCCAACAGAACACCCTGCTCGCCCCAGATGCTTGACGAAGAGGTTCAAGTAGCTAGTGCCACTTCGCGTGCGGCCATGCACGACTTTCAGCATGACCTTACCCAAGGTAAGCCACTGTGGAGCCTCGTCAGCGTCACTGCTCGACACGTAGTGGTACCCTCCCCTCCCGGTTGCCAGTGCCCAAGACCCTGTGATGTTTATCTCTTGGAAGTAGATATCCGCGCAACTCCCGCCCACTCGAAGCGCCTTGGCCACCACGCGAAGTAATGTGTGTTCAGGGCCCTGCCCGCGCGGGATATGTATCAACACATGCTGGCCCACTTTCATCAAGTCATACCGCTCGCCATACATATTTTGAAGGTGGGGATCTCCAGTGGCAGTCGCCGTGCCCGAGACACTGGGCGTCGGGCTGGGCGTCGGACTCGGCGTCGGACTCGGCGTCGGGCTGGGCGTCGGGCTGGACGTCGGACTCGGCGTCGGGCTCGGCGTCGGGCTGGGCGTCGGGCTGGACGTCGGACTGGGCGTGGGACTGGGCGTCGGACTGGACGTCGGGCTGGGCGTTTGACTGTCCTCAAGTTGGAACGCGATCTCCCGAATATATGGTTGATAACCAGTTGCGGTTTGCGTGATCACCAGTCGAAGATGCTGCACTGGGGTGTCGTAATCGACGTCAAAGTCCTGCACGGTACTAATTCCCGCGGTCACTGATCCTAGCGAAGCAACAACAGAGTTGAATGTTCCGCCTTGTGCCGTTGACGTGTAAAGCACAGCCTTTGTAACATCATGTGTCGTATCGCCCCAATTTTGGATTCGAATACCTTGCAGAGTGTACTCCGAGCCAAGATTAAACTCGATCCACCATGCGTTATGGTACCGGGGTACCCCCCCAGCATTCCACATTGTGTTTGTATTACCATCCATAGTGTTTGTCCCAACTTGAGTTGAATGAGCTGTTTCCCAATCGACGACCCAAGACGTGTCCTGGGACCACGCGACTGTCTCCATACCGCGGTTCGTGACGTTGAAGAACTCCTGCTTGAGCTTGCCAGTGCCCAGGCTTGCCGAGTTCATAAGGTCGTTCTTGTTGGACATGTCCTGGGTCACATGCAACGCGGCCCCTCCTCCAACTGAAGACAACAATCAGGAGAGAATGGGCCATTATGCGGAAAAGACTGACCCGCAATCACGGAGAAACGAGCTCGAATGTTCGTGTGTGTGCGTGTGTTCAGTTAGCGGCCGGCCGATCCACACAGATGCTCCAACCGGAGGAACAGCTGCTTGAGGCAAGCGCTGCAGACCGCCGTACCATCGTCTCGCGACGTGCAGACGAAGCGCAATACGACAAGCTCGTGTCGTGACGACCTCAGCGCTGATTCTGGACACCGCGTGGATCCTCCAACCTTGAACGATCGGCGGTTTTTCGATCGCCTGATCGTTCCATAATGAGGAAAAGAAGAAACCACATAAACATAATTGTTTGGCGCTCTGCGCGGATTTCTTGGATTGGCGCTGGAGCCCCCTCTGTGGCAAACGGAACGCACCAGGGGCGGCCCCAGAGGAACCGCCAGGGGGCCCAGACGCGGATCCAAGAAATCCGCGCGGAACGCTACCAGTTTATGTTTATGTGATTTGTTCTTGGAATATTGGCCGATTCTGGGCCACTGGCGGTTTTAGACCTTGAACGCCCGCGTTGGGGTAGCCGCCGCGTCGACGCAGGCACAGATGCAGTGAGCAGAACACCGACGCGGCGACGCACACACGAGGCGTCGGTGCAAGCAAAGCGGGCGGGCCCTGGAGAGCGACCCAAGACAGCCTCTGGAGCGCTCCAGAACGCTCTCAAGAGGAGGACAGGACAGGACATCCGCATAAGGGAGTCAACGTCAACAAACCAATACTGGTGCTTTGCGCGCGTCTGGCAAAAAAATCCCCTGCGATTTGGCTGTGCAACGGCCATGATTTCTCACTGGGGCCGGCACGGGGCATACCCCGAAGCCTCAAAGGGTGAGCTCCAGGGTGGCACCGTGAGAGAAGCTCGCTACCTTTTGAGTACGAGTCCCTGCGGGTCAATGCCAATGCGGGGGGAACAGCTGTTGGTCCTTCCGCGTGCCCGTGGAATTGTGGACGCGCTGGGCTTCTTAGCTCAGGAGGAGGAGGAGTTGAGGAGGAGGAGGAGGAGCCGGAGGAGCCGGAGGAGCCGGAACGCTCTGCGAAGGCCGCGCCTGATGCGTCCTTCCGAGCCGCCAGCTCTCAGAGATCACCGATGTATCCCGATCCGAATTTAACGCCCTCCTTTCAGGAAGAGGGGCGGCGACGAAGATTATCGGGCACAAAGTCTGGAGTCATGTTCGTGAGGCCCGCGAGCACTGCGTATCGTTTTGACATGGTCGACGGGGGTGGCAGCATATAGCCGGCTGCGCGCAGGGCTACCATCCGTGACAAAACACAATACAAGATGCACCTCGTGGCTCAATCTGGAACATGCGGGGACATCCCGCAATCACTGTCAAGTGGTTTTTGACAGAGACGGCGGGGGTGGTGGCGCGTGGCTTGCTGTGCGCAAGCCCACCAAGTCTGATCATGCGCAGCCACCCCGCGATCATTGTCAAGTGGTTTCTGACAAGGACGGCGGGGGTGGTGGCGCATGGCCTGCTGTGCGCCTGCCACCAGATACAGTGATGGGCATTGGTTCTCGACAAGGATGGTGGTGGCCGACATGTTTCCCGATGTGTGCTTTCACGTGCGCAAGTGCACCTGACACGCTCTGCACGTGCCCCGAACGTGGCGCACCTGGCGCAACTGGAGTGCGCGGCACACCTGGCGCCCGCGGAGCACGTGGCGCATCTAGCGCACCAGATTCGCCTGGAACGCTCGGGCCCCCGGGTGCCTGGCGCGCGTGGCGCGCCTGGCACGCGTGGCGCACCTCGCCCCAGCGTCGCGCACATGGGCCCCGCTTTGGTTCCCAGTAGCTGTCCATCCAAAGACGACCGCTGAACATGCTCAGGCTCGGGTGATACTTATGTGTTGGGACGGCGGGTGGGAATGAGCTAGAGCGTTTGCTATTTGGAGGTGTCTTGATCATTGTTCCTCATTAGTATACACCCCCTCCCCCACCCGGACGGCGGCCAACCCGGAACCATGCCGACTCCATGCGGCCCCGCCACCATCCCTATCAAACACAATACAAACCGCACTCTGCCTCCACATGTGGAGCATGCGCGGCCAACCCGATGCGCGCCCTCCCCCACCATTCCTGCCAAAAAAACCATGCAAAGTACACTTTGCGGCAAAGTCTTGAGTCATGTTCGGGAGGCCCGCGAGCAGTTTGTTTTGTTGTTGACAAGGACGGAAGGGGGTGTCAGCAGATTCCCTGCTGGGGCTACCACCCTGACACACAAAAAAAAAAAAAACTCGCGGCCAAATCTGGAACATGCGGGGACATCCCGCAATCACTGTCAAGTGGTTGTTGACAGAGACAGCGGGGGTGGTGGCGCGTGGCTTGCTGTGCGCAAGCCCACCAGACACAATGATGGGTATTAGCTTTCGATAAGGATGGCGGGGGCCGACATGTTTCCCAATGTGTGATGTCACGTGCGCAGTCGCACCTGACGCACTCTGCACGTGCCCCGAACGTGCGCACCTGGCGCGACTGGAGTGTGCGGCACACCTGGCGTACTCGGAGCACATGGAGCATCTGGCGCACCAGGAGTGCCTGTCACGCTCGGGCCTCAGGGGTGCCTGGCGCGCGTGGCGCGCCTGGCACGCGTGGCGCACCTCGCCCAAGCATCGCGCACCTGAGGTCGGCTTTGCTTCCCAATAGCTGTTCATCCAAAGACGACCGCTGAACATGCTCAGGCTCGGGTGATACTTATGTGTTGGGAGGGCAGGTGGGAATGAGCTAGACGGCTTGCGGGCGGGTGGGTAGCTTGACCCTTCCCCCGACCCTCTCCCTTGGGCCTGGGAGGGGCCATGGTAGTGTGAGCGTCCTTGATGGCCAAAGATGGCTCCAAGAGGGCACTCGTCAGTCCAAGACAGCCTCCACAATGGCGCAAGATAGCCGAAGATGGCTCCAGATAGCCGCCGACATAACTACCTCCCAGAGGCCCCAAGACAGCCTCAAGACGATTCCAAATGCCACTCAAGCCTCCCCAGGCATCCTCCAAGAGTCCAGAATTCTTACAAAACCTTGGGAAAGTCAATGTTGCCGTCTTGCTTTTTCTCTTCCGATTGGCCTCTGAGGTTTCAAAATGGCCCCAAGACGGCTCAACAGGGGCCCAAGAGAGACCCAAGACGGCCCCGAGAGCGCCCAAGAGACGCCCAAGAGCACCCCAAGAGCGCCCCAACAGGTCATTTCTGAGCCTCCGAGGGGGGGGGGGGGGCTAATCATTTGGTTTGGCCGTGGGGGCCCAGACGGCCCCACGAAACCTCCCAGACCCACCCAAAGGGCCCAACAGGCCCCCAGGAAGGCCCCAAAAGGGCCCCAAGAAGGCCCCAAGAGGGCCAATCATGCATCCAGCATTGGGCCATCGAGGAGGGGGATCTACATTTAGGACCCCCCCTTTTTAAGAGCCATCGGACCCAAGATGCGACGCGTCTAAGGCAACAGGCAACGAGTGACACGTCCAGGGCTGCGGGCGACCGGTGACACATGAGAGCAGCAGGTAGCCAGCGATACGTCTGGAGAAACAGGCAACCAGCGACACGTCGCGCAGGCCTGGCGATCGCTTCTGGATGGGCTGGCGGGGATTGTTTGGTCCGCGAGCGCGCGAAACGGGTCGAACGCCGAACCTGCTACGGCGGGCCGCGCCGGTAGCGAAAGGAAAAACAGTGAGCGACGGCACGCTAGAGGCCGCGAGCCGAAGCCGACCAGAAGTAGGCGGCAGAAGAGCGTGCCGAACACGAAGACCTTGCACCAAGGAGTGACCAGCACGGAGTGGCTGGCGGGGACACGCGAGGCGTCGAGAATCGAGGCACGAAGGCAGGCGCGGCTGGAGGCGAGGGGGCGCGGAGGGGGGGAGAGTGAAGGGGCCATGGGACACACAAATAAATACACACAAATAACAAGATTCCCCATATTTTGCCATATCTTCTGGGTTTCTGTCTTCCCCCCCACTTCCCATATTTTCCCACATTCTCGTGGGAATCGACGATGAATTGTGTCTGTATGTTTTTTCCCCTCCTAAGAGGGGAGGCCGCGCTCAGAACATGCAGTCCTTGTGAGCAAGAGCCGGAGGCGTGCGCAGCGGCGACAGGGGAAATACGGAGGGAGGCGGACGGATCAGGAGAGCTGCAAAAACGGACCCCGAGAGAGGCGGAGGAGGAGGCGGAGGAGGAGGAGGAGGAGGAGGAGGAGGAGGAGGAGGAGGAGGAGGAGGAGGAGGAGGAGGAGGAGGAGGAG
>CAUYUJ010007520.1:24368-46182 GCA_963575745.1 Prorocentrum cordatum | reverse complement strand
ACCCTCCGCGTACTGTTTTTTACACACAGGATCCCGGGAAATCCCGGGAAACGACTCTCGCTGAGGCGCCGGCGTCATTTTTTCCCAAAATGCTGCTCTCGTTGAGGCGCCGGCCTCATTTCTGCTCCCGAATCGTTCCGAATCGTGCTCCCGCTGCAGCGTGGGCTTCCTTTTCGGATCGGCGTTTGGCCTCCGTCGTTGAGGATGGCGTTCTCGCCCCAGCGCGGGCTTTTTTCTCGCGCGCCCATCCGCCCGCCACCACCGCGCCGCACCGCAACACCACACACCACCACCACACCACCACACCACACCACACACCACACCACCACCACCACCACCACCACCACCACCACCACCACCACCACCACCGCGCCCACCACCACCACCACCACCACCATCACCAGCACCACCACCATCACAACCACCACCAGCATCACCACCACCACCACCACCAGCATCACCACCACCACCACCACCACCAGCACTACCACCACCACCACCACCACCACCACCACCACCACCACCACCACCACCGCCACCAACACCACCACAACCACGCACACACGCACGCACGCACGCACGCGCACCACCACCCACTACGCACGCGCGCGCGGAGCCACAGGTCCGCTACGACACGCGTCCGCGGATAGAGAAAATCAGCGCCAGGGTGAGGGATGGGAGGGAGGGGTAGGACGTCAGATATGACGCGAGCGCACCTAGCATGCGTCCTCCTCCCTCCCCCTCCTCCCCTCCTCCTCCTCCTCCTCCGCTCCTCCACCCCTCCTCTCCGCCTCCTCACCTCCTCTCTCCTCTCTCCTCTCTCCCCTCCTCCTCCTTCCCTCCTCCTACTCATCCTTTCTCCTCCCTTCTCTCCCCTCACCCTCGTCCTCCTTTCTCCTCCTCCTCACCTCCTCCTCCCCTCCTCCTCCTCCTCCTTCTCCTCTTGCTCCTCCCCTCCTCCTCCTCCTCCCCTCCTCTCCTCCTCCTCCTCTGCTCCAGCTCCTCCACCCCCCCCGCCTCGCCCCCCCCCCCCCCTCGCACCCCATGCTTCCCGCCTCCCGCCTCCCTTCCCCCCCCTCGGCCTCCATCTCTTTGCCGCATACAGATCTCCCCCTGTCTCGCCCCCAGACGTGTCGACAGGGCGGGCCGGGCGCTTCCACTTGAGACTTCCTCGCCAGTCATGTTCCTTAAGATCGGGATGTGTAACAGCTTCGCGGCTGGAGGGCGGCCCGTTGTCAAGAGATGGCCATCGCCTCGGCGCCGCGCGCAGTCGTCCTCACACTCTGCAGGCAATTTCGCGGGTGGAGGGTGGGCTCTCTTCAGGATGTGGCTCTCGCCTGAGCGCCGCGCACGTTCGTCTTGAATAGGTGCAGCAGCTCCACGGATGGATGGCGAGCCGTTTCCACGATGCTGCTCTCGCCTCAGCGCAGCTCACATTGGTTGCAAACGTTTGCAGCAGTTTCAATGATGGAGGGCGGGCGGCTTTTCAAAATATGGCTATCGCCTTAACGCCGCGCTCATTCGCATTAACAGTTTGCACATGGAAGGCGCCTCCTTTTCCACAGCATTATTATTGCCTCAACGCCACGCGCATGCGTCTTACAACTTCGCAACCGTTTCAATGAGTCAGATTGTCGAAGTCCCAAGACTGTTCTGGCATGGTTTCGGATTGATATAGCGCATCAGTCATGCTAATTCACGGTGTTGAACTCTGATGCGTGGTGTTCTGTCGTGGTTCTGGATTGCCAGGACGCACCAGTCATGTTGTTCCGCGGCGTTGGAAACCAAGGCACGCTCTTGGCAATGATGAGAAATCTCGAACGGTTGTCTTGTAATGGGTCACTTCCCAGAATGAATATTTACTCTCGGGAACCTGTAAAGAGGGAACTTGGAGGGAGGGTTTAATGCAACATGGCTGATACGTCTTGGGCTTGCACTGGTCCTCTTCCTGCTCCTCCTTTTCGCTGATGCGTCTTGGGCTTGCTCTGGTCCTCCTCCTCCTCCTTCTCCTCATGTCCTCCTTCTCCTGCTGCTCCCTCTGTTCCTCCTCCTCACCAATTATATGATATGCATACTACTCTCCTCTCCCCCTGATGACCCGCTCGTTCCGAATCGTGCTCCCGCTGCAACGCTGGCGTTATCATTTCCGGTGCCATGTCACGGCATGCAATGTAATGCTATGTGATGTTCCGCTGTGCGATGCCATGCCTTCAGCTGCAATGCTGAGATCTGCAGTGCTTGACTACGCATTGCCACGCCATGCTATGCCACGGTATGCTGTGATATTCAACGTCATGCTATGCCATGTTCTGTAATGTGCCGCTGTGCGATGCCATTCTTTGCGTTGCAATGCTTTGTGATGCAAGTCTTCACTACGCAACGCCACACCATGCTAGGACATACTACGCTATGCCGTGCTCTTCTACGCCCAGCTATGCCCTACTCTACGATGCATCGCGCACCCGCTCGGGATCATTGCCCTGCTCGACATTCGACTGTGCGAATAGAAAGGATATCTATGCCATTGTAAGGGATGGGAGAGGGGTAGAACGTCAGATATGACGCGAGCGCACCTAGCTTGTCCCGCTCCTCCTCCTCCTCCTCCTCCTCCTCCTCCTCCTCCTCCTCCTCCTCCTCCTCCTCCCTCTCCTCCTCCTCCGCCTCCTCCTATTTCTCCTCCAACTCCTTCTTCTTCTCCTCCTCCTCCTCCTCCTCCTCCTCCTCTTTCTCATCCTTCTCCTCCTCCTCCTCCTCCTCCTCCTCCTCCTCCCTCCCCTTCCTCGTCCGCCCACGGAGAGCTCGGGCCAGGCGGGCGGCGGCTCTCATGAGCCCGCTGGGCGGCGGTCACGAGGGCGCAGAAGGTGGAGCGGTTCGGCGAGATGTTGGCCTCCGCCGATGGTTCGCAGCGCGCAGGAGGGGGCAGGGGGGCGAGGGGGGGCTTCTTAGAGGGAGGCTGCTTCTTAGAAGGCGCTGGTCCTACAGCTACAGAGAGGGCCCGCGCCTTCTGAGAAGCAGGGGTGCTTCTAAGAAGCCATCCCCCCTCCCCCTACCCCCCTCTGCGCGTGGGGTGGCGGGGCGCCCAGGGTGTGCGCGGATGGCGCTATTCTAGAGCAGGCGGCGCTCATCTAGAGCACCTGGCTTCGCGCGCCGCGATGCACAACGACTAAATATCTTCGCGCCCTAGCGCCCCCCCCCCGGAAAAGGGCAGCCGCTCTGGCCTAAACCACGACGCGGGAAGTAGAAGTCCGATGAGATTCGCGCCCCCGCTTGTAGCCTGGCTGGAAGCGTCCTGGGTCCCACATCGATCCGGAAGCTCGCTGGCAGTTGCAGCGGGACCTGCCAGCACACAACAGTGCGCGGTAGCCAGCAGAGGTTGAAGGAGCGAGATCCCCGAGCATCGAAGGGAGGGAAGAAGGAGAAGGGGATGAGAGGGGGATCATGATTGTAAGCGAGGACATCTGGCTCTACTTCTGCGTGATCCCTCTTCGGCCATCTTCCAAACTGGAGGGGACTAATACACTTGCTGCGAGCAGCTGGAAGGATGGGTGGGTGAGGGAGTAGCGCCTCTTGCCCAAGATCGACTGGTCTGCGACAGCGCGGCCACAGTCCAGCTTCGAACAGTGACGGCTGGCAGGATCAGGGGGGGAATGGAACTGTCATCTTGAAACACACTATTTGCTCCCCTGTCCTGCCAGCCGTCCACACTGCAAACGTCCAGTCGCCCGATGTGGATTGACAGTTTCAGTCCGCTCTGGGTGCACCCGATGTTTGTAGGGTGGACGGCAATGTTGCTCCTGCTGCTAAGCTAGGGCTTATAAAAGATTTGGTTTCTTTTTTATGTGGGTCGTTAGCGTTGGGAATACCAGCTTCCATTACTATAGCGAATAGCACAGGTCACTTCTCCTCGCGTGGGTCTGGATGACATCAACAATAATCGAACAGACGCGAAACTGTGCTAGCAGCTGGCCGAGGCGCAGCGAGAGCTGCGCCCAGATCACAAGACGCGATACCTGGATCTAGGTTTAGGTCGGGCCTGTCCCCCTACAGGAGGATTTCTGGGCAAAACAATTGAAATAGTCAAAACATACCCCCAGCATGTTCAAACATACTCAAAACATCGTCCCCAGACTATGTTTTGATGAATTTTTGAGTTTTCCTCCCGTAGAGGGACAGGCCCGGCTTAGTTCTAGATCCACTTACCCCATTCTTGGCACTGCTCCAAGCGAATCGTATAGGGCAACGTCAACGCTGGAAGTGCTCCTATGACACGTGCGGGATCTGCAGCGATACCCACAGTTGCGTCGGCAACGGTTGCGACCCCGCCCCCATATGCTCTGAAGTCCGATCCACCAAACCTCCAATCGGGGATGGACAGACCCCCCTTTAGCAAAACGTGGTTTAGTGAAGACGACCCGAGGCCCAAACCTGGCCGGCGCAAGCCTGGAAAATAACGGCCACGGCGCGATCTCGAGAACCGAAGACGGACAAGTCACTAATCGACGTGTCACTGTTGGGGGTTCTGTCCACCCCCGATCCAATGCCTCGTCCCCCACAGTCCTGTGGTGCTGGGCCCTCGTTTTTTGAGAAGACGGCGCCCCGCGCCCGCTCCTCGTCGCCTCTGCCCCCACCCTCTCTCCCTTGCCTCTGCCCTCCTCCTCCTCCTCCTCCTCCTCCTCCTCCTCCTCCTCCTCCTCCTCCTCCTTCTGTCCCTCTATCCCTCACGCGTTCCGTGGCCCCACAGGGAGCTCCACCGAAAGCTCCTGTGGCAAGGCCTGCGTGCGGCCCCCCAGCCCATGTCGGCGCACCCCTCACACGTTCCGTGGCCCCACAGGGAGCTCTACCGGGGGCGGTACTCACGACTGCATCTGTCCGTGCCCTTCGCCAAGGTATTTTTTCCAATGCGGGGATCCATCCCCAGATCCCTGGACAGTTTCCCGGGGACCCGATCTACATACCCGATCGATTTCTGACAGCCCCGAGCCTCTAGGCGTCGAGACTTACGAGAAACAATCCCGCCTTGATGTTCCAAAACGTTGGAGGTCTGACAATGAATTCCCCCGTCGCTCCCAGAGGAAGAGGAGGAGGAGGAGGAGGAGGAGGAGCGCACGCCCTCCTCGCGTGTTTGACAACAGCAGGGAACATATAGCACATTCAGAGTATCGAGCAACACTTGCGCCGTGCAGAACACCGAAGTACCCTGAAGGAAAATATCCAGCAATCGCGCAGCACTCTCTCAGACTCGCATTCACCTCCGAGAGCGCCTCTGACACCATCTTCGACAATGTATCGTTCTTCTGCTGGCGGGCCGCGCGAGCGAAGGAGCCCTCGATGGAAAGCTGCATCCCTCGGACCTGTGCGCGAGGCGCCGTGTCCCCTCGGCATGGCGCCGGACAGCTCCGGCTCGCCGGTGCAGTCGCCGCAGGAGTCAAAAGCACGGCACCGCGTCCAGCGGCACACACAGGACATCCTCCTGCTCAGCCTGCGGGGTGAAGGCCTGGAGCTGCACGGCGATGATCTCAACCGAATGGGCAAGGTCCTCAATCTGTTGCTAATTTCGGCGGTGGACCCCTTCATGAAAACGGCCTGGGACGGAAACCGACGGACCTGGACCCGCAAAAATGACGGCCGCGACGCCCTCTCGCGAACCGAAAACGGCCAATTCCTCAATCGACGTGTCAGGGTAGGAGGTCTACCCACCTCCGATAACTGCATGCGGCGGGGGTCATCGTCAACCTCGACCGTGACCTCTTCTGGCCTTTCCACGGGCAGCACCCAGCTACTGGCAGCCAGCTCCTCGTTGGCGTCGGGCAGGACGTCTGCTCGCTGCTCCGTGAGCTGGCGGGCCAGCGTGTATGTCGGGTGCTGCTAGACGTGCCCCTGGCCCAAGGTGCCCCCAGCTTGTCGCTCCAGTTTGGAGCCCCTGGGGCCCTCTGGGCCCCGTGAGGGTTGCCCTGGAGGCCGTCTGGGCCACCCCGAGAATCCTGCGGGTACCTTGGGCCAGGGGTAACTTCTAGCAGCACCCGAATACGCATCGCTGTATTTCTGGATCCGGTTCTTCGCCTTGCCACTCAGCATGTGCTCCACGCCAAGCATACCGCCTCGCACGTCAGTGAAATCGGTGGTCTGGTAGTTCTCGAAGATGAGCACCGCCTCGGAACAGAAAGCGAGAGGGTGCACAACACCGGGTCCTTTCGACCATCGTCATCCTGGCATCGTGCGCCGCGCTGCCTGAGCATCCAGGAGCCGCGCGGAAATCCCAGCAGAGCGAAAGGGTGCGGATGATGTGTAACCGTCGGGAGCGGATTGCCCTTGAGCCAATGGCTACGGAGGAGGAGGAAGAGGAGGAGGAGGAGCAGGAGGAGGAGTAGGAGGATATCGAGGAGGAGAGGAGGAAGAAGCGGAGGAGGAAGAAGAGAAGGAGGAGGCTCCCCGCGAGCCCTCGGACCTCGTCCATGAACGCGGCCCACTGCTCGGTCCGGACCTCGGGCACGCAGCCGGGGGACGGGCTCGGAGCGCCCGCTGCTCCTCCGCGCCCCCCACTTCCCCTCTTGGTGTTCCCCATGCTTTTTAGGTGGCCAGGCCCCTCCCCCCCTGTAGTACGGTGCGGGCATTTTTTTGTACCGCCATTGGTCCGCGGACGAAGGCTTACTTACAAACAACAATCTCATCAGATTTTCCTTGGCCCGAAGAGTCCTTTAGGGCCACGAGAAAGTAGTGGCACGGCTGGCCAGCCGCACGGCTGACACGCCAGCGAGGCGACAGGGCACGGCTTCGCCTCGGCGAGGGCCGCTTTGGGGCGGGGGCTTCGCGAGTTCCTTTCGGAGCGCCCACCAGGCCCCCCCCCCTCCACTCCTCTCCTCCTCTCCTCCTCCTCCTCCTCCTCCTCCTCTCTCTCCTCCTCCTCCTCCTCCTGCTCCTGCTCCTGCTCCTGCTCCTCCTCCTCTCCTCTCCTCCTCCACCTCCTCCTCCTCCTCCTCTTCGTCCTCCTCCTCCTCGTCCTCCTCTTCCCTCCCCCCTCCAACTTATGGTGGTGGTGGGTGGGAAACAGGACCAACAGAGGGAGGTCGCCGGGCGGTAGAACCAGCAGGGCGGAGCGGGCAGCCCTTGCCCCTTTTGTCCGCTCCGCCTTGCTGGTTCTACCGCCCGGCGCCCTCGCTGTTGGTCCTGTTTCCCACCCACCACCACCATAAGTTGGAGGGGGGAGGGAAGAGGAGGACGAGGAGGAGGAGGAGGAGGACGAAGGAGGAGGAGGAGGAGGAGGAGGAGGAGGAGGAGGAGGAGGAGGAGGAGGAGGAGGAGCAGCAGGAGGAGGAGGAGGAGGAGCAGAAGCAGGAGCAGAGCAGGAGAGGAGGAGGACGAGGAAGAGGGAGGAGGGGGAGGAGGAGGAGGAGGAGAGGAGGAGGAGGAGGAGGAGGAGGAGGAGGAGGAGGAGGAGGACCCCCTCCCCCTCCAACTTATGGTGGTGGTTGTGGAATACAAGCCCATCACGCTCCATCGCCACCTCGGCCGAAGCCAAAGCCGTGGGCGGCGAGGGCGCCGTCCACGCCTGGCAAACTCAGGGCCTGCTGCCTCGTCGCTGAGGGCATTGGATAAGGAACCCGTGGACAAGGAATCCAGGGCCTGAAAGCAAGTGGAACGCCGATGTTGAGGGTGCTAACGGTGTGGGATGATTGGCTGCCCCCCTCCCCCTTTCCCAACTCCCCAGGGGTCTGAAATCCGATAAGAAGGTGGGAGGTTGGGGGGTGGGGTGGGGTTTGGGTGGGGGGACCACCTCGTCGACGCATCCCCGGGGCCCCCGAAATCTCCAAATCTACATTCCGTGGCCTCCAGGATGCCAAAGATGCCATCTAAGCTGGCTCAGACCCCGCTCCAACACGCCGAGGAGACCTCAAAGACGACCAAGGTGGCCGCAAGACTGTCCAAGAGGCCTCCAGACGCCCCAAGAGGGCTCCAAGACGACCCCCGAGAGGGCCTCAAGAAGCAAGAATCGTCCAAATCCCAAGGGGTGACATATATTTTGAGCGATCGCTCCAAGACGGCCCACGAAACCCCCCAGAGGGCCCCAAGACGGCCGAGTAGGGTCCCAAGAGGCGCCCAAGATGGTTTAAGAGAGGCCCAAGAGGGGCCCAAGAGATGTTACTCGGACTGGCAGTCCGAGCCCTCCGCCCCAAGAGGACCCCCGAGACCGCCAGCAGGCGTCCAACAAAAATTCCAACTAGGCCCGAAGATGCCCCCATAAGAGGCCCACCAGAGGGTCCCCAAGAGGCCTCCAATGGCCTCACCCGTTGACTTCATCCCTCTCCTGGGGGCTGGCGGAACGGCGCAAGCCTCTGGCTGGCCATCGCTCGGACGTTCATTTCCTGTGTTTTTTTGGTTTCGTGCGTGGTTTTTTTGCCAAATGATGAAGGATGCTCCTCGATGGTCCTCGCCGAAGGAAGAGTGCACACGTCCGAGCGATGCCAAAGCTTGAATATCACCGTCGCCCTCACCAGATAAGGAATCCTCCAGGGTCCCCAGACCCCGACGTCATGATTTTTGTTCATGACGCGACCCCCAAAGGTCCGGACCCGTTCCCCGGGACCGGTTTCTCATCCTGAGTCGTTGTCTGACGCTCCCGAGGCCCGAGAAGGGCCCCCGCAGGCCGGAAATGGTGAAAAGCCTCCCGTCGTGATCTTTTCATGCGCCGAAGGGGTCTGGGTCTGAAGCCTCCTGGGCACACTCCTCAACGCACGCCCCCTGCAGGCGAACGAGCGGCCGACAGCGACCAGCACACACAGCGGGGCCAAGGCCGAGCGCGAGCGGGCCGCCGCCACTCACGGCAGCCCCCGGCGGAGAGGGACGAGGACCACTCTGCCCCAGGCTGGCCCCTGAGGAAGGATCCCTCCCTTCCCGCAGCTGCCTGCCCAGACCCCCTCGCGCTGCGAGAAAAAAGCGACGCGAGGTCTTTCGCAATTGGCGGCCTCTGGGGGTCCTTCCCGGGCCTCGGGACCTTCAAAAAACGGCTCAGGATGAAAAGCCGGTCCCGGGGAATGGGTCCGAATCTCTGGGGGTCGGGTCATGAACAAATCATGACGTGGGGGGGGGTCTGGGTCAGGTCAGGGTCTCTTGGGCGGGCTTGTTCGGCCCCCTTCTGAACCGAGCACCCTCCCCCGCCCCTCCCTTTCCTCCCCTTTCCACTCCTGCCTTGTGATTTTCCAACCTGCTTCAGCCTGGCCTGCCATCAAGACCTTCGAGCACCAAGAAAGTACAAACTCTGAACGCTTTCACGTGTCGGGCCCACGAAGGCGACACTCCTTCGACACCGTTTCGAAACATGTCTGGGTGCTCGGAACTACCTTTGGGATCCGGCCCCGAGAGAACGGTGGGAGCCACCTAGCTCCCGCCCTCCGCCCTTGGCCCCCTCGGCCGTACTCCTCCGGCGTGCTCGCCTCTCGCGGCGCCCGAGAAGGCCCGCGGAGCGGCGCTCCCCAGCGGCAGCTTGGGGCCGGCGCGTGCCCAGGGGGGGGGGGGGGGCCGTCGCGTGCGTGCGCGAAGCAGTTCGGCAGGAGGAGGAGGAGGAGCGAGGAGAGGAGGATGAGGGAGGAGGAGGAGGAGGAGGAGGAGGAGGAGGAGGAGGAGAGGAGGAGGAGGAGGAGGCAGGAGGAGGAGGAGGAGGAGGAGGAGGAGGAGGAGGAGGAGGAGGAGAGAGAGAGAGAGAGGAGGAGAGGGTGGAGGAGGAGGAGGAGGAGGAGGAGGGGAGGAGGGGAGGAGGAGGAGGCGGAGGAGGAGGAGGAGGAGGAGGAGGAGGAGGAGGAGGAGGAGGAGGGAGGAGGAGCAGCCAGGAGGAGGAGGAGGAGAGAGGAGGAGAGAGGAGGAGAGGAGGAGGGAGGAGGAGAGGAGGAGGAGGAGGAGGAGGAGGAGGAGGAGGAGGAGGAGGAGGAGGAGGAGCAGCAGGAGGAGGAGGAGGAGGAGGAGGAGGGCGGAGGAGGAGGAGGAGGAGGAGGAGGAGGAGAGGAGAGAGGAGATGGAGGAGAGAGGAGAGAGGAGGAGGGGAGGAGGAGGAGGAGAGAGGAGGAGGAGGAGGAGGTAGGAGGAGGAGGAGGAGGAGGAGGAGGAGGAGGAGGAGGAGGAGGAGGCGGGCGTTCTGCACGGGTGGGGGGGGGGGAGCCCGTGGCGCCCCCAGGGGGCCGCGCTGGCCACACTCCGGGAAGGGTGCCTTGCTCCTGTCGTCCAGAGGGGCGCCGCTCTCGCTCCAGCGGGGACCACGTCGCTTCCAGATCTGGTTCGTGCTCCGTCGTGGCCGTTCCCCCCCGGTTCTTTCCCCTCCTGCGCCTTCCCCTAGTCCTGCTGCCTTTCCTGCTCCTGCTGCTTTCCCTCCACCTCAATCTGCCTGCTACTCCTTCTCCTCCTCCTTTTCCTCCTCCTCCTCCTCCTCCCCCGCCTCCGCCTCCGCCTCCGCCTCCTCCAATGTTCAAAAGCATCCCTTCCCGATCGCACAGCAGACGATTAATCACATCTTGTATTAGGGAAGGATTCAGCGCAGTAGGAAGGGCTGGGTTGGAGAGGTGAGATGTCAGACCTGGCGCCAGCTCGCCTATCTTCTCTTCTTTCCATAGCTTCCCCAATTGCCCCTCCCTCCCTCTCCCTCTTTCCGCATGCCCTCCTCCCGCTCCCTTTCAGTAGCGCCAGTGAGCGCCATCAGCGTATCTCGCCCATGAGATGTTGCCAATTCAGAAAGAAAGGTAAGCAAACGAGGGAGGAAAGGAGACGCGTAGAACTCAAAGGATATTCAAGATGCTGAAGGCCTTGCGCCACAGCTCAGCCGGAGCATGCTCAGGGGTTCTTGCAAACTAGAGTTAGGTGGGGCATGTCCCCCTACAGACAGATTTTCGACGGAAAATAAAACATATCAAAAAGTAATAAAACATACTTAAATCGTACTATACTATTTTTGGACTATTGTTGGATATCCCTCCTGTACAGGGGCACGCCTGACTTACAAATAGAGGGGGGGGAGACGGAGGTCGCCATGCTGTGACTTAGACTTGCGCGACTGGCCCCGAGTTTCCTGCGACCACCAGGACAGACAGTGCGCACGGGAAGGGTGCCAGCGAGCTCTGCAGAACTCTGGATTGAATTCGGAAGGCGGGGACGCACAGAGACATACTAATACTATATGTCCTCATTGGAGGCGCGCGTCCGACCCGAACATATAGTGTACCCATCTTGTAGCATATCGTTTCCCGAGCGGTGTGGCCAGAAAGCGCCCGCCATGACGCATGCACTATAAGATTTCTCGGGGCGCGCGTCGCCCCTGGGGGGGGCGACGCACATATAGTAGAAGTATGTTGGGGTGACGCACTCGCAAAACACAGCGGTACCACGCTCTTCCGGGCAGCGCAAATGCATGAAGTAGAATGACGTAGCTGATTGCACATTGCAACGCTAGATGACGCTGTACGGTTGGCACTTTAGACGGAGGGCCCTTCTTCAGGCAGCCTCCAAATAACCACATGCTCTGGACATGGGAACGGACAGGCTTGGCTCTTCCAAGGTCGGTGTGACAGAATCAACGAACCGTTCGCCTACACAAAATCAGTAACGCCGCGCTGTCACAGTCAAGACCCGCGAGAATTGATTGGAAAGGGGCAAACCAACACAATACACTATAATTTCTCAGCTGGCATCATGTGGCCATTCTTATACCCTCGAACGACCCTGGCTGCCTTTCCATCCCTTCGCTATTTCCAAAACGGGGGCCAGGGATAATGAACACAGACAGCCTCCATGATTCCCAACATGTTCAAATGTTTTATGGATTTTCGCCGCCCCCTACATATGAAACACTTTTTCAATTGTTTGAAGAAATTGGGCGTTTCTCGGTGTCTGTCTTCAGTTCTTCCACTTGAACTTCCTGCACCCCCTCACCATTTCTCGACCACGTCAGAGTCAGTCCTTCTACCTGCTTGACGTGTGCGTGCGCTTCGAGCCCACCTGCTGGATTATGTCTGCCTTCCCGCTGTCTTCAGTCTTTCCCGATCACGCCCTGCCGTCCATTCCTCAAGGCTCCGCAGACAATAAAACATCTTCCCCATCTCCTTGCAGGACTCGGGCACATCCAATCATCCAATGACAATGCTTAGTTGCAAGCCCAACGCCTGGCGAACCTGAGGTCCTGACAATGTTGCCGCTCCTTGCGAACGCTCCCATCAGCAGGTTGACAGTGGGCCGGTCGATCGGAACTTGAGAAATAACTGTTTGCAAGGCTGTCAAGGCATGAAACGGGACCGATGGACACGTGCACGTTGAAGGCATCGGCGTGCCCATGCCGTCTGCTTCCTCTCCAAGGTACACCGATCAAGCACAAGGGAATAGCGCCGAGGGGAAACTGAGAGGATATACAAGAGAAAAAGAGGAGGGTTGAACGATGGTCTCGCCCAGGACCTCTGAAGCATCGGGAGCAAAGATTCGGCCTGCCAGCATGCGATTGAATCCGCCGCACCTGCGCGCTCTATCGGCAAACATTCGACGCTCAACGTCTTCGGTCGCGATGCCGGAGGTGCTGCCAACCCGTGGAGCACGAACGGGGCTGCGGGAGTTGTAGGGAGGATGGTAGTGGTGAGAATGAGGAGGCTGAGGAGATCGGAAAGAGGTGGGGGTACCTGCCAGAAGAATTCTCGAACCCGCCTCTCGTAATCTGTAAAAAAAGAAATCGGGATGGCGGAGGGGCCTCAGGATGATGCACATATGAAACAGTGGAGCGGGTCAGGAGATGCAGCAAACTTCTAATCCGCAGGCATTTGCGGCGATCCAGAATACAAGCCCAAAAATTACTGGAACACTTGCTACAGTGGAAAAATACGGGAATCATTACTGCAACAAGGCATCTGGGGACACATGGTTCGGTCGACACGGGTGTCTGGGGACGCCGGGGAACCAACGACTTGCCCGCGGCACCTGCTGGTGGGCCAATCCCTTATCTGGTGTGCCTACCGTGGGGTCTGCGAGTCGCTCCCACCGCACCCCCCGCGCAGGCCGGGGAGCAAAACTTCTACGCCGGCGGCGAGAGGCGGAGGCGGTCCGCTCAGGCCGCTGGCGATCCGGGGCAACCGAATGGCTGATTCATTTGAAGGGGAACTGGAACACACAAATAAATACACACAAATAAAGATATCCCACATTTTTTCCCATATTTTCTGGGCTTTTTTCTTCCCCCCCACTTCCCATATTTTCCCATATTTTCCGGGAATCGCCGATTCATTGTGTCTGTGTGTGTTTTTTCCCCTGCTGATCATTCGCCGGCATGCCAGGGGAGGGCAGAGGCGGGGAGCGGAACACGCCAGGTCAACAACACGCCGCCGTGGGGAAGCCCATCGGCGTGCCACTGCTGAAGGAACATGAACAGCAAGGCTTCGGACGGAGCGGAGGCGCAGCACGCCGGCGGGCTCCCAGCAGCGGGCAGGGCACCCTTTTTTTCGTCGGCGGCGAGGCAGAGGCAGTTCGCTCTTGCGTGTGGTCATTCGGGGCAACCAAAAGGCGAATTGTCCAGCGTGCAAGAGGGAGGGAACAGGACGACAAGGTACAGGCAGGGTCCTACCATGAAGAACGCCACGGAAGGACCCGAGCCCTCTTCTGGCCCCCAAGTCGCCTTGGTGCACGAGGCGCGCTGGAGGAGCAACCATGGAAGGACCAAAGAAACAGCGGGCCCCCTCCAAACCAAAACTGTTCCTGAATTCATCGTTTTGACTGTATGCGGAGACGCAGTCGCAACCCTGGCCAAAAGCTGGTGGATCCTCCCATGCGATGAAGCCGCCCCAGCCACGAGGTGACCTGCTCGGCGTGCTGGGCGATGACGTCCGTCGACGCTGCGCTCATGGACTTGCGCACGAGCTGGCGACAGAAGCCCTTGGTGACAAAGGGCAATGCTGAAAATAACATGCACCGCCCCCTTACTTTTCCAGCCTTCCTCGTCTCCTTCCACTTGAGAAGGCCCTTCGCCTTGCTCGCATGTAGTGGGAACTCTGTCGCCGCCATTGAAGACTCGGCCCGCCCAAACACCGCCAGACGTGTCCACTTTCGGCCCGCACCCGTAGACTTCCTGACTTCCACACTGGATGTGAAGCCAAGGTCAGAATTCCTGGAAAGACCTTTCGCCCCTCCCTCCCCGCGAGCCCTCCCAGGTGCCCTGGAAGTCTCTGGGAGTGTTACTCCATCCTCGACCTGCCATCCTCGACCCCCGATCCTCGATCCTCTCCCGTCCCTGAGATCCGAGGTTGCGAGCAGTTGCGACGTCGCGACAAATCACGACCGGCACCCTGGACGGGACCCCATCTTTCTGAGCCAATGTTCGAACTGGATAGATCCGTGAGGGGCCTCGGGCCCGAGCTCGGGCAAAAAGACCCGTTGTGAAAAGAATCCACGCCAGAATCTCAGGGCTTTCCGCTGCACCAGCCACCCTTCGATCCCCCCCCTCCCCGGTCGAGGGTTGCTCGGGGTGCTTTTGGCCCAAGGTGCCCCCAGCCCTTCACTCAATTCTGGAGCCCCTAAGGCCCTCTGGACCTCCCGAGGGGTGCTCGGGAGGCCGTCGGGGCCTCTTAAGACATCCTAGGGGCACCCGGGCCAGGGGCACGACTGACAACACCCGACCTGAAGCCCCTCCCCTACCCTCTCCTCGGCCCTCCACTCGCTCGATCCGCCCGCCTCGAGCCCAACCGTATTTTGTGCTTCAAAAAACGAGCAGATCGCATGTTGTCCCGGGCCAAGGACCCGCTATCCTTGACGCAACTCCTGCACTACTTGCGGGCGCGCCGCGGCGTCAACTCCCCCGCAGGCGTCCGGGGTGCAGCCGCTGCGGCTCTCTCCTCGGGGGTGCGGCGGTCCGGCGACGCGCGAGCCGCTTCGGTGGGAGATCTCACGATCGACAGCACTCCCGCCACAGCGCTGATTAGGAAGCAGACGACTGATCCATTGGGAGCAGGGGTGCGTGGCATCCGGGAATGGGTCGGCGCCCTCCAGAGACACAGGGAGGAGGGGGGGGAGGAGGAGGAGGAGGAGGAGGAGGAGGAGGGAGGAGGAGGAGGAGGAGGAGGAGGGAGGAGGAGGAGGAGGAGGAGGAGGAGGAGGAGGAGGAAGAGGAGGAGCCCTGTTTTCAACGCCCGGCCGACGCCTGTCCTGCTCCACTGCTCCGGGAGTGGGTCGGCGTCCGCAGGCGTGGCCGGATCGCGCGCTGACGGCCCGCTCTCCGCCACGCGCAGGGCAGTGCCATAGGCGATCTCTGGCGGCACCACGCGCACGTCGCTGTCCGAAGGATTGCAAAAAAACGAAGGATTGCAACGAAGGATTGCAACGAAGGGTTTTTTTGCAATCCTTCGTCGAAGGGTTTTTTTGCAATCCTTCGTTCAATGTTTCCAAGGTGCTCGACAAGCACCCGCTCGCTGCGGAAAGGGACTGCCCACTGGCGGAGGGCGGACGCCCATGTCCCGGACGAAATCGTCCGAGCTCGAGGCGGGTGGTCAGGTCCAGAGACGATGCGCTCCGTGTTCACCCGTTTCAGCGGGCGGGAACGTCTCTGCATGATTGCGAGAGCGGCTGCCTCCATCAGCGCGGAGAACAAAAGAACTTCCAGGCTCCCCAACTGCACCCCGCCCCTGTCAACTGATCAGGGACAGTTTTCATCATCAACCATGCCCCTATGGAGGCGAATGGCGCACACCTCCTGAGCACCACCTTGCTTCTCTCCCAAACGGCACCTCGCCAGCAGGCCTGCAATTCCCCTGGCGCTCCCATTTGCGGCATGTTCGCCGGCCCCCACCCCTTGGAAAAAAGGGCACCTCTCTTCCCAACGCCGTGCTGTCGCCATCTCCCCGGTTCCCTTTTCCTCTCTCTCTCTCTCTCTCTCGCCATTCCCACGTCTGCCTCATCCTCTGCCGGTCCCTTCCCTTCTCCTAAGACAGGGCAAAGGGGAGGCCCGCCAGACTGGACAAGCAGGCGCCCCTTGCCCGAACGCACAAGATCGGCCCAAAACGCGCCCCAAGACCGCCCAGGAGGCGATTTTGATGGCCCCCCTTTGGATCGATAGCCTCCACGATAACCTCAAGAGGCCCTCCAAGGCTCCCAAGAGGGCTCCCAAGAGGGCTCCCAAGAGGGCCCCAGAGCCCCCAGAAGAGCCCCAAGATCCCCTAACAGAGTCCCAAGAGGGCTACAAGAAGCGATTTGGAGGGTTCTGCACACGTCCTCGTTGTCCTCCTCCTCCTCTTCCTCGTCCTCCTCGTCCTCGTCCTTGCCCGCATCTTTTTCCTTTTCCTGTTCCTCCTCTTCCTCGTCGTTGTAGTCGTCGTTCTCTTCCTCCTCCTCCTCCTCTTCCTCCTTCTCCTTCCCTCGCCCCCACGCGGGACCCAGAGACGGCCCAACGAGGCCCTCCAAGGCCACCCCTGGCTCCTATAGTTACCTCTGTTCACCCTGGCTGCCCGCTCTGCTTCACCACATGTGCCTCTTCGTCCCTTTTCCCGTCGACTCTCATGGGGAGGGCTTCCGAAAGGGCTAGTGGGGATACGAGAAACGTGAAGACTCATCCCTCCTCCTCCTCCTCCTCCTCCTCCTCCTCCTCCTCCTCCTCCTACCGCTCCTCGTCCTCCTCCTCCTCTGCCTTGTCCTTGCCGTTCTGGGCAGCGCAGAGGTGCTGAGAGCCGTGCAAGATGTTCATGCCCCTCCCTCAGCTCTCTATCGGATTCCTCCCACCTCCCTTGTCATCCTCGCCCTCTTCCCCTGCTCTCCTCCTCCTCCTCCTCCTCGTCCTCTTTCTCCTCCTCCTCCTCCTCCTTCACCGGCGCTGTCGTGTCGCTCTGGCAACTTATCGGCGAACGAATTGTTTAACAACAACGGTGCTGAAAACGCACCCCTCTACCTTCCCGCACGCCCTACATGATGCACGGCTTACGGTCAACCCGTAGAGTAAGGATGCGCGGTGAATGTGCAAGGGCCTTGGAAAGCCATGTTGACGTTTCTCCAGTGGGGCTGGCCCACGAAAGTTGCCACGGATGGGCCGACGGGACAAGGATGCAAGGGTAACCTTGGAAAATCGCGCATCCTTACTAGATCAAACGTAAGAAACCTGGGCCAGCTACCTCGAGGCTTCCTCGAACAAGCCTGGTCTAGCTACCTTCAGGCTTCTCTATTGTTCACGCTGGAGATGCCAACGTGCTCAAGAAACTGGGCCAACTTTCCGGCAGGTTGGTTCAAAAACGCTGGCCCAGCTTTACGGGAGGAGGTTTCTTAATCATACCCTCGACTGCATGCGGGTTGGCTGCACTCGACTTGACCCCCCTCGCCTCACCCTTCGCCCGGGCGACCTTTGGCGTAGTGAACCCTGACGCGTACAGCTTGCGGATCCAATGCTCGCTGCGCTCGAGGTTGCCGCCCTGCCGCGCCGCTTCCGTCTCTCTCTCTCTCGCTCTCTCTCCCTCCCTCTCTCTCTCTATTCTTCCTTTTTTTCTTATCTCTCTCTCTCTCTCTCCTTCTCTCTCTCTCTCTCTACCCTTCCTTCTCTCTCTCTCTCGCGTTCCCTCCTTCTCTCTCTCTCTCTCTCCCTCCTTTCCTCTCTCTCTCTCTCTCTTCTTTCCTCCCTCTCTCTCCTTCCCTCTCTCTCTCTCTCCCTCCTTCCCTTTCTCTCTCTCCTTCCCCCTCTCTCTTTCTCTCCCTCCCTCTCTCTCTATCTCCTTCCCTCTCTCTCCCTCTCCCTCAGGCTCCCTCCCCCTCACTCACGCAAGGGGTAGTCAGGGAGATTGAGGCCTGACGTCCCGTCTTTTCAACCAATACGCCAAGGCCGTGGGCACCGAGAACCACTTAGTGAATGAGGAGGAGGATCACAGTGTAAGCAAGTGTCGCCTTTTCTGACTCCGGCTCCTGAACATTGCATAGGCTTCGGATCTTTTGCCCGAGTTGAGCGAGCGAGCGAGAAGAGGAGGGCTGAGGAACAGGAAAACCAAGGATATTAGATTGTGCCGCTGATGAAGCACAATAAAAGAGGGAAGGAGGGTCCATGATAGAGCAGCGGGCACAAGGGAAAAGAGGATGCGGGGGGAAGGAGGGAGGGAGGGAGGGAGGAGACAGCGACGAGAGGAGAGAAGGGATGAAGAGGACAGGCGGGGGAGGCGGAACAAGTGAGACGGAGGGGGAAGAAGAGGGCGAGGAAATGAGAGGGAGAGGGGCAAGGAGGAGGAGGAGGCGGAGGGAGGAGGACACGAAGCAAGGACGGGGGAAGGGAGGCTCCTCTGCGAGGGCGCCCTTCGAGCTTGCTGCTTGTCTGGCTCCCTGGTCAGCCCTGGCGGGCCTCCGATGTGACTCCCTGGCCTCCAGGCGTCGCGAGGGGGAACAACAAAAACGACGCGCGTTCTTTCGCAATTTCAGCGCCCTGGGGCAGCTTTTGGGCCCGGGGGCCCCAGGGCCATTGCAAAACAGAGCCACCCGCTGCGAACGTCCGGTCCTGAGCATGGGGTCGAGAACTCAGGGGGACTGCGTCGTGGGTGAAAACGCATGACCTTGGAGGTCTGAGTGATGCGGCTGTTCCAACACCAGAGCTAGAATTATGTTGTTACCATCGTGCTTAAAGACCGCATCCCAGAAATAATCGAGTATCTCCTCCCAGGGTCCGACACGTGGAAACCCTTCAGTTTCGGTGACTTCTGGGTGCTCGAAATTCTTTCTGGTGCTCAAGGCTAAAGTAGGTTGGAACATCATACAGCAACAATCATACCGATTTGCATAGCCATAACCTTTGTGCGCTCCGCACGCGGAACGCCAAAAGTCTATGCCTATGGCGTTCTTTCTCAGTCGAAGAGCACGAAGAGCACGAACATACCTCACTGGTGCGACCTGGCCTGCAAGACTCGTCAAACATGCATGACCGGTCTGTGTTTTGTTGGGCGCTTGCGCGGTCGGCGCTGCGTGGGTGCCGGCACGAGGCGGTTGTGGAGCGCACTTTCTGGCGGATGCCCGACCTGCCGGGCGTTCCGATTATGAACGGCGTGGTGAGCGTGTTCTTACAGCCGACACGCACAGTAAGGATGAGCGAGTTTTCCAAGGTTGCCCTTGCAGCTTTGCCCCTTCGGCCCATCCTTAGCAACTTTCGCTTGCCCCCCCCACTCGAAAAATGTCAACATGGCGTTACAAGGCCCTTGCATCCTTACCGCGCATCCTTACATGGGGCGGAGGGGACGGGAGAGGTCTGGCCCCAAGCCTCTGCTTCACACGACTGTCTGCAGCCGTGCGTCCCATGGGGGAGGCTCCACCTGCTCGAAACATGCGCCAAAAACAACCAAGATCTACTCCTTGGGGGGGAGGGGGGGGTGCGGAGGCCCGCGCCGATCGGCAAAACAATGAATAAGCAAACGATCATATTCTGAACGGCATTTGAATTTATGTTTGGCGAGGCGTGCCAGGAAAACCACCTCTACCAGGAGAAGCTGGCCCTGCCCACAAGGAGGCGGTGCACAGGAGGAGAGGCTGCGCGCCAGAGAGGCGCCAACTGCGGAGAGGGTCGGGGGCGCTGGCGACACGTGCGGCCACACATGCGCATCCAGCTCCCCCCCCAAGCTGGCCGCATAGAATACATTACGTGGGCGATTACAGAAACCCTGAACCCAAAAGCTGGTTCATCCCCTGGGAGGGCGCATCTTTTGCGTCCGCCGCCTTCCGCTGCCCGCCGGCTCCCACTGGCGGCGGCGGCCTCGTTCTACCTCCGCCGCCCTCCGCCGAGGAAGAGATGACATCTCTTTCTACCATCGAAAGCCAAACCCTTTTTGGAACGCCCGAGCATCTAAGCAACGGAAAAACGGACCTTACGCGAGGCGGCGTAGCGACCTTACGCGGTGGCTTATGCGGGCTGCCAGCGCGACACGCTACATCGCGAATCTGGCTTCCTGGTTCAATGTGCCTCATAAGCGTGACCTGCCCTTGTGAAAATGGCTCTACCGTGACCAAGCAGAACTCCATTTCCGACTGGCTGGTGCCTGCGTTGCCACGACATGCGTATGCTCAGCTGCCGGTTGAAACGGGAATGCCGATGTGGCTAACATGGGATCGCTTGGTCACGCGGTCTCTTTCTGAGGAGCCGAAGGTCCGATCAACAATTATCCATTGATGTGGGATTCGACTCTTTCGAGGGCTCTGGAAATCACGCTCGAGACGACAATAACATCTGACCAAGTATAGAGTTTGGCATTGCAATGTTGGAGGTGCAGTTGTTGTCGTGCGACATACAGCAATCTGTCTGCTTTAACGATCAACTTGGCAACGTACTGAGCTTCCGCTAACGGTGCCAAATATCATGCGACATGTGCGCTCACTGATTCGCACTTGACCAACACAATAGCGCACCACCATGTGGTCTGATCCGTAAGGCGCGCAACGGGACGCCGGCCTTGACCCACGCGAGGATGACGCCACCTGTCTCGCACTTGCGGAGCCCAACGCCATAACTGCAACATGAGGACAACTAAAGCCTGGATTGGCAGGAGATCGAATACCAAGCCAGAGGGGAGCACCGAGGGTAGGCAGGAAAGGAACACAGGCAAATGCTCGGGGAAAGGGGTGGACAACAATCATTACCCTGAAAGACGGAACATTCGACGACCATCGTGGTCCTGGACAACTGGCATGTTCAGGGGCGCGCAAGCATGGATTAGTGATCCATGGATTTGGCGCGCGGTCGCCAATTCCATGGATCGGGGGAGGTGCCCTCCCCAAAATGCGGCCGGTGCCGCCTCGTTCGGCGGCGGGAATCCGCGATTTCCCCTGGAAACTGGACCCGTCGCTAATACACGCTCTCTTAATCCATGTTTGCGATCGCCTGCCCTGGAAGACGGAACACTCGACGGTCCTGGACAACTGGCATGTGCGCGCGGGCAGACGTTCCAGTCGTCGAGCTTGTCCGGCGCCCTCCCCCGAAACGCCGACCGCCGCATCTCTGATTTGACTCAGGTCGGTCGACAGTTCGGCCAGCGCACACGTGTGTACGATCGCCTCCAACCCAACAAAACTTGCAAGGGAAACGGAACCCAAGAGAGAGGGAGAGAGACAGAGAGAGAGAGATAGAAGACCATACCGCCCTCCGAAATTGTGATTCTGCCACGACGTGGGTCCCAAAAGAGCTCTCGGCCCCATCCCCGGGACCAACTTTTCGCAACGGGTACTTCTTGAATTTCCCCAGAGGTCCAAAAACGTATCTCGCCCCCGCCCCTCAACAAGGTCCGAGGAAGGATACCGAAACTGGACCCCTGGAACTGTCCTGGAGCGTTTACTGACCAGACTCTCAAGTCGGACCCAACTGTGGCCTCGAGAGGGAGCCCCCACAGGTCCCCCCGAATGCCTTCAAGCGCCTCAAGCAGCATTGATCCCAGAACCTCAAGAGAGATCGTTTCGACATCCTTTCGTACGAGCTGTCGTCGAGCACGAAGGGGCCAGTCCCAAAAGCCCTGAATCCCAAAGTGTTCACGGCTCAAATTTTGGCGAACCTGCTCACGTCGCTAGTTTCTCTGACGCCGCCAGGCCTTGGAGGCGACCGTGCATCCAGGAAAGCGCCCAACCAAGAATGCACGACAAGGGTGGAAGCTCCCTGAACGCTCACGTCAAAGCTCTTCGAGCGGAGCTGGCCATCGAAAGTGGTCATGGATGGACCGAAGAGGCAAGGATGCAAGGGCACCCTTGAGCTTCTCGAGCTCGCCGAGGACTGGTGGCTCCTTCGGATCCCCGATGCCTCCCCTTCCCTCCTCCTCTGCCGCCTCTTTCTTCCCTCCTCCTCCTCTGGCCTTCCTTCTTTTCCTCCTCCTCCTCCTCCTCC
>CAUYUJ010007520.1:15000-24268 GCA_963575745.1 Prorocentrum cordatum | reverse complement strand
CCCTCACCTCCTCCTCATCATCCTCCTCCTTCTCCTCTTCCTCCTCCTCCTCCTCCTCCTCCTGCCCCCTTCCCTCCCTCTGCGTCTCCTCCGCCTCCTCCGCCTCCTCGTTCTCCTGGCCATCGCCCTCGTTGCCCTGATCCTCCTCACCCTCCTCACCCACCTCGGACACCTCGTTCGCCTCCCCCGTATCCTCTGCTCCGTTTCCTTCCCCCCCGCTCTCCATTTCTTCCTCCTCCTCCTCCTGCTGCTTCTCCTCCTCTCCCTCGCTCTCTTCCGCACTTCCTGTTCCCTGTTCTTCCTGTCCTCCTCCTCCTCCTCCTCCTCCTCCTCCTCCTCCTCCTCCTCCTCCTCCTCCTCCATCCCTGATCGCCAGATGGCTCCAGAAGAACACTGAGTCTTGTTGGCAGACTTTCGATGTCTTCGTCACTGCGGCAGAGACAAAAGGACGACGATGGGGACGAGGAGCCAGGGCAGCAGCGCGAGGGGGGGTAGGCAAGAAGCTGAGCAGGAGAAAGCAAGGGCAACAGCTGCCATGCTTCGGCAACGCGATGTGCCCCAGGCGCAGGCTGGCACGGTCGGAATGGGCTTCCAGCCAGCAGCGCTGGCGACGCGATCTGCGCTGGCCGCTAGCGGGCATGCTCAGACTTAGCTGCGCGCCTAGACGCCTGCAGTGCAGTGTGCGCCGGAATCGAGCCAGTACCCTCCAAGTGAAGCTCGAAGCTAATTTTCCGCCGACTTCGCTTGCACCCCCATCTGCTGCCAGGAACGAGGCGGCAGGCTCGGAAAAAAACCTCCTGGGATTCAGTTCCAACAACACTGGCAGCGTAGAAACTGCTCGAGGCGAGTGGGCACGCGCGGTGTGCGCCGGCCGCCGGCGGGCTCGCTCGGAGTGAGCTCCATGCGTGCCGGCGCCAGCTTCACCTGCTGCCAGGAGCGAACCGGGAGGCTCGGGGTGAACTCCCTGGCGGTGACTGCGGTCAGGCACTCCTGCTCGGCGTGTCGCCGCGGCGGCCCCGGCGCGACACGCTGCGCCGTGTGAGCGGACAGCGTAAGCTCGGACGCTGACGCCTGGGGGCCAGGACATGGATGGCGTGTCGCGCCGAAGCTCGGTGGGCCAGACCCGGTGGCGCGACCAGCACGAGGAGGAGGAGGAGGAGGAGGAGGAGGAGGAGGAGGAGGAGGTGGAGGAGGAGCGACCAGTACGAGGAGGAGGAGGAGGAGGAGGAGGAGGAGGAGGAGGAGGAGGAGGTGACCCGTAGCCATTGGCTCAAGCCACTTGGCTTTGGCCGTGCTCCCCGCTCTCTCCGCAGCCTCTTCGCCCATGGCAGGCGGCTCGGCGGCGGTGGCTGCGGGCGAGACCGGGATGGCTCACGGGATGGGCGCAAGACGTGCGCGCCCCGAGCGGCTTACGGCTGCTCAACGAAAGGCTCGACGCGACTGGGCACGCGCATCGGCGGACCGTGCGGTGCGCAAGCTGGCGGATGAGCTGGCTAGGGTCAAGGGTGAGAATGACGCCATCATGGATTTTCATGAGTGTGTTGCTAGAGTCGGACAGTCAGATGCTGGACAGGCTCATGGCTGTCACTCCCGCCTCGTGCGCGGCACTGGAGGGCAAGGCATGTAGCGGTATCGCCCGATTGCGCATGAATGTGGCCACGCATGCTGTTGCCATGGGCATGCATATTTCGTCGGCGGGGCCAGCAGAGCTCAAGCGTGCACAGCATGGACCTCGACTGCAAGACGCGGAGGCTTTGGAACCGACCGTGGATGCGCAGGAGTGCGATGTTGCCCAGGAGGTCACCGTGCACGAGATCGGCAGTGATTTCAGACTGGAGGCTGATGGCTGGCTGAGGCTGGCGCCGCGGGCGGTGGAGGCCGACGGCAACGCCGAGGCGGCCCTGCTCCTGGCGGGGTCGGCCACGCAGTTTCTGACCAAGGGTATCCCCCCCCGCCCTGGTCGAAGGCTCTAAGGGGGAGGGCGGGGCCGAGAGCCCGCCGCAAGACGTTACATGTCACGGAGGTCCGCTGACTGCCGACGACGAGGCGATCGTCCAGCAGATGCACTCCCAGACCGCGGGGGCCGCCAACCAAAAGAGGACGACGAGGAGGCGCAGACTCGAGCCGCAGCCGTCCGTGCGGAAGCTGGCCTCGCTCGCACCTGAGGAAGGCGCGCCCAGGGTGGAGGAGATACAGAGCCCCCCGTGGATGCGCCCCGCAACCGGCAGTGCTGGTGGCTCGTGGGCCCCCTGCAAGATCGAGCCGCGGAGCAGCGGGGGCTCCTCGGCTCCGCGCTCTCCGAGAGTGGCACGGAGGCGCACGCGGAGGCCCTCGCCGGCGCACACGCCGTGGCCCTCCTCCGATTCTCGGGCTGTCCTGCGAAGCGGGGCAGACCTGGCAGAGGGTCGAGAGGCTCCAGAGGACGAGGAGGAGGAGGAGGAGGAGGAGGAGGAGGAGGAGGAGGAGGAGGAGGAGGAGGAGGAGGAGGAGAGGCGCGAGGAGGAGGAGGAGGAGGTAGGAGCGAGGAGGAGGAGGAGCGAGGAGGAGGAGGAGGAGCGAGGAGGAGGAGGAGCGAGGAGGAGGAGGAGGAGGAGGAGGAAGCACGGGAAAAGCACCGGAAGCGAGCCGGCACTCTCGGTGTGCGCCGGCTGCGAGCAGGCACGCTCGGAGTCAGCTGCGCGGCCAGGAGCTGGCAATGAGTGCAGCGGGCGCGGCAGCGAGCCGTCACGCTCACCTGGTGTCGGGAGCACGCTGTCGCTGCTGCCCCCCTCGTTAGCAAAAATGAAGTGCTGGCGAACGCATTCGGCACGCATGGCAGGACCTTCCAGCGCCCAGGAGCAGTCGTCGGCATGAGTCGCGCCTCGCACCGGGACTCGGACGAGCACAGTAGATACAACTCGCACCGCCAGGCGCGCGTGCTGTGGGCAGGAAGCGTCGACGTCGCTTTCGGCCCCACCTGTTGTCAGGAGCAGGGCGGCGCGCTCGGAGCGAGCTCTCTGGCCACTAGTCTTCAGAGGTGCAAGCAGCGCGAAGCTTGCTGGAACTTTGCCGGCACGCTCGGAATGAGCTTTTCCAGCCGACAACGTGAAGAAACGCGATGTGCGCGGGGTGCCCAGCGGGCAGGCTCGGAGTGAACCTCGCGGCCAGGACGCTGAGGGAGGGAGGGAGGGAGGGAGGGAGGGAGGAGGAGGGGAGGGAGAAGGAGGGACAGGAGGAGGAGGAGGAGGAGGAAGACGAGGAGGAGGAGGAGGAGGAGGAGGAGGAGGAGGAGGAGGAGGAGGCCATGAGATGCGCACCAGAAGTGAGTTGGCACGCTTGCGAAGCTCGCGGGGGAAAGCCACGGGAGAGACGCCGACGCCGGCAAGCTCGTTCGATTGCGCTCCTTCTCTCGCCCCTGTCACCGCACGACGTGCCAGTAGGGCGGTCCTGGCGTGTCTCGCTCGGAACTTGCTTCGCGCGTCTGGCCCAGAGGCTCTCTGAATTTCCCAGGCCGCCACACACGGAGAGCTGACGGTGTTCGAAACCCTGCTCTCGCCTGAGGCTTCCTCTCTGCAGTTGGCGACGCTGAAGCTCGATACGGTAGGTTCGTGCTGCGGCGGCGCGCGCAACGTCTTTCGACACCGTGTCGATCGCTCAACCTTGAATCGATCGCGGCCCCAATCGTTCAAAGTTGAATTCAGTCGGGTCAAATGATGTTGCCGTGTCCATCGGTGCTTCCGCGCCGCAGAATTCAGCGTTGAACGCCTTCGCTGGTGTCGCCCCAACGCCGCATGAACCTACCGTATTTCCAACATCGTCCATTCGGAAGCATCGACTGGGAGGTCTTCGTCGGAAGACTTAAGGATCATAGAGCCCCGCTGAGGGGCTGCAGCGCCAGATTGGGCCGCGGATTCGGCGGGAGCAAGCCGGATCAAGCGGGACTACAGCCCGACTGAGCGGGATTTCGGACCAGGGCCACGTCAGAATTTGACCTCCCAGGAAGTGTTGTTTTTCTTTGCTTGGTTTTCAAAATATCCGCCGGCCCCCTTGCAGGGCCACCAGGCTGTAGGCCAGGAGTGTGCTGCTCCCTGTGCCAGTTGCAGCTTCCAGTTTCCACTGTTACAGTTCTGCTTCTTGCTGCTGACTGTTTTTTTTTTTTTTCTCTGCTTCTTGCTGCTGACTGTTCCTTGTTGATGAACGCGCGAGGGGGCGGAGCCCAAATCGGCAGAACTGCCACGCCCTGGGAGGGTTCTCAGAATTTCTGGGGGGGGGGAAAATTGACACCCCTCACGCAGGTCCGCAGGGCCAGGTTCCACGAGCAGAAGTAAAGGATTTGCCACATGTTTGAACTTCGGTGGCATCCCTCACGCAGATCGGCGGGGTCAGGGTCAACATGATGGACCCACGAACCCGGAAAGGGATATCGACATGTGCAACATGGTCACGTTTTCACGATACCCAACTGGGCGACACCTCACGAAACATCCCACGAGACACGAGACACGCCGCGAAACATCCAACGAGACACCTCACGAAACATCCCACGGGACACCTCACGAAACATTCCACGAGACACCCCGTGAAACATTCCACGAGACACCCCACGAACAGGCAACCACTCAACAAGACACCCCACGAAACATTCCACGGCGGTGCGACTGGGTGTGGTCGTGCTGGGGTGTGGTCGTGCTGGGGTGTGGTCGTGCTGGGGAGTGGTCGTGCTGGGGTGTGGTCGTGCTGGGGGGTGGTCGTGCTGGGGGGTGGTCGTGCTGTGGGGGTGGTCGTGCTGGGGGGTGGTCGTGCTGGGGCGTGGTCGTGCTGGGGCGTGGTCGTGCTGGGGCGTGGTCGTGCTGGGGTGTGGTCGTGCTGTGGCGGAGGTGTGTGGGTGGTCGTGCTGGGTGAGTGGTCGTGCTTGGGGTGGGGGGGTCGTGCTGGGGGTGGGGTCGTGCGGGGGTGTGGTCGTGCTGGTGGGGTTTAGTGGGGGGTTCTTTTTTTTTTTTTTTTTTGTGTTTGTTTTAGTTTTTTTGTTTTTTTTGATAATTTGTATGTTTTTTGTTTTTTTGTGGTCTTGTTGCTGGGGTTTTGGTTTTTTTTTTTTTTTTGTTTTTGTGTTTGTTTGTTGTTTTGTTGTTGTTTTTTGTTGTGGTTTTTTTGTTTGTTGTTGGAGTTTGCTGTGGTGTGGTCGTGATGGGGTGGGTCGTGATGGGGGTGGTCCGTGCTGGGGTTGATTGTCGGTCGTGCTGGGGTTTGGTCGTGCTGGGGCGTGGTCGTGCTGGGGTGGGGTCGTGCTGGGGTGGGGTCGTGCTGGGGGGTGGTCGTGCTGGGGTGGTCCGCACCCTGTGATTTATCGATCGGGTCGTGCTGGGGTGTGGTTGTGCTGGGGTGTGGTCGTGATGGGGGGTGGTCGTGCTGGGGTGTGGTCGTGCTGGGGTGTGGTCGTGCTGGGGTGCGGTCGTGCTGGGGCGTGGTCGTGCTGGGGCGTGGTCGTGCTGGGGTGTGGTCTCGCTGGGGTGTGGTCGTGCTGAGTTGGCCCGCACCCTGTGATTTATCGATCGGGATTTCAAAAACAAGCGTTTCGCCTGAGACATCCTCAAACTTTAATATGCCGGCCCCCCTCGACCGCGATAGGGAAAGAATCCGCCGGCCCACCTCAGTTGAGGCACCGGGGACAAGTTTACCCACTAAAAGAAAATCCTGGGCCTACGCCCTTTCCAGGGAAAAAAACATGGGATTTGCCACATTTCTGAAATTCGGTGGCACACCTCACGCAAATCGGCGGGGTCAAGGTCCAAAAACACAAAGGATGTGCCACATGTCTGAAATTCGGCGGCGTCCCTCATGCAAATCGGCGGGGTCAGGGTCCAAAAACAAAAGGGATGTGCAACATTTCTGAAATTCGGTGGCACCCCTCACGCAGATTGGCGGGGTCAGGGTCCAAAAACACACGCAAATCGGCGGGGTCAGGGTCCAAAAACACATGGGATTTTCCACATTTCTGAAATTCGGTGACACCCCTCACGCCGATCGGCGGGGTCAAGGTCCAAAAACACAAAGGATGTGCCACATGTCTGAAATTCGGCGGCGCCCCTCATGCAAATCGGCGGGGTCAGGGTCCAGAAACACATGAGATTTGCAACATTTCTGAAACTCGGTGGCACCCCTCATGCAGATCGGCGGGGTCAGGGTCAAACAACACATGGGTTTTGCAACATTTCTGAAATTCGGTGGCACCCCTCGCGCAGATCGGCGGGGTCAGGGTCCAAAAACACAATGGATTTGCAACATTTCTGAAATTCGGTGGCACCCCTCATGCAAATCGGCGAGGCCAGGGTCGAAAAACAAACAGGTCCCGACACTGCTTCACGGCGGCGCCTAGACCTCATGCTTTAGCTTGTGCATCTTCCATGATCCGAGACAGGGGGCCGGCGGCATGGGGCGAAGCCCTTACGGATAAGTTTAAATCACTTTTGTATATTATTACTAATAATTTGGAATCGATCTCCCAGGAGTTGCACCCGAGATCGCCCGCTGGCAGGGCCACCGCGGGCCTCTCCGCAGAGGGAAGGTTTCGGGCAGATGCGGTTCCAGACAGAGGCCCCAAGGAGAGGGGCTGCCGAGTCGAGCGATGCCGACTTCTCAGGTCCGCTCGGCGTCGCCCGCAAGGTCGCCGCACGACGCTTTCAGTCGCACCCTTCGGAGCCTCTCAAGTGCAACGTCGCGGTCTCAGCAGCCTGTTTCGCTGGCGTCCCTTGAGCAGGGACCGGCCGTCCGGGCAGTCCCGTAGGTCTACCACGGCATGTTCTCAGAACCCAGCACTGTTCTCATAACACAAGCAGGGTCCTTAGAGCGTAAAACCGATGTGCTGTTTAAAAAAACGGTCTCAGCCAGAAATGGCCTCAGAACATCTCGTGCAGACCACCAACACAGGTCTTAGAACACTCTCTGGTGGGGGAAAGGTGAGGAGGAGGAGAAAGAGGAGGGGGGGAAGATAAGGAGGGGGGAGGGAGGGAGGGGGAGAGGAGAGGGAGGAGGACGGGGGGCGGGAGGACGAGGAGGAGGAGGAGGGAGGGGAGGGGGGAGGTTGAGGCAGGAGGGGGCGAGCAGGAGGTGGGGGGGGGAGGCAAGCCAGGACGTTTCTCCACTGCTCGAGACGTGGAGAGCGCGGGGCTGGGCCCTGCCGCCGGGACCGCGAGCAGGGGCCGATGAGAGCAAGGAGGGGGCCCACGGCCGCCGATCCCTGGCGACGGAGGGGGAGGAGGGGAGGAGGAAGGGGACGAGAGGGAGGAGGAGCATAAGGAGGGGGAGGAGGAGGGGGAGGAGGAGGAGGAGGAGGAGGAGGAGGAGGAGGAGGAGGAGGAGGAATAAGAAGCATAATACTAAGCATAACAATAATAATAGCAATACGAATGATACTATTAATAATAATGCTAGAAGTAATAAAAATAAACATAATACTGATGCTGATACATAATAAAAGTTTAAAAGTAATGCGAATGATAATAGTAACACTGTTAATCGTGAAAATAATAATACTATTACTAATAATGATAATACTAATAATGATAATAATGATGATGATGATAATAACAATAATAATAATAATAATACTGATAATACTAATAATAATAGTAATAATAATCATAGTAATAATAAAAATAATATTAATAATAATAAACATAATAATAATTCGAATAGTAATACTAATAAGAAGAATCAGCAGAGGATGAGAGGGAGGAAAAGCATAAGGAAGAGGAGGAGGAGGAGGATGGATGGATGGAACCTCATCAGAAAGGCCCTGGCGACCGTCTGCACGCAGACGACCGCCAGGGCCCCAGACGCCTATAGGTCCCGCGCCGCCGCGAGTACGCAGCACGGGCGGCGAGGCGACGAAGGCAGGGCCCCGAAGCAGCCCGGACAGCCACCTGTCACGACCCTGGCCGACCCCGAGGGCAGGCCAGGGGAACGGACGCACTCCCGCGGGGAACCAGACGGCCCCGGGAGGCCGCCCCCAGGGATGGGGGACGCGGGAGGCGCGACAGAGGGAGCCCCAGGCCGCGGCGCACCCCCCCCCGAAACACGCCGAGGGGGCCGCCAGCCAGGAAGCCGAGGCAGATCCAGCGGGAGGCCAGCCACTCAGGGGTCGCCGACTCAAGAGGAGGAGGAGGAGGAGGAGGAGGAGGAGGAGGAGGAGGAGGAGGAGGAGGAGACGGAGGAGGAGGAGGAGGAGGAGGAGGAGGAGGAGGAAGAGGAGGAGGAGGAGGAGGAGGAGGAGGAGGAGGAGGAGGAGGCCGCCGACGGCCTCCAGAAGTCCCCAGAGGCTCCAAGGAGGGCCAGAGACGCACCCAGAGCTTCCCACCCAGAAGGGCCAGACGCGCCCAGAGCTTCCAACACGGTGTGGGCATTGGATAAGGAACCATTCGATAAAGGAAACCAAGGTCTGGAAGCCAGTCAAGCTCCAATCGTGGACTGGCCATGGATATCACCGCCGCCCTCATCGGGCAAGGAATCCCGCAGGGTCTGCAGCCTCCTGGGCACATTCCTGAACCAGCGCCCCACCGTACGCACTGGCATTCGAGGAGGGGGAGGAAGACGGATCGCCAAGCCCTGACTCCTTGGGAGAGCCCACCTCCCCCTCCTCTCGAGGGTGGACAGGACCGGGGACAAGACCCAGCGGTCGCAACGCCATCTCGAAAACCAAAAAAACACGATTCGCTAATCGACTTGGCAAGGTGGGGGTTTGACCAACCTCCGATCCTCCTTCGAATGCGCATGGCACGCCTGTCTGCTACAGTATTGCATGGCCCCCTCACTGCTGCCCGCCTTCAGCATGAAACTCAGCGAGGCGAGCTGGATCGTGGCGTTCGAAGCCTGCATCCTGTGCAGAGGCCGCTTACGCACACTGCACTCCTCTCCCTCTTCTACCTCCGTCCCCTCCCCCTCCTCTTCTTCATCATCTACTTCTTCCTCCACCCCCCCCTCGTCCTCCTCTCCCTCATCTCCCTCCTCCGAATCCTCATCCTCGTCCTCGTCCTCGTCCTCGTCGTCGTCGTCCTCCTCCTCCTCAAGCTCCCTGTCGTACTCCTGGTTCTCCTTCTCATCGTCGACCTCGAGACTTGCTCCTCCGTCTGGCATGCCTGACGTCTGGCCGAAAGAGAAGGGAAAGAGGGGGAGAATGATGGATATTTGTTTGTGTGTCCTCTCTCTCTCTCTCTTTGTATGCTCTCTCTCTCTCTCTCGCTCCCTCTCTGTGTAACGACACATCTGTCACGGTGCCCCTGGCACGTGACAG
>CAUYUJ010007520.1:0-10000 GCA_963575745.1 Prorocentrum cordatum | reverse complement strand
CTTCGCCGCCGATCTGGTCGCCCCCTTCAAGGGCGCTCTTTGGATTGAGGACCGAGATAGAGGGCGGAGGGGGAGAGGCATGGAATGGGCCCGAGAGAGCCAATGGAAAACCTCCGCGAGAAGTTGTGGCCCGAGACCCTGGGGCCACGCCTCGTGCCCAGGGCCGCGCGGGCCAGGCCCCGCGACGGGGGCTCGCCCCGCAGAGTTGCGCAGCCTCGGCGCGGGGGCGCGGGGGGCCGAGGGGGTCGGAAGTGAAGCGAATGAAGCGTGCTCGAGATGCCGGGGGCCCCCCTGCCTGGGCCTGGCGGTGCTTCTCAAAACTCTGACTTTTGCATGCGCTCGAAGCTTCGGCCCGGGCTGCAGCTGGCGAAGCGCCCCCCCCCCCCCCCCCCCATCTGGCACTGGCGAAGCGCCCCCCCCCCCCCCCCATCTGCTCCCCCCATCAGACCTCGGGGCCTCTGCCGGATACCTCCTCGCACTGAGTGATGCCGTGGGCCTGCGCCGCTGCGCCGCTGCGCAATGGCGCGGGGCCGCCCCCTGAGGCGCGCCGCGGGCGAGCCCGCGCGCGCACTGCCTGCCCGGCGAGCGACGCGCGGGCAGCGCGGCACTCCTGGCTGCGGATGTCTGAGCGGGCCCTCTGAACGAGCCTCGGGAGAGAGATCGCGGAGGGCCGCGCGCCCGCTGCCGCGCCCCCCGCGAAGCGCGAGCGAGGGGGGCCTCGCCGTCGGACTGGTCTCGCCAACGAACGCAAAAGCACAGCGCGTAACTCGCGGCGCCCCGCGCGCGGGGCCAGCCGGCGGCCTCGAACGGCGCGGGCCGCGCATCTCCGAGCCCGAACCGCCGTGGCCAAGTCACTTGGCGCCTCGCGCTGGCCCGCCCCGTCGCGGGCCCCGCATTTTGGAACGCAGCGGCCGAAGAGGGTGTCGGAGCGCATGGGGCGAGGGGGGCAGGGCGCGCTCGCGCGGGTCGGGGCGCCCGACTGGCCGCGAGACCGCCGTTGGCGAGTGGTCGGAGATCTCGGCCCTGAACAACTCCGCATGATATCTCGCGGCCGATCAAATCTGGCAGAGCATCCGAAGCGACGTCGCCGCGGAGCGCCGATCGATCCGCGACTCGGCGGGCGCCCCGCCATGAAGGTCGCCGACGCGCGCGGGAACGTGCTCTGCCGGCTGCCTGGAAGTAGCCATCCACGGTCTGGTGCCCGATTGCTGCTGTCGCTCGCCGGATGACATCGCGGAGGCGCGGGGGGTCGCGGCCCTCGAGGTCGGATGGCGGGCGGGCCGGCGCATCTCATGGCTGGCAGTGGCGGAGTCAGTCACGCCCATCGTCGATGTGGAAGTCACCGGCCAAGAGCAAACTTGCCGCGGACAAGGCAATTACCACCGGCGCGTATTTCGCAGGGGCGTCGGCGTGAACTGAATGGAAGTCATCTGCGCCCAGATCGAAAGTACGGATATTCCAGCGGCGCCGCCGAAGCGGAGACGGGCGAGGTATAATCTCCAGCATCAGGGCCCGCGCAGGAGCGCGCGCCTTCGAGGCGGCGCGGGGGTCTCTGAGGGCGGCGCCGGGGGCGCAGCGGCGCGCTCCACGGGCGCGGCCCAGCAGGAAGCGAATCGACAACTTCAGAATCGCAGCCAATCCGCCTCTAAAGTCCCGAGACCACATCGCCGAGCCCGTGGGCCGCAGAAGCGTCGGGCAAAGTCCCGAGGGTCTCTTCTTCCTTTGCTGGCGACTTCGGCTGGTGATGGCGAAGGGCCCGTGGGGCCCTAGATCCCAAGGCTATCCGCTCCAGGCCCCATGCGATGCTGCCCGCTCCACTGAATTTGCTGGGCTGGAACAGGGGGCGCGCGGCACCGGCGAGGTCGGCCTTCGCCATGTGGATGCCGGCGAGGAGATAGGTGTTCCATGGCGCTCTGGGCGGTTCGGTTGGGCCAGCGGTGGCTGTGCCATGCAGTTCCCATCCCACCGCGATAGCGCCTGCGTCGTAGTCCGAGAGGATCCAACGGCCGAGAAACTCAAATTCAGAAGTAGCCTTCCTGCTCATTGCAGCGCGATCCATCGCGATCTCGGAGCGGTTGCGGCCGACTCCCACATGAAGCCGGACGCCGCACTGTCCAGGCATCTCTGCGTGGAACTGCCTCCGCGCACCGTCGGGTCCACGCCGATGGCCGCGAGCCCGTCAGACCCGCGCCGCCGCGGTCGCAGCGAGGCCCGTGAACCTGACGACGAAGCGCAGGCCAGGGGATCACCCTCCACGTTGTAGTCTTCTCCGCGCGTGTAGCTGGCGCCACTGGGCCATTCGCGCAATCCCGACGCGACGGCATCGCGCCCGACGTCTTCCTTGGCGTGGACAACGCAGACGACTGGGTCGGTGGCTCGCGACCGCGTCGGCCGCCCGTGAAATCGAAACTCGCGGAGCCGACTTGGCAGAGTCGGGTTCCGTCTCCAGGCGCTCGAGTCGGGCCTCCAGCGCCCCCCGCGCCTGAGCATGGGCCTCCACCTTTGGATCAACTTCTCGGTTCGTCGAACCTGTGGAGCAGAAGCTTGGCGACTGAGGGACTCTGTTGGGTGGCCAGAGGCTGAACGGCAGACACACGCAGTCGTCTCATGGGCCTTCGCTGGGAGCGTGCGCTGGAACACTTCGAACCCCTGGTAAGACCGCCAAGCCGCGGGTCGAATCGTTGACAAGGGGCCTGGCATGGGGTAACACTTTCGGCTGGCTGTGAGCTGGGCTGGCCGCCGCGGGGAGTCGGCGGCACCGTCATCCGCGCCACCTGAGCCACCCCATCGGCCAACTATGCGATGTTGAGGGCGAGCACCAGCAGGAGCCACGCGCGCAACAGGGTGCTGGTCCATGGGGCGCCGCGAAACCAAAGTGGCTCGCTTTCCTTCCCACCCGCCCCCCAGCAGGGCATGGTGAGGGAAGAGTCGACGCCTCGAGAGAGGCAGCCACGAAACCAAGGTCGTCAGACTCGAGGGCGTCAGCCTGCCCTCCTGGATGGACAGGGGACCGATGGCCCCTCTCACTGCGGGACCGTTGTCCTGGAGTGCGCTCTCGCGGTGGCTCACGATGAACAGGAGCGCGACCCTTGGACCGAACACGAGGCCCGGAAGTGGCAGTAGGAGTCGAGCCAAGGTTGGCCTCCGACATGGCCTCTGCGTCTTGGTCGCGACGCGGTTGGCCAGGAGGCGCCGACTCGCCGTCCCTGTCGTCTTTCCTGCTCCTGCTGCCCTTCTTGCTGCGCGCATGGTGAGTCAGGTGGCGCCGACCCCCCCCCCGAATTGTCCTAATTTACCCGGAAAGGCCAGCGCCAGTCGGCCCGTGACGAGAAAAGGATGCCTCCCGCACTGGTGGGAGGGCGTGCCTCCGACGGGGGCGCGAAGAAGCAAAGCCTGGCCGCGGACTGGCCGTATCCAGTCGGGGTCCCCCTGGGGAACTGTGCATCTTGAGCCATCGTAGCCACGGAGGGGAGCTGGGGAGGAGGATGGGGAGGGGAAATGGGAGTGGGAAGAGAGAGAGAGAGAGAGAGAGAGAGAAAGAGAGAGAGAGAGAGACCGTGTGTGTGTGTGTGTGGATTCTTGTGGTGTGAGGGTACGAGGGGAAGAACATGTGCGAACATGTGCCTCTCACCCGTCGCGGATCTCCATATCGCGCGGCCAACCAACTATAATTGTGTACTTTTTTTTTCTGTGCGTGTCCATAGAAATGCGCACTTCGAGTAACAATGTGCAATGCTTAACTCTATATATATATATATATATATATGCATATTTGTTTGGTCTTATATGCTGCATTCTGTATCGTGCGGCCGTGAAGCTGGTGACGCAGTGTTTTGTGCGCTTGCGTTTTCTGATGAGAAGATCGCCGAGCAGAGCCACAGGCAGACTACGATATCATGTCTGATGGCGGGGGCACACATGCAGCTGGGTTCCGGTCTCACGCAATATCTACTTAATTCGCTCACTCTGGTGGCGATCGCCGACCACTCGGCGCATGGTCATGTGGCGTCCACCATGTGTTAACATTGACAGCGCCATCCTTTAGATATATGCCAGCGTGCATAGCTTTGCCAGCCGTAGTGCGTCGCTCTGAGCACCACGCGCCTGATGCATGAAATACCATTCAATGGCGCAATCGGTTGAAAAAGGGACGAACTAGACTGAAGGGGGCAGAGATGAATGAAGGAAGACGATAAAGAAAATGAGGTCGATGGGGCCAGTAATGGAAATGCCTGCGGGAAACGAAACGGGGAAAAGCTCGGAAACTGTGGCTGCGCATCGATGTGACGCTCGATCCTTCGTGCCAGCAAGGTGGGGACACTTGGAGTCACCGATTCAAACAGCGCCACCTTGCATGCAGCACGGGGTGGAAGGGAGGGGAGGCGGGAGGGAGGATCTGAGTGATGAGGGGGAGCGTGAAGGGGGGGGCGGGATAAGGGTTAGTGATGATGATGATGGTGGTGATGACGATGCTGATGATGATGATGATAATAAGGATGATGACGATGGCGATGATGCTGAGGATGCGGATGATGATGGTGATGACGATGGTCGTGATAGTGATGGTGGTGATGCTGATGATGATAATGATGTTGATGCTGATGAAGATGATGACGAGGAGGCGGAGGAGGTGGAGGAGGTGGGAGGAAACATGAGGGAGGATGAAGGAGGCACGCGTTTAAACAGTGCCTCCACGCATACAACGCGAATTTGTCGGACATGGCCCACTGTCTACCCCGCCCCTCCCCGCCGGAGGCTGGTCAACACGGCCTCCCATCCACGCCCTCCCTCCCCCCGTCTACGATTACACATTCTAAATACTACGCTCCTCTCTCCCCTGGCTCCGCCCAGAAGATAGCCGATCCTCTCCCAATTTAGTTTTTTTTTCGCACACACACGTTCACACACACGGAATTGGGCAAACGGTAATACTTCCAATGCTTTGTGAGCAATCCGATTGTTCTAAATGTTTTAGAATGGCGCTCATGTTGCAACTTGGAGCTCGTTTTCGGATCGGCGTTTTGCTCCCGTCGTTGAGAATGGCGCTCTCGCCCCAGCGTGGGTCACTTCCTTTGACCCGACTATTTTTTACCGTTGTCGCCCCCTTCATTTCCCCTCATCGGCCTTCCCCTGGTCCTCCTTCTTGTCTCGCTCCTTCAACCCCAGCTCCTGTTGCTGCTGTTCGTTCTCGTCGTCGTCCTTCCATATCCTTCTTTTCCTCCTGCACATCCTCCTGCTCACCCACCACCTCCTCTTCCTATGCACGCAGCTCCGCTTTCTTCTCAGGTTGCGCAAAATACGATGGAATCTTTCCGTTGCAGTTCCAGGTCGGCTATGACGCGCGTCCGCGGATATAGAAAACATCGGCGCAACAGGGGAAGGGATGGGGGGAATGGGATGTCATATGTGGCGCGAGCGCACCTAGTTTGCCTCTTCACCCTCTTCTCATCCCTCTTTCACTCTCCCTGTCCCTCCTTTCCGCTCTCTCTCCCCCCCTTCTCTCCCTCTTGTCTCTCCCCCACTCTCTCGCGCTCTCCTCCCTCCCCCCCCCCCCTCCCCCACCCTCCCTCTCCCTCTCCCTCTCCCTCCCTGCCCTCCCCCTGCGTGCCTCCTTCCCGCTCTCTGACCCGCACCACCACGTATGGCGACCTTCTGAGGTGGCTGACGCAAGCCGTCCGGGCGGAACGTTGCATGGAGAGGAAGGCGTTTACGCACGACCTCACGCGGGCAGCTTGCGCGCGAATGTCGGCGCGGACGGTCCTTTGTCTTAATCGGCTCTTCGAGGACTAGGGCCTAAGACTTTGGGTCCTCATGGGAGGAGGCCCCTAACAATACAAACTCGGCCCACAAAATTCGCCCTATCCCCAGGGATCTATCCCGGAGGCTCCCGTTTTTTAACCCACAGCGTAAGAGTCCCCCAACCCCTCCCCTTCCTCGCCCTCCCTCCCGCCGCTGCAGCTCGCTCGTGACATGGACGCCCCCGAGCGCCTACATTCATTCATTCACTCTTTTCCTCCCGTTCCTTCCCTCCCTCCCCCCTTTCCTCCTCCTCCGCCTCCTCCTCCTCCTCCTCCTCCTCCTCCTCCTCCTCCTCCTCCATCCTCTTCATTCAAAATAACTCCTCCCTGTCGCACCCCGAGACGGGTCGGTAGGGCGGGCTGGGCGTTTCGGCGGCGATTTCCTCAACATCTACGATTCTCAAACTTGAATTCTGCAAGCATCCCACCAACACTTTCGGGCGTAGGTGGTCTAGGGTGTTTCGTCTTCCATCTGCCCCTATTCCCCTTCGGGGAGGGGTTCATCACCGTTCCCTCGAAATATACACCCCCTCCCCCAGGCGACTGGGAGCCAGCCCAAGTCCATGCGGGCCCCCCCCCACCATCCCTTGTACAACAACAATACAAAACACATTCTGCCCCCACCATCCCTTATCCCTTACAACAGAAAAACACAACACACTCTGTCTCCAAATCCTGAGCATGCGCAGCGAACCCGATCCGGCCTCACCCCACCATCCCTGTCCAAAAAACACTCCAGAGTACACGTGGCGGCGGCGGCGGCTGCGGCGGCTGCGGGGGCAGCGGCTGCGGCGGCTGCGGCGGTGGCGGCGGCGGGGGCGGCGGCGGCGTGGGGGCGGTGGCGGCGGCGGCGGCGGCGGCGGTGGCGGCGGGCGGCAGCTGTGGCGGCAGCGACTGCGGCGGCAGCGGCTACGGCGGCTGCGATTTGGCAGCGGGGGCGGCGGCGGCGGCGGCGGCGGGCAGCGCGGTGGCGGCGGCAGCGGCGGACAGCGGCGGCGGCGGCGTCGGCGGCGGCGTCGGCGGCGGCGGCGGATTGGCTCCCAGTAGCTGCCCATTCAAAGACGACTGCTGCATAGTCTGCGGCTAGGGCCAGGTTCGGGTACTACGTATGTGTTGGGAGGGCGGGTGGGAGTGAGCGATACGGCCTGTGGGCGGGAGGTCGTCTTGACCCCTCCCCTATCCTCTCTCCTGAGCCTTGCCGGGGCCGGTCGCGAGGTGTCAGGGCGTCCAAAACAGAATCGGCGAGGAATGCACAATCACTGGTTTTACTAAGGTTTTGGCTCCCATTTTGGCCTTATGGGGGGGCACCGTTAATTAAGACACTCCTCTGGTTTGATCGATATCCTCCAAGATGACCCAAAGAGCGTTCCCAAGGCTCCCAAGAGCGCTTCAAGAGGGCCCCGAGAGGCGCCCAGGAGGCCCCAGGAGGCGCCCAAGAGGCCTCCAAGAAGCTCCCAAGAGACCCCCAAGAGGCCCCAAGAAGCTCGCCGAGACACCCAAGACGCTCCAAGAGGCCTCAAGGACCGCCAGAAGGCCCCCAAAACGCTCCAGGAGGCCTCCACTGGGGAGACCCTTCCTCTGCGTGCTGCCCACTTCCCTGATCGAGGCAACTCCTCTGGGCGTCGTTTCTGGATGGGCTGGTGGGGGTACTTTTTTGTTCCCGAGCGCCACGGTCCAACCGCGCGCCGAAAGTAACAAGGCAGCCGAGCCAAACACTACATTAACCGCGAGCAACAGGAGCGAACTACGCTGCAGCTCGGGGAAAACTTTTATGGATGGAAAGCGGGCCGTTTTCAATCTGTGATTTTCGCCTTAACGCGTGCACTCGTCTTGACACATTGCCAGAGTTTCATGGATGGGGGACGGGTCGTTTTCCAATGTGCCTGTTGCATTCGCGCCGCGCGAATTTGCCTTCACAGCTTGCCAGAAACGTACGGCTGGAAGGCGGGCCGTTTCGAACTATGGCTCTCGCCTGAGCGCCGCGCACACTCGTGCTAACAAGTGACAGCCGTCTCACGGATGAAGGCGAAACCTTCGCAAATGCAATTATCGCGTGAGCGCCGCGCACACCCGTCTTGACAATTCACAGCAGTCTCAAGGACGCTTATGGTTAGCGTCCCAGAAACGGCGTTTCGGCACCACGTAGGACTGCCAAAGGTCGACAGCCACGTTGATCTGCAGTGTTGACGTTCCAGAAACGGTGTTCCGGTACGATTCAAGATTGTCAATTCGTGGCGTTGGAATCCTAGGAACGGTGCTTTGGCACTCTTGAACACTTGCAGACCCCAGTCTTCCAACGGGGCTTTTCCGGCAGTGGAAACAAATCTGAGAGAGCGCGCCCGCAGGGCCCGAGCAAAGGGGAGGGGGGGCTAGGCTTAAGCTACCCCCCCCCCTCCCTTGAGCCGCCCTTGTTGGAAGCACCGCACCCCCCCCCCCCCTCCCCCCTTTTTTTGCAGGGGGGGGGGGGGGGCTTACAGCTACCCCCACCCCTCCCCCCTTGGGCCCCCCCCTGAAGCTAACCCCCCCCAACCCCCCCCTCCCACCCACCCTTTCCAAAGGGGGGATGGTGCTTAAGCTACCCCCCCCCTCCCTTGGGCGCTTAGCCCTGTCTGGAAGCTTACCCCCCCCCCCCCGCTCCCCCCCTTTCGGCAAAGGGGGGGGGGTGCTTGGAAGCTACCTCCCCCCCTCCCCCCCTTTCGTGCAAAGGGGGAGGGGGGCTTGGAAGCTACCCACCCCCCACCCCCCTTTGGCCGCCCCGGAAGCTACCCCCCCCTACCCCCGGGGGGGTGCTTAAGCTACCGCCCCCCTCCCTTGGAGCCGCCCTGCTGGAAGCTCCCACCCCCCTCCCCCCCTTTGTGCCAAAGGGGGGGGGGGCTTGGAAGCTTGCCCCCCCCCCTTGCCCCCTTTGGCCGCCCAGCCCCCGGAGCCTCCGCCCTCCCTTTCGCCGACGATCCAAAATGAACAATCCACGATCGAGGATGGACGATCGACGATCAACGATCGACGATCGAAAATCCCAATCGAATCGCTTGCAATCGATTGCACTCCATTCCACTGCAATCCCCCTCCCCACCTCCCTCCGCTCCCTCCCCTCCCTCCACACCCTTCGTTCCATCTACTCCCTCCACTCCCTCTCCTCCCCTCCCTCCCTTCCGTCCTGTCCCTCCCCTGCAATCCAATCGATTGAATCGATTGCAATTCAACCAATTGCAATCCAATCGATTGCAATCCAATGGATTGCAATCGAATCGTTTGCAATCCAATGGATTGCAATCGATTGCAACGCAAATGTATCATTCAACTCGTCCCGTGCCAACGCCCGGGAACGAAAAATTACCCTGGCGACGTACCCAACCCCTGCGCAAACGCGGGGCGCAAATAGTTTAGGACACTTTATAAGGGGGGCGATGACGGAGCGAGGGTTACATATGTCTGCAGACGGAATTCGGAAGACTCGCAGGAAACTGGCTTCAGGACAAGGACTAGATAAAGCTGATTAGTTGCAATCCCTGAGCAACCCTAGCCACTTCGAAAGCGGGGATCTCAGATCGCAGCCCCCCAGGGATGGCGAGGTCTAATTTGGGTCCGCGCGTGGCGTCACTGTGCTGAGCCCCCCAGCAGGCCTCGAAAGTGGCGACAGTTTCACAGATCGCAGCCCCCCAGGAATGGCGAGGTCTAATTTGGGTCCGCGCGTGGCGTCACTGTGCTGGGCCCCCCAGCAGGCCTCGAAAGTGGCGACAGTTTCACAGATCGCAGCCCCCCAAGGATGGCGAGGTCTAATTTTGGTCCGCGCGTGGCGTCACTGTGCTGGGCCCCCCAGCAGGCCTCGAAAGTGGCGACAGTTTCACAGATCGCAGCCCCCTAGGGATGGCGAGGTCTAATTTGAATCCGCCCGTGGCGTCACTGTGCTGGGCCCCCCAGCAGGCCTCGAAAGTGGCGACAGTTTCACAGATCGCAGCCCCCCAGGGATGGCGAAGTCTAATTTGGGTCCGCCCGTGGCGTCACTGTGCTGGGCCCCCCAGCAAGCCTCGAAAGTGGCGACAGTTTCACAGATCGCAGCCCCCCAGGGATGGCGAGGTCTAATTTGGGTCCGCCCGTGGCGTCACTGTGCTGGGCCCCCCAGCAGGCCTCGAAAGTGGCGACAGTTTCACAGATCGCAGTCCCCCATGGATGGCGAGGTCTAATTTGGATCCGCGCGTGGC
>CAUYUJ010007519.1:0-46184 GCA_963575745.1 Prorocentrum cordatum | reverse complement strand
TCCCCAGCTGGGATCGATGTCCACGGCCAGCTGGCTAACTTGCGCGTGATGCAGTTTAGGAAGCCGCCACCGCTCCCCGCGGAGGTCCCGATCGGCCCTGGGCCAGCCCCGCAAGACTGGGAGCCAACCGTGGCCATGGCTCAGGACGTCCTTGGGCGTGCTCAGCGGGGCTCTCTGGAGGCTTAGCAGGGGCTCACCGAGCTTTACAGATGTCGGGCGAACCTCGCCGAGGCCGAGCTGGTTGACCAGCTGCAGGCGAGATTACCCAAAACTGGTTGTCGAGGCGAGCTCCCCAAAGTCTGTTGGGCCCCAGTCTCAGGGCGCGACCAACGACCTGCGAAGCATCCTGAGCTTTATGTTTGTCGCTGGCGTTCTCAGAGCTTCAGAGATTGGACCACTGCTTGGCGCACGGCCCTTGGTAGGTGCTCTGGCGGGATCCCCATCCAGGAGGCCGGGAAGGTTTGGGAGCAACCCTCTCCCTTCATCCAGGAACACCTCGGAGCGGGTCTCATCCAGAAGGCGCACTCCAGGGTCCTCGGGTTCATCGGGCAGAAGGGGATTACCTTAGAGGTCATCGGGGATGTCTCCATCGAGCTGTATGACCTGCTGTCGACTGTCGCCAAGACGGCGCGAACAAAAGGCGAGAGGTCGTGGAAGGAGTGGCTCGTAAAGGACATTGACCTAGGTGACGGACGTAACGCCCACTCTTGGACTCGTCCTGTAGAAGCCTGGGCCCCCTCCTCGACCCTCAGCGCCGCTGGCCAGGTAGCATCTGACCCCCAGTCGCTCCTGCGAGCTGAGGGTAAACGTTTTCAAGCTCTCTGGGCTGCTGACACCGAACTGTTTGATTACCTGGAACCGAAGCCCTTCCGTCCTGCACAGCATATGCCGTTGGTGCCCCCTGAGGTCGCGAGGGGAAGGAGCAGGGGTTATGCCGGGAGGCCAGCAGTATCGGTCGACGGGCTTCACCTCCGGCACTACGCGTTGCTGCGTGACCAAGCGTTGACAGTGGTCTCGCTTCTTTTCGCCATCATGGAGACGATGGCCACTCCCCCAGAGCAGCTCCGCCTTGTGATGCTTGCCATGTTGCCCAAACCCACGGGAGGTCCCAGTCCCATTGGGATCTTCACGCCACCGTACAGGTTGCGGGGGAAGTGCAGGAGGCAGGAGGCTTTGCAATGGGAGGAGGATCACAAGCATGACATGTTCGCAGCTTACGGTTTCAAGTCAGCTTCCGACGTTGTCTGGAGGCAGACCGCCAGGAGTGAGGCCGCTGTAAGACAGGGGTTGTGTTCGGCGTCGCTTCTCTGGGGCATGTACAAGCTTTACAAAACTATGGATTTGGAAGATCTTGAGGCCAGGTGCGAAGTTCTCGGTTTTCCGATGGCGGCGTGTCGCTCGTGTAGTTCGGCGTCTAGGGCCCCGAGGTGCATCAACATCAGCGGTTTCCTCCAGGGACCCTTTTTGGCCATCCGCGGGGTGATTGCTGGGTGTGGTATTGCTACCAGTTTCGTCAGAGTCTATTATATGCAGGCGTTTGCCACTGTCCAGCTGAAGCCATGATCCAGCCTCGATCTGCACATCGACGACCTGGGGCTCTCGGCCCAAGGGCGGTTCCAGGAGGTGCATGATGTCATCACCCACGGTGCCGTCGAACTGTTTAAGGCGGTTGAATCGGACATCAAGTGCAAGATCGCCCCAGATAAGGCCAGCCTCATCTGCAGTCAGCGTCGCCTTGGAGCCAAGGTCCAAAATTTCTCGGGAGTTTGGGCTGGTCCTGGGACAACCACCTCGGCGATCAACCTGGGGGCCGACGACGCCGCAGGGCGGCCAAGGAGGGCCAGGGGTCGTTGTGAGAAGGCTAAGCAGAGGCGCACGACGTTTGATCAGCGTGTTAGCAGGATCCGAAAACAAAGACAAGTTTTAGGGCGTTCAGCGAAGAAGATGTTCACTGGCGGCGCGCTCGCAGGCATCAATTTCGGCTGCGAGATGCATGGCGTTAGCGATGCGGAGCTGGGCCACGTTCGCCGCCAAGCAGGCAAGTGCTTGCGGCCGTCTGGTGGTGGCCGCAGTCTCCCCTCCGCCCTTATTTGTGAGGATGATCCCACTTACTACGGTGATGTGGCGCCCATTATTCGCTGGGGGAAAGAGGTATAGGCGGCACAGTATCACCCACACCCAGGAGGAATGACGCACAATGATATTGGACGTTGTTGGCGATCTGTTTTTGAGGGGAAGCTCAAGCCCAAGACCTGGCGATCTGTCGCAGGCCCCATCACGGCGCTGTTCCTCTCTGTCCAGCGGTTGGGCTGGACCATGCCCAACTACGCAACTCTACGGTCGCACGATGGCACCTCCGTCTCGCTTACCTTTGTCAGCCCCAGGCTTGTGAAGGACATCCTAAGGCGGGATATAGTCAGGGGCATGGAGGAGAATGTGGGGAAGAAGCTGGAGGTGGGATGGGAGCGTGCGTGTTTCGATGTTTGCAAGAGTCAGCTGCGTTCCAAGAAGTACACTGCCTTGGAGAAGGGGTCCATCAGGGCCCTTTGCTGTGCAGGCGACTGGACAGCCGACCGCGCGGCTGCCTTAGGCTACCAACTGGAGGAGAATCAGCTGCTCTGCCCGCTATGTGGTCTCTGCAGGGATACCATCCACCACCGTCTGTATGATTGTTCGGCCGTCCAGGAAACTCGTGCCGAGCTTATTCCTGCAGAGATCCTTGAGGAGGCTCGGGGACCTTTATCGAAGAGTGATCAGATCCTGTTCGATCGGGGTATTTTCGAGCATCCCGAATCTTTCTGGTCGAAAGCTCTTAGTTCGGGGGAGGGGTCATTCTGCCGTCAGCTGAGGATGGGGACTTTTCGGAGGAGCTCGCAAACGGAGACATCCAAGGTCGCATTTTCGTTGACGGGAGTTGGTTTTGGCATCCCATCCTTGAATTATCGAGGGCAGGCTGGGGGGGTTGCATGGTCTCCCCCCAGGGCTCCCTCTTGTGTGCTCCCCATGGCCCCGCCCACGCTCCAGTCAGTCAGACTGCACCAGCTGGGGAATACAGCGCCCTGGCCATGGCTGCGCTGCATACCGTTGCCCAGTCCGAAGTGTTCTCTGATTGCCTTGCGGTAGTCAATCATTTCCGCCTGCCCCCCAGTGAAAGGCTGTCTTATCGTTGAAGATATGCGGGGCACTTTTTGTATACCAATAATGCCCCGCACATCCGCGAAGTGGTCAAGGTCAAGGCCCATCAGGACGTGGATGAAGTAGGTGTTTCCGTTTCCGAACGACTGTTGAGGGTTGGGAATAATTTTGCGGACCAAGCCGCCCAACGAGGCGCTAGATTCCACCCGCAGCCGTCTGCCGACGAGGTTGATCGCGTCACCCGATGCGTCAACATCAGTAAATTTGTTTGTCGGCTTGCTGCCAAGCTTTTGCCGTCATGGCCTCGGCTGGACCTGGGGGATTGCCCGCCGGTTAACCCTTGTCACACCATCGCGGTTCCTGCGGAACCCTCGGCCCCGCACGAGTGGCAATGGCAGCATTATGTTTGGAGGTGCTCAGTTTGTAGAGTTGGCTCACGTTCGGTCACTAAGCCACCTGGTGGGAAATGCTTACTGACCGCCAACCACGATTTGGATGTAGCCGACTCTTTAGGGCACAGCGTGGTGGTCCTTCCGCGCTCTGACGGAGCCGATTTTTTGTTCTGCCCGAAATGCGGGGGATATATGCACCAAGCCGTTTTCGTGAAAACCGCCTTGTCCAGGACATGCGCACCAGAGCTCAAAGGTCACGGCCCCGCGAATTTCAATAAGATGATCCAAGGCCGGCACCCTCGCAAGTCGTTCTTGAAAACAGGCAGACCTGAGGAGCTGCCTGCCGATTATGTTCCCCACTCCTCGTTCGAGCCTCCCTCCCTCGACGACGACGTGGGCGATATCGGCCCCCATGTGCTCCGACAAGCGGCGGCGGGTCTGCGCTTGGAAAGCGCCGCCGCGGGAGCCAGCAGCAGGGCCACGGGCTCTGCTCCTTGTTGGCGAGGTCAGCAGGAGCTCCACCGCCAGGAGGAGTCAGACAGTTCGGACTGACTCGCCGCTCTTTCTTTTCTGACTGGCGGCTGGCCTGCGGCTGCCCCCGTTTTCGAGTTTTTCCTTTCTGGCGCACGGCCCGATGCGACTGGCCTTCCTGGCAGGCACCCGTGCAATACCCCACTTTGGGGGCGAGGGCGGGGGTCGTGATGACCCGACCGCGGCCTCACCTTCGTATCTCGTCGCCCTGCTAGTCTGTGTCCTTTTCGTTGGAGCGGAAAGCGGCGGGTCCTCGATCGCTCTGCCCAGTTGGCGTTTGGCCGTATCTGGAGGGCCCGCCATGGGGGCACTGGCTCAGGGCGCGAGATGGGCCCACACCTGGGGCAGTCCAGGGGCCGTCCAGGCGTCCGCCCTCAGGGTTAGGTACACCTGGGGTTTCCTGGCTGTCGTCCTGGCGTCGCCCTTTCGTTTAATGTATAAGGCCCGATGGGACGGACCCCAGGGCAGTTTTCAGCGTGCATACCCCACATCTGGGACGAGGCGTGCCGTCGCCCTGGCGCTCTTTGCACCTGGGGCGGCTGTTCTCGTCGTCCTTGCGTGGGTGGTCGATGTTTATGTCTTTCTGTCCTCGAGTTTCGTTTCTTTGGCCCCTGGCCAATGTTAGGTCTCCTGGGAAGGAGGTCACCGTGAGCATGACCCACATCTGGGGCGAGGCTTGCTGTCGTCCTGACGCTTTCTGCACCTGGGACGGCAGGTCTCGTCGTCCTTGTGCGGGCGGTCGTTTATTGTTTCCCGTGTGGTTGCATCACCACCGCTCGTCTTGCCTAGGGCGTGGTGCACTGCGTGCGTTCGACTTGTGCGCGCGCACGCTTCCGTTCTGCACGCGTGTCAGGCACCCCGCCTCAGGGGGAAGGCGCGTTGCACACTCGCACTCGCGAATGTGTTGTGTGCTAGACGTGGGCCTGGCACGGGGGCTCGGCGCCCTGACCGGCCTCTTTGTCTGTCTTTGTCCTGGCGTTCGTAACTCGTAGAGCTTCCCTTAGCTAGTTATAGCTGGAAGCTAAGAGTAATTCCGGCGCGCCCCACAGCTAGTTGGCTCGAAAAAAAAGAACTGAATTTTTGACAACTTTTGCTCGGTTGAAAATTATTTTCTCGAAATTTGACCATTCGTTAGAGCTCTAGTATTTTTTCCCGTGATATTCGATCTTATTCCCGCTCGCCATCTTGATCTCAGCTCGATCGGGTAACTTTGAAGGCCAAAAAGCACGGTGGCGGGAACGGCCGTTTCGAGTCATCTTGATACGCGCTGTCGGTTTTTCGAACATAACTCGAGCTCTAGGGCAGCTACAGAGCTGCTAAGCACAGCTAATGCATGCAGAATGATCAGGCGCGTTCGCCTGTTGAACCCAGAGGTCTGAACTCGGTCTGCTAGCCGAGCTAGGTCCGCAAACCTATTCGTATTATTCGAGTCAACTTGAACACGTTGTCAGTATTTTCAACTTAACTCGAGCTGTAGGGCAGCTACAGTGCTGGTGGGCACGCCCATCGCATGCAGAATCATCAGGCGCACTCGCCTGTTGAATCCATAGGTCTGAACTCGGTCTGCAAGCCGCGCTAGGTCCGCAAACCTATTCGTATTCTTCGAGTCAACTTGATACGCGTTGTCGGTATTTTCTACTTAACTCGAGCTGCAGGCCAGCTACAGTGCTGGTGAGCAACCTATCACACTCAGAATAATCAGGCGCGTTCGCCTGTTGAATCCAGAGCTCTGAACTCGGTCTTCTGCGCGATCCAGACTCACGAAACTGTTCGTATTCTTCCAGTCATCTTCAGAGCTACTGTCGCCGTTCTGCACCTAACTCGGGCTGCAGGGGGGCTGCAGGGCGATTAGTCACATGAATCGATTCGGAGACATCAAACGCGTCTGTCTGTCGCATTCAGAGGTCCGAACTCGGTCTGATACCGAGTTGGGCTGAAAAATTATTCGTTCTCTGCAATTTTTTTTGACATTATGTGTTGTCAGGAAGCTCTACGAGTCCCCCGGCGGTAACAAAGGTTGACGGTTTACCGCCGGCGCCCAGTTCGCTAGGCCGTGGGCTTACTCGTGCGCGTGCTGCGCGTAGGCTGCTTGCACGTGCGTCACGCACCCTATTTGTGGGGGAAGGCGCGAGCACGCGTGATGGCTCCCTGCGTTTTCTTGAGGGAGGAGGTTGTCGCCCTGGCCCTTCCCCTTATTTTTCCCCGTTCTGGGGGAGGCTCACCTGGAGCACGGCCAGGGGCCCTCGGGGGCCACTGGTGACAGCTGCTCAGGCAAAGCCAGTGGGAGACTTCCCACTCCCCCTTCCGCTCAGCGCGGAGGAGGCAGCCTCCATGGGCGCAACGACGCCCAGGGTGGCGTTTTTACGCCAACGAGCGTCCTCTGAGGGTTTCGCCAGCCCTCAGTTGCATCGCGGCTGCTTTGTGGATGTTAAAAATCCTCCTCCTCCTCCTCCTCCTCCTCCTCCTCCTCCTCCTCCTCCTCCTCCTCCTCCTCCTCCTCCTCCTCCTCCTCCCCCTCCTCCTCCTCCTCCTCCTCCTCCTCCTCCTCCTCTCCGCCTCCTCCTCCTCCTCCTCCTCCTCCTCCTCCTCCTCCTCCTCCTCCTCCTCCTCCTCCTCCTCCTCCTCCTCTCTCCTCTCCTCCTCCTCCTCCTCCTCCCCCCCTCCCTCCCTCCTCCCTCCCCCCCTCCCTCCCTCCCTCCCTCCCTCCCCCCCCTCTCCCTCCCTCCCTCCCCCCCCTCCCTCCTCCCTCCTCCCCCCCCCTCCTCCCTCCCTCCCCCTCCCCTCCTCCGCCCTCCTCCTCCTCCTCCTCCTCCTCCTCCTCCCCTCCTCCTCCTCCCCTCCTCCTCACTCCTCCTCCGCCTCCTCCTCCTCCTCCTCCTCCTCCTCCCCTTCCTCCTCCTCCTCCTCCTCCTCCCTCCTCCTCCTCCTCCTCCTCCTCCTCCTCCTCCTCCTCCTCCTCTCCTCCTCCTCCCCTCCTCCTCCTCCTCCTCCTCCTCCTCCTCCTCCTCCTCCTCCTCCTCCTCCTCCTCCTCCTCCTCCTCCTCCTCCCTCCTCATCCTCCTCCTCATCCCCCTCCTTCCTCCTCCCCCCCCTCCTCCTCCCCCTCCTCATCCTCCCCCCCCTCCTCCTCCTCGGACGCTCGAGGGCGAGGGCGGGGAGGTAAATCTGTTCCAGAGCGCCCCGGAGCGCTCTCAGGGCTTTCTGGAGCGCTTCGGAGCGGCCACGGCGCCCGACACATCCTCCAGAGCCGCCAGACAGGCCTGGGAAAATTACCCTGTGACGTACCCAACCCATTTGTATCATGGGAAACGAGGAGTTGGCCGAAACTTGCACGGACAATCAAATTGCAGGATCCGTTGTTTGATATGTAAGCTACTTGGGACACGCGCCAATGGAATGATGCGCAGGAGAACCATACAAGAACGAGGGGCGACAACTACAGGCTCTAAGAGGACATGGGGAGTCGGGAACGAAGAGCAGGAGAAAGACGTGCGGGAAGCCCACTGCGTTGGGCCCCCCAGCAGCCCTCGAAAGTGGCGACATTTTCACAGATCGCAGCCCCCCAGGGATGGCGAGGTCCCATTTGAATCTGCCGTGGGTACCCACTGCGCTGGGCCCCCCAGCAGCCTTCGAAAGCGGCGACAGTTTCACAGATCGCAGCCCCCCAGGGATGGCGAGGTCCCATTTGAATCCGCCGTCGGTACCCACTGTGCTGGGCCCCCCAGCAGGCCTCGAAAGGGGCGACAGCTTCACAGATCGGAGCCCCCCAGGGATGGCGAGGTCCCATTTGAATCCGCCGTGGGTACCCACTGCGCTGGGCCCCCCAGCAGCCCTCGAATGTGGCGACAGTTTCACAGATCGCAGCCCCCTTGAATCCGCCGTGGGTACCCACTGTGCTGGGCCCCCCAGCAGCCCTCGAAAGTGGCGACAGTTTCACAGATCGCAGCCCCCCAGGGATGGCGAGGTCCCATTTGAATCCGCCGCGGGTGCACACTGTGCTGGGCCCCCCAGCAGCCTCGAAAGTGGCGACAGTTTCACAGATCGCAGCCCCCCAGGGATGGCGAGGTCCCATTTGAATCCGCCGCGGGTGCACACTGTGCTGGGCCCCCCAGCAGGCCTCGAAAGTGGCGACAGTTTCACAGATCGCAGCCCCCCAGGGATGGCGAGGTCCCATTTGAATCCGCCGCGGGTGCCCACTGCGCTGGGCCCCCCAGCAGCCCTCGAAAGTGGCGACAGTTTCACAGATCGCAGCCCCCCAGGGATGGCGAGGTCCCATTTGAATCCGCCGCGGGTGCCCACTGCGCTGGGCCCCCCAGCAGCCCTCGAAAGTGGCGACAGTTTCACAGATCGCAGCCCCCAGCAGCCCTCGAAACGCAGCGACGAGCCAGGTAAAAGGCAGGGGGGAAGAGAGGGACGGGAGGGGGTGGGAAGGCGCGAGCAGTGCTTTATTCAAAACGAGAACCCAACGCAGGAGGGTTGGGAAATAGCGAACACCCCCCCCAATGTTCAAAGTTGGCGGTGGGTTTGATGGGTTGCACCTCGACCGCAGTCTCCCCCGCGCGTGCCAACTTTGAGTTTGGGGAGGGGGAGCGCGTCGGAGCGGCCACGGCGCCCGACACATCCTCCAGAACCGCCAGATTTAAGTTGGGCCTGTCCCTCTACAGGAGGAAAAGTCAAAAATTGAAAAAAATAGTTTGGGGACGATGTTTGGACGTTTTGGAACATTTTTTATTATTTCTTTCTCCCAAAATCCGCCTGTAGGGGGACATGCCCGACCTAACGCCAGATCTCAGAGATCCCCGATATCAAGAAGGTAGTCATCGGGTTGGGAGGAGGGGGCTGGGAGAAGTGAGGACACGACTACCGGTAGGCGGCCGAAGGTTTCGCGCATGGCATCCGAGTGGTCTTCCTCATGCCCTTCATCCTCCCAACCCCTTCCTCCCAGCACGATAGTTCATCTCCTCTAGATGTGTCCCCAGACATGCGACGTCCTGTTTTTTTCAGAACGGGGTCCCTGGAAGTCCCGACCTTCTCCCCGGGACCGGTTTTTCGTCCTGAGTCGTTGTTTGACGCTCCCGAGGCCCAGTGAGGGCCCCCCAAGGCCGAAAACTGGCAAAAACCTCCCGTCCTGATTTTTTTACGGCGCGATCATGTCTGGGTCCCAGTCCACTTAAGCCCCGGTCGCGGCTTCGCCTGAGGCCAAGCTGGGGTCCGCCGAGGTGCCCAGCCTAGGCTCCGTCCTCCACGGCACCAGTCTGTGCAAGCCGTGCGCGTTCGCCGCGCAGAGCGGGCCCAGCTCGTGCAAGAACGGGCAGCAGTGCCAGTTCTGTCACCTGTGTGACTCCGGCGAGAGGACGCCACCGCTCTGCGCGCCAGGGAGGGGGGTCCAGCGCAGATCCAAGAAATCCGCGCGGAGCGCCAAAAGTTTATGTTTATGGCGTTCTTCTTCTTCTTATTATTATTATTATTATTCTTCTTATTCTTCTTATTATTATTCTTCTTCTTCTTCTTCTTCTTCTTCTTCTTCTTCTTCTTCTTCTTCTTCTTCTTCTTCTTAATATTATTATTATCCTTATTCTTATTCTTCTTCTTCTTCGAAACATGGCTTCTCCGCGTTTCACTCTGACGCCGGGTCGATTGTCGGTTGGTTGCATACTCACGTGTTCTTCGCTGCCCTCTCGGCAGCAAAGAAAGGAAAAAGAGGCAAAAGAGGATACCACCGCTTGCCGCCCGCCCATCCCCGGGCTTGCCAGTCCCTGGCAGGCAGTTCTGGACTTGGGGGGCGGGGCACCAGTTCACTTCCCTTGACATCCTCCCGTCGTGAAGAAGATCGCGACGGACGGTTCGGACAAGGTTCGGTTTCCAGGGGCCCTCACCAGGCCCCCAGGGCCGTCATAAAACTACTCAAGATGAAAAGCCTGTCACCGGAAAGAGGTCCAGGCACTCGGGGAGCCACGTTGCGAGAGAATCGTGACGTCGGATGTCGGGGCTCCGAGGCGTCGGATGTCTGAGCCTCTTCAACCCTGGCGTTCTCTCACAAGTTCGGCCTCTGGAGGCCGCTTGCGGCCCCGGTGCCATCGAAAACGGATCCCTTGACGAAAAATCGGCCGAGGGGCGGAGGTCGAGACCTCCCCAGACCCCCACCGTGATGATTTTGGAAAACATGGACCCCCAGAGGTCTGGACCCCTTCCTGGGGACCGGCTTTTCATCCTGACTCGTTTTTTCTCGGTCCAGAGGCCCAGTAAGGGCCCAGGAGGCCACAAATGACATATAGTGAACCGCCATGATCCTTTCACGGCACGAGGGGGTCAAGGCTTGGAGCCCGCGGATTGAAAATAACAAAGATACACACACACACACACACACACACACACACACACACACACGCACACGCACACGCACACGCACACACGCACCAAGTACAAAAAGGACGTTCTGCCGCTCCCGGGTGCCTCGCGGCCAGCGCGCTCCCAGCCAGGCCGAGGCCTCGTATGCCTCGATCTGGACCTGGGGCCAGACCTGCGACCACCAGCCACGCGCAGAGGGGGGTGGGGGGGAGGGGGGAGGACTTCTTAGAAGCACCCCTGCTTCGTAGAAGGCGCGGGCCTTCTCTACAGATGTGAGGCCGGCGCCTTCTCAGAAGCAGCTTCCTTCTAAGAAGCCCTTCCCCCTCCCTCCACCCCCTTTGCGCGCCGCCAACACCACCAGCGGAGTTCCCCCGATCGCCGGTCAAGGATTTGCCTGAAGTCGGGCGTGTCCCTCTGCAGGAGGAATATTCAAAAATAGCTTAGTTTTTTCCCCAAAAAAATGTCTGGGGACGATTCTTCGACAATTGTTCACCAATGTTTGGGTATTTTTTGACTATTTTTCATTTTTCCTAAATCCGCCTGTAATGGGACATGCCCGGCCTAAGACTGGCCAAGCTCCAGGAATCCTCGGTCAGGAGCTGGCCCCAGGCCATGTAGGCTCGTGATTCACACATGATGTCCCCCCCGCTCCCCATGGCTGAGAAGTACAGCCCGAGGGGCGCGAGGCCGTGCCTTCGTCGCGCGAGCCAGGGCTCAGGGTGCCACCGCGCCGCGGACGTGGACCAACGGCATGAACGACGCGCCGCCTCCGAGGGGGGGCACGCCCGCACAGTGCAGCGTGGTGCAGGTGTTGAGCGTTGCGCATGTGAAAATGTGCGCTGTCCCACGAGCAAGCGACCTCGTTCGCTCGCGGGCCCTGCAGTGCGCGCTGCCCGCTCCGTTGGGTTTCTGAGCGCGTGCGCCGCTCGAGGTTTGAGGTCTCGTTGGCTTCGTCCCTCCGCTAGATATGGGGCCCGGCTTCGTGCGCTCGTCGGGCCTGCGTTTTTTTGGTTGGTCGCCGCCGTCGCGACTTTTCCCCTGGCGCGTGGCTGATGCTAGACGCTTGGTTAACCTATCCATCCTAGGAACTCACGTTGAAAAATGCATCCCCCGCCCTCATCTCCAGCAGGGCGCGGCGGAGAAGGAGGAGGCAGAGGAGGAGGAGGAGGAGGAGGAGGAGGAGGAGGAGGAGGCGGAGGAGGCAGAGGAGGAGGAGGGGGAGGAGTACGAGGGAGACCAGTACAAACCCAAGACGCACCAACGATGGTGCAATAAACCTATCCTCCAAAATCCCTTTTTCATGGGTCATTTCATTCATCCCGCGCCCATGTCGGACGGGCCAAGTCCCGCCTCCGCGCCTGGCGGGGCCATTCTTTTCGGATTCGCTCCCTGGCAGCACTGCAGGGCGACCCCGCCAGAAGAGAGCAGGGAAACGACTGCGGCGGCGGGGCAAGCGGCGGCAGTGGCGGCGACGGCCTCGGCCTCCGCCGCCCCGCCTTCCCGCCTCTTCCCCCTCCCCCCCCCAGTCCGTCGGCATTTGGCCCGACCGCCCCGCTGCAGCGGAGGTGCTGCTGCGCCTGTCGCATTTCTGCCAGCGGCCGGGTGACGGCGCTGATCACCGGCGCCGCCGCGTTGTGTCTGTATCTGGCGGGCAACCCCCCCCCGCGATTCACCCGAGCGGGGAAACCATGCTCTAAATCACGCGCCCACCACAAGCTGCAATGTGGATCCAGGGGCCTGTTGCACACGCTCCCGGGCAGGCAGGCCCCAGGCCAGAATCGTCCCCTGGCGGGGTCCCTCCCCAGGAGGGGCCCCTTCCGGCGGGGCCCCTTCAAACAGAAATCCCCCCTCCGCGGTCCATTCCCTTGTGGGCCCCACCCCCCGCGGAACCCCTCCCCAGCGGGGTGGCCGCATGCCCAAACCCCTCGCAGGCCTCACAGTCGCCGACGAGATTGTCCGACCCGCGGCCCCAAAGGTCCCGAGCCCCTCCCTGAGGGTAGTTTTTCGTCGTGGATCCATGTTGTGGTGGTCCCCGGGCCAGCAAATGGGAGGCCGAAGTCGAGGAGAAACGCATGGATTGCTAATCCTGTCGTCGGAGATGTGCGGGGTCCCTGTCCCTGCGGGGCCCCTCGAGCGAGCCCTGGCGGCAGGAAGCGGCGCCGAAGGACGTGGCAGAAGAGCAAGCGCGAGGAGAAGGACATCAGGGGCAACGTCAGGCGGGGGGATTACGGTGGGGGCATTGGTTAAGGAATGTGCCCTGCAGGCTTCAGACCCTGGAGGATTCCTTAGCTTATGAGGGCGGTGGCGATACCCCTGGCCGATACACCATTGGAGTTCCACTGGCTTCCAGACCCCAGATTCCTTATTCCAAGGCTTCCTTATTCAACGCCTCCACCGTAGGGTCAGAGGGGCACGCATGGACCCCCAATCGCCCAGTGATCGCCTCCATGGGGCCTGGCAGCCCACTCCGCACAGGACCGCACCGCGTCGCAGTCGAGAGCTCATCGCCGATCCTGTCGGCGACGTATCGCCGATTCCAGGTCGATTTAAGTCGGGCGTGTCCCTCTACATGAGGAATATCCACAAATATTTAGACAAATAGTCTGGGGACTATTGTTCGACCACGTTTGACTATTCTTCCCGCTTCGCGTGTCCCCACCAGCCCATTCAGAAACCCTGCCCTTCAGAGCCGACGGGAAAAGTGACGAAGAGACCCATCTAGGGAAACAGAGCGAGCAAAGGGGTGGCCTTGGAAGGCCTCTTCGGGCCATCCCTGGATGGCGCGTGGGGGCGGACGAGGGCTCACGGAACCATCCAGAGGTGTTTTTGCTGCTGGTGCTGCTGCTGCTGCTGCTGCTGCTGCTGCTGCTGCTCTCTGGGAGTTTAGGGGGGCCCTCTTGGAACCATCTTTGGTAACCCTCGAAGGCTTCTCGGGATCATCTTGGAGGCCATCGATTACAGGATGGGGGGTCCCCAACTCAGCCCCCCCCATCCAGAGCCGGCAAACCGCTTCTGGGGGCTCTCTTGGAGCGCTCTTGGGCTTTCTTGGAGCTGTCTTGGGGCCGTTTGGAGCATCTTGGGAGCCATCTTGAGCCAGCTTGGGCTATCTGAGCCATCTTGGAGGTCATCTTGGGCTCTCTGAGGCCGCTCGGGGGCCTCTTGGGAGCCTCTCGGGTGCCTCTTGGGGCCCTCTTAGGACCCTCTTGGAGACCTCTTGGGGCTCTCTTGGGAGTTCTGGAGCGCCTCTTGGGCCATCTTCGAGGCTATCGATCAAAGGAGGGAGGGACCCGATCGAGGCCCCCCCTCCGGGGCCACGATCCTCGTAAGGGGTGTCAAAAAATGGCCCTCCCAGGGGCCGATCTTGGACGCTCTAACCCCTCGCGGCCCCTCCCGTCCAGGTCCAGGGGAGGGGATAGGGGGAGGGGTCAAGACACCCTCACCGCACGCAAGCCGTCTAGCTCACTCCCACCCGCCGTCCCACCACACAGGTGGCATCCGAGTCTCGGCATAGCCAGGGGTCGCCACTGGATGGACAGCCACTGGGAATCAGAGCGGACGCCAGGTGCGCGACGCTCGCCGCGGGCTTGCCATCCTTGTAAAAAACGTGACGCCCCCCCCCCCGTCCGCATGGTCCAGCTGCTGATGTGGGGGGGGGCATCAGCATTGTTCTGGGCCTGCGCACAGCAAGCATCATCATGCGGGCACCACCGCTGTCCTTGTCAAAAACAATACAAAGTGATCGCGGGTGGCCAGCACAATACCCACGACGTTGGCGCAACTTGCAATTTGGATTGTTTTTGACACGGAGGGTGGTCCTGCACAAAGCGGTTTCACTAAGGATGCCCGGCCATCCTTGTCAAAAAATCATACAACGTGCTCACAGGGCGCCAGCGCACTGTCCAGATTTTGCTGCAATGTGCACTTCGTATTTTTTTGACAGGGATTGTGGAGGGTATTGGCTGGGTGGGCCCCGCAATCTGCATTTCTTCTGTTTTTTGACAGGGATGGTGGGGGGGGGCCCTCATGGTGTGCACATGGTTCTGGGTTGGCTGCCGGCCGGGTGGGGGAGGGGGTGTTTACTAAGAGGGAACAGTGAGAAGCCCTTCCCCACTCCTCCCCTCCCCGTCCTCCTCCTGTCGCTGCCCTTCAGGAGAGGCTGGTGGCGGCCGCCTCCGTGGCCGGCGGCGGCACCCCGACGCCCATGCGGTCCGTCCGCACGGCCCCTGGCCACCTGGCGAGCATGGGCAACGACGCGGCCGAGGACCTCCACCGGGCTCGGGTCGGACGAGACCAGACGTGTTCGCGTCGTAAAGAGATCAGGTGTTCTGCCAGTTTTCGGCCTCTGGAGAGGCCCTCGCGGGGCCCCGGGGCCGCGAGAAAGCGACGCAGGGTGACAAACCAGCCCTGGGGAAAGGGTCGGGACATCTGGGGACGCCGTATTTCAAGGGAGGAAAAACCACAGAGACTGGACAATTGGCGTTCACTGAACGGCCTCGGGCGTTTACTAAGCAGCCTTGCCCGGTTCGATTCCTTCTTCGGGCGCGTTTACTAGAGGCCTCGCGTGTCGGGGTGGCCACTATCGGGGTGGATTTTCTGACCTCTAGTATTCAAAAAATCAGGGCGTCGCATGTCTGGCGACGAGAGGTGCCCTGAGATCCGGGCGCTGCACTGTTGTCACGCTGCGCGTGTTCGCTAGGCCTCGGCCCCCCTGGGGCCCTCACGGGCCGATACGGCTCGAGCTCCGGCCGTTCTTCACCCGAGCATTTTCTCTGGGTGGGGGGCAAAGGGTGAAATTTGAAGTGCCATTTCGATGGACTTTCGAGGCTTGAGTCTGCAGAAGGCGACTCACAGGACGGTTTGATCTTCGAGGTGCGCAAGCCCATGTGGATTCCACCCTGAGCCCTCCACCCTAAGAACATGCTCCGTTCACGGCGTTTCAATTGTTTCGCCACGTCGGATCTCTGGCAGAAGGGGCGTTTCGGAATCTGCTGTGTGCAGCCAGTTCCAGCCCCGCCGCTGGGCGCCATCCTCGGTACATGATGGCGGCGGAGGCGCCGGGGAAATCGGCTGCGTGCGCTGATTCGCTACCCCCCCTGCTATCGACCTTGGAGCGAGAGGGGCTGAGATGGCCCACCACCGTTTCCAGCCAGCTGAACGGAGCAGGAAGGGGGCCCATCGTGCGTGGATCTCCTCACCCTTCCGGGCAGCCTTGTCTGGACGGCCAAGTATTGTATGCAGGGTTCGCCCCCTCCCCCATCTTGTTGACCGACTTTCTGAGATCCGACGTTGCGAAAAAATCGCCTGGCGAAGGACCCAACCGTTCGCAGTTGTGAATACCGTCGTTGATAGTATCGCCTTCGGTGAATTTCTTTATGGGACTACGAAGCGCGTGAAAAGTGTGCCGACATGGGGCAGGGCGGAGCTCCCTATGGGGCCACGAAACGTGTGAGGGGTATGTCAAAATGGAGCGGCGCCGCCATGCGGACTGCCCCACTGGGGCCTTAGGTGGAGCTCCTCTGGGGCCGCGAGAAGTGTGAGGGGTATGCCAAAATGGAGCGGCGCCGCCATGCGGATTGCGCCATTGGGACCTTGGGTTGAGTTCCCTATGGGGCCACGAAACGTGTGAGCGGTGTGCCCAAATGGGGCGGCGCCGCCATCCGGACCGCGCCAGTGGGACCTTAGGTGGAGCTCCCCATGGGGCCACGAAACGTGTGAGGGGTGTGCCCAAATGGGGCGGCGCCGCCATGCGGATTGCGTCACTGGGACGTTTGGTGGAGCTCCTTTTGGGGCCACGAAACGTGTGAGGGGTGTGCCAAAGTGAAGGGGTGACGAGTGGAGGGGGGAGGAGCAGGAGCAGGAGCAGGAGCAGGAGCAGGAGCAGGAGAGGAGAGGAGCAGGAGAGGAGAGGAGAGGAGAGGAGAGGAGCAGGAGAGGAGAGGAGAGGAGAGGAGAGGAGAGGAGAGGAGAGGAGAGGAGAGGAACGCGCGGACCGTCTTTTCAAAACGAGGACCCATCACCACAGGATGGTTGGAAACAACATATGGCGAAAAAACAAGACCGGGGCCCTAGATCCAATCTTTCGTCCGCATTTGCGCAAGCCAGATCGACATGTGATGGCCCCAGGGCCCGAAATATAGCAAAATCGATCGCCCGTTGAACAGCGACTTCTTGCAATCTCTGCGGTGCTATCTAGGTGGTGCCATCAACGTGGTACAAGCTAGGAGGTGCAACCCAGGTGGTGCAAACAACGATGTGCAAAACCATGCAATGAAATGCAATGCGATGCAAAGCCATGTAAAGTAATGCAAACAAATATTATGCGATGCGAAGCAATGCAAAGCTTGCGATGCGAACTGGAGCAATGCAAAGCAATGCAACGCCATGCGAAGCAATGCGAAGCTTGCGATGCGAACGCGGGGGGTAGGTGCACCGGGGGGGCGGGTGCAACGAGGCCGCGGCGACGGACGGGAACGAGGCCGCCGGGCGGGCCAGCAGACGGGCCTGGCTCCACAGAAGGGAGCCGAGAACCCTTAAGCGCAGGCATTGTTTGGGAGGGGGGGGTCAGGACCACGCCCAGATCTCAGGGTCCCCTCTGTTGTCCTCCCTCCTCAGGGGCGGCCCAACCGTCCCCTGGCAAACCATCCCCTTCCATGACGTCCCCCTCGCCTCGCCCCAAGGAGCATGTGTGCGGCCAGAGGGGAACTCGAAAGGCGAGGACGTCGTCACGGAAGGGGATGGTTTGCTTGGGGTCGGTTAGGCCGCGCTCGATCGGGCTGAGGCCATCTTGACCGCTCTTGGTGCCCTTTTTGGGCCGTCTTCTGCTCATCTTGGGTCCTCTCAGGCGGCTTCCTGGGCTGTCGGGGGGCCCTCTTGGGCCGTCTTGAGGACTCTTGCGCTCTCTTCGGGGAACCAAACCATGACAGAAACATAACGCCTCGGAGGTCCGCGCGGATCTCTCGGATCGGCGCTGGAGCGCGCTCCGCGCGCGCCAAGGATGGGGGGGTCCAACGCCGATCCGAGAAATCCGCGCGGACCTCCGAGGTATTATGGTTCTGCCACTGCTTGTCTCCTTACTCTCGGAGCCAGATCTCAGGGCCCCCTCTGCTGTTCAGGAGGGAGAGAAGCACACGGACACAAGGAGCCGTCGATTCCCAGGAAAACATGTGGGAGAATGTGGGAAGTGGGGGGGGGAGACGAGAACCCAGAGAACGTGGGAAAACGTGGGGCCTCCTGTGACTCGCGTCTATATGCCTGTGTGCCCCTGGGCTCCTTTCGCTGCCCTCGCCCCTCCCGCCCTTGGCCGACCGAGGCGCCCGCGGCCCGGGCCCCCCTGGGCGGCCACGCGGCGGGGCGGGCGCCGGCGGCGCGCGACTGGGCCGAGGCCTCCGGCTTCTGAGAGGCCACGCGCCGGGGCGGGCGCGCCTCCGCGGCCTCCGCTCCTCTCGGCAGGCCCTCGGGGGCGCGCTGCTCTCCGGTGCTCGCGCACTTCGGGCCGGACGAGAGGGGGGGGGAAGGGGGAGAAGCAGGGGGGGGTCACGGAATCTGCTGCAGACAGCCGGATGCGGCCTCACCGAGAGGCCCCATCCTCGACACGTGGCCGCGTGCGGCGCCGGGAGACGCTGGGGAAATCAGCTACGTGAGCTGATTCTCAAACCCCCTTTTGCTATCCCCCCCTTTCGCCCGACCCGAGCACTGCCGGGTATAGCCAGGACCTTAGCTGCCCCGATACGCAACACGCAACACGTAGCGTATCGATACAGAGCTCAACACGCAGACTGAACACGCACGTTTTGCACATGGACGGTTTGAACACGGCAAGTGTTGCGTTTCAAAACGAGCGTATCGGAGCAGTTGAGGCCAGGACCCAAGCTAAAGGGACCCGGTCAGTAGTAGGACCCCAGAGCTTTTCAGTTGGCCAGAAGCACTAGACCAGGTCTGCCGTAGCTAATTTTTTATTTTCAATAAAAAATGAGCAATGATATAAACATAATAACTCAGAAATCCGCGCGACGTTCTCGGATCGGGGCTGGGGCTCCCTGGCGGCGCCTCCGGCGCCGCCCCTGGCGCGCCAGGGAGGGGGGTCCAGCGCGGATCCAAGAAATCTGCGCGGACCTCCGAACTTTTATGATTATGTCATTGCTCGTTCCCCTACTCCGATGCTCGCGTACTGGGTCTACAGCATTGGCGGTCCCGAAACGTGGTGGCGACAACACCCAGCGGTGAGTCTCGGGCGATTTGGTGTCACGACCCGGTTGGGGACTCGCGTGGTTTTTCGAGGATGTCCCGAACGTTGGTGGGTCCAGGAGTCACAAGACCCGGCGGTGACCCCGTGTTCCAACACCCGGCGGTGACTTTTGGGGGATTCCAAGTCACCATCTGCTATCTCACCGCCTGGCGCGGGGGCTCCCAACCAGTCGGCATGTCAACATGAGCGGCACAGAGAAGCGGGTTCGACTGCGCCGACATTCGCGCCAGAGCTGCCTGCGTCAGATGGCGCGCAAGCGCCCTCGTCTCCGGTGTCGCGCGCCGCGCTGGCGGCCCGCGTAAGGCACCGCGTATGGTTGCTGTGCCGTCTTGCGTTAGACCCGTTTCTGTTTCGTCGCTGAGAGAGCGTGTTCGGCTTCTGGGGGTCCTTGCCGAGCCCTGGAGCCGTCAAAAAACGACTCAGGATAAAAAGATGGTTCCAGGGAATGCTCAAATGCTTGTGCGGCCTCTGGGGGTCCTTGCTGTATTCTGGGGCCATCAAACAACGACTCAGGATGAAAAGCTTGTCCAAGGGAATGTGTCGAGACCTGCAGGGGTCTACGTTGGTCTGGGCTGGCAGGTGCCCAGCAGAAGTTCCCTATCCCCCGATGGCCACTGGAGCCCACAGGAGTTCTGGGGCAACTGGAGAGACCTTCGAAGCTCGACGCAGAGTGGGCCCCCATCTTGGCTGCGGCAAGGTCTCGCATCGCACGCGCCTGCTGCACAGCCCCCACCGCCGCCGCAGCTCCGCGCAGCGTGCCCCGTCGGCCCCGCGAGTCTGGCGAGCACGCCGGGTCTCGCAGAACCCGAAGAAGCTTCCGTCCTGGCTCCTCCGGCGCTGCCCTCCCCCTCCGACCAGAGCCTGCACGGCGCCCGTGCAGGCCCGGCTGACCCGGTGTGCGCCCTCTGGGTCCTAGAACTCGTGGCTGCCTGGCCGACCTCAAGAGGCCCGAGTCACAGAGAATTTTGTGCAGTCTCGAGGAGACCCCCGAGATGCAATTAGATGCATTTCCGACGCCTGCGTCGGGCACCCAGCCCTGGAGCGAAGCTCTCTGGTCGTGAAGGCCAGTAGGCTCGCGTCGTGTGGCCTGGAGGCGGCGGCGATCAGAAAGACGCACGTCGTTAATCTGCACAAAGACCGCTACGACTACTCAGCGATCGACTAGTGCCGCGCGTAACCAAATGCGCTTTAAAGTGTTGCATGTTCCCTCTCACGACCATGTCCGCACTGGTCTAGAGACAAGAACTGATCTAGCGCTTGTCGCCACAGGGCGGTGCGCCAACCACTAGCTACTTGTTCAAATGCCTGTCACCAGGCGTTTGGCATCTGCCCTGCACAGTCCGTTCGCGCGTGTTCATGGTGACGTGTGGTGCCCCCTGTCTGCGTTAAGTGGACACGCCAGGCGAGCCATCAAGCATGACTTTCAAGGGTGCATTCTGTAGTTCCTGGCGCAAGAGTGTGAATCATAGCCGATGTCTATCATGCACGCGACCTGAGCACCTCCCAGGAGGTAGCACCCACTCAGTTCCAACCTGCGGTTCCTCCTTCTCATCCTCCTCCGACTCCTCCTCCCCCTCCCCCTCCTCCTCCTCCCGTCTTCTCCCTCCTCCTCTTCCTCCTCCTCCTTCTCCTCCTCCTCCTCCTCCTCCTCCTCCTCCTCCTCCTCCTCCTCCTCCTCCTCCTCCTCCCGTCTTCCTTTTCCTCCTCCTTCACTCCCGCATCCTCCTCCTCCTCCTCCTCCTCCTCCTCCTCCTCCTCCTCCTCCTCCTCCTTCTCCTTCTCCCGTCTTCCTCCTCCTCCTCCTTTTCCTTCTTCTTCTCATGTTCCTTCTCCTTGGCTTGCGCCCAGCGCAGTGGAGACCCCACCCCCTCAGTGGGGAAGCCAGCAGTTTTCATGGCTGTCACACCTGTTCAGCCTCATCTCCCCGCCCCGCCCCGACCAAGCTTTCAAGCCTGGGCGAGGCACCGCGACGTCCACGTCGGCCCGCGTCCGAGCACGCCATTGACCTCGGCGTGGCGAGGGAGCGCTTCGGCCTCCAGCTTCCATGTCCTGCTGGAAACACCGCCGTTGCAGTAGTTAGGTAGACCACAGGCTCCACAGAGAGGAAAACAGTGCTCTCTCTCTTGCTCGCCCGGCGGCGCGCCGAGGGAGGAAGTCAGAGGGGGCAGTCCTTCTCAGGACGCTGCGGGCCTCCTCGGGAGACCCTCTGGCCTCCCGAGAGGCCTCCCCCCCCCCCCCTGTGGGCTTCGGAGAGGGCTCAAAGCGAGCCGCACGGGAGGCCGCGGAGCCCTCCCCTAGCCTTGCGAGAAGGCCCACGCCCTCTGCGATTGAGAAGGCCTAGCGGCCGATGCCGCCGACCCTGAAGGGGAGCGGCGACGACGACGGCGGCGGCGGCAGTGGCGACGACGACGACGCTGACGCCCTGGAGCCGTTCTTGGGGCCCTCTTGGGAGCCGCTTGCGCTCGATTGGGGCTTGGGCTGGGCCCGCGTCTTCTGCGATGCCGCCCGGGCGCGCCGCCGACACCGCTCCTGTGCGTCGTTGCGTCCTGCGCCTCCCCGCCTCTCCTCCTCCGCGCCTCCTCTCGGAGGCTTGGAGGTGGGCCCCCAGCACCGGCACAGGGTCTGGCCTCCCTCATGGGACGAGGATCCTGGATTTCAGCCTTGGTAGTAGTACCCATCGGTCGTTGAAAGTAGGTATTTGTGGATTCCCAGGTTCCAATCTAGTTTGAGCGCCTTCCTACTTCAATGATCGAGTGGCTTCACCTTTTCCGTCCTCCTTAGGGGGCGGACGGAACCCAATCTATCTTCAACGCCTTCCTACTCCATGTTTCTACCTACTTCTTCCGACCGCTGGGCACTTCGGCCACCCGGGAAACCCGAAGATTAACACCACCACCGAGATCGGGATCATCTTTCCTCGGTGGAGGCACACCGCCGATGTCGATGTTGGTGTCAACCTCTGGGCCTCCGACCCTCGCCATCTTGCCCTCCGAGCGGCGGTGCGCGAGGAGTGCCGCAGGCAGCCTCCGCCTCAACAGACCCCAAGCCTCGCCTCCGACAGCCGAGCCGCCAGGCGGGCTGGAGCAGACACATCCCGGGGGCAACCCTTAGGGGGACAGGGTCCGGGGGGGAGCGCACTGACCCCCCGATCGCCCATGCATCGCCGAGAGGGGCCCGATGCCCCACCCCGCCCAGGAACCTGCGCTCTCGCTATCTGTCCAGCGATCGCAAACATGGATCAAGGGGGCGTGGATTAGCGACGGGTCCCGCTTCCATGGGAAATCGTTGATTTCCGTCGCCGAAGAGGCGGCACCGGCCGCATTTTGGGGAGGGCACCTCCCCCGATCCATGGATTTGGCGACCGCGCGCCAAATCGGATCGCTAATACATGTTGGCGCGCCCCCGAAACATGACAGGAAGGTCTCCATCTGGATAGAGGGGCGCGAGGGCGCTGTCAGATGGCACGTCTCCCCTCCCGACCTGGGCCCGGGCATACAGACTGCAGGCCGGAGCAGTCTTGAGAACGCATGGCTCGCAGATCTTCCGCCCCACGGCAGGAGATGAACACCCCAAGGACCACATCGGATGAGCGACGCAGAGAAGGGGGCTGTCTTCACCGACATTCGCGCGTAAGCTACCCGCGCAAGGTCCCGCGTAAGCGCCCTCGTCCCCAGTGTAGCGTGCCGCCCCCGTTGCCCGCGTCAGCCGCCGCGGAAGGTCGCCATGTCATTTCGCGTGGAGCACCTCGAGCGCTACATTGCCGCCGCGCTCTCGTCGAGCCAGGTCCATGTGAGGGCCCCCAGAGTCCGAGGATTGCCGAGAAACGCCCGTCGACCTTTGTTCGCGATCGGAGGAGGAGGTTGGGGTTGACCGTCGCGCTTGTACAAGGATGGGCGGGACAGGAGGAGGAGGAGGAGGAGGAGGAGGAGGGAAGAGGAGGAAGAATAAGGAGGAGGGAGGGGGACGAGGAGAAGGAGGAGAAAGAGGGAGGAGGAAGAGGAGGAGGAGGAAGAAGAGAAGGAATAGGAGGAGGAGGAGGAGGAGGAGGTGGGAGGAGGAGGAGGAGGAAGGAGGTGTAGGAAGGAGGAGGAGGAGGAGGAGGAGGCGGACGAGGGAGGAGGAGGAGGAGGAGGAGGAGGAGGAGGAAGAGAAAGAGGAGTGGGCCGAGGAGGAGGGAAGGAGGTAGGGAGGGAGGAGGGAGGGAGGGAGGAGGGGAAGGAGGGGGAGGGGAATAGAGGGAGGGAGGAGAAGGTGAGCTTGCGAGGACAGAAATCTACGACAGATTCATGCGGCGATGGCGCGTCGGCGACGCCAGCGAAGGCATTCAAGGTTGACCTCCGCATGATAGAGCGCCGCGGAAGCACCGAGGGACACGGCAACGCCACAGGACCCGACGGAATTCAACCTTGAACGATCGGAGCCGCGATCGCTTCAAGGTTGAGCGATCGACGCACGCTGCGTCAAAAGCCGTTGTCCGCGCTGACGCCGCACGAGCCTACCGTACGCTGTTCAGCTGGTGCCCGTGCATGCCCCTGATCCTCATCCATGTGTTTGTGCGAAGCACTGCAGCGCAGTGTGCCGCACGTCGTGCACAAGCGCCCACCCAGAGCCCCGACGCCATGATTTGTTCATGACGTCGACCCCCAGAGGTCTCGACCCATTCCCTGGGGCCGGTTTTGCATCCCGAGTCGTTCTTAGACGACCCCGAGGCCCGGCGAGGGCCTCCAAGTGCCGAAAACGGAGAGAAGCCTTCCGTCACATGATCACTTCGTGGCCCGAGGGGGTCTGGGCACCACCGAGAACATCCTCCCGCAGCCGCTCCGGCCCCAGCCATGCCATGAAGCGCCCACGGGCCGAGGCGCCCTGGGCATGGGAGGCCCTCGCGGCACGTGCCGCTGGCCGGCGGCGGTGTTGCTGGCGGCGGCGTGGCCCCAGCGGGCCGTGGGCGCCACTGCGCTGAGGCTCGGGGCCTCCAGGGTCGGTCCTCGGTCCTTATCCTCCTCGATCCTCCTCCTCGATCCTCCTCCTCCTCCTCCTCCTCCTCCTCCTCCTCCTCCTCCTCCTCCTCCTCCTCCTCCTCCTCCTCCCCCTCCTCCTGGGCCTGCAGGGTCGATCCTCCAGGGTCCCCGATCCCCTCCACGGTTTTCGTAGGTGTTCGCTGGCTGCCGGAGGTTTTCTCGCCCCAGGGTGCTTGCCAGCAGCTGCGCAAGAGCGTTTTGGGATGGCCTGCCCTCTGAGAAGCCCCCCACCCTCTTAGAAGCCCGCTCTCTCGGGGCCATCCTGCGCGATGCACTGGCCCTCGCACGCTGTCTTGAGGCCTCCCTGGAGGGCTGTTGCGCCACCTGTGGGGCAACTTGAGCCGTCTTGGGGCCACCTTGGAGGCCTCTCGGGGAAGCTCGAAAGGGTGAAGGCACCAAAATCTGTTCAGAACCTGGGCGAATCAATGATTTGAGGAAGCTCGAAAAGGTGAAGACACCAAAATCTGTTCGGAACCTGAATCAATGGTTTGGTCTCTTCGGGGTCCTCGTGTGGCCCTCTCGGGCAGTCTTGGGCCTCTCGGGCAGTCTTGAGGGGCCTCTTGGGCCGCATTGGGGCCGTCTTGTATACATTTTGGGCCATCTTGGCAGCCTTGGTAGCCTGCCTCGTCCGCCTTGGAAGCTCGGGAGCGCTGGTCCATCGCTTTTTACGGGGGCCGTGGCCCCCGGGGGCACGGACCAATTGTTTTTCACATGGGGTCGTGGCATCGGGAGCGCGGGGGCATCGCTTCCTGGAGATAGCTTTGGCCGTATTTGGGCCCTCCTGGCCCTTCTCGTGGCAGCGCAAAGCAAACAGTACAACAGCTGTGTGATCAGCAGAGTGTTATTATCATTGTATTCGCTGTGGCCCTTGACAGGACAGAGACAGGCTCGACGCATTACACTGCAAATGTTTGCGTCGAATTTGGCCGATGCCTCATTCTAATGATTCGCGCATCAGGAGCACGACTGCTTGGGCAGAGGCTGAATCAGAGACACGTGGGCGCCAAGTGCAACTCTGCAGGAAAAAAAATGTTCTGAGGCCGACGGGTCGCTTGTGAAGCACATTCCGTGCAATGGCGACGGCACGCCTAGAAACTGGGCTAGCCGCGGGCGCGTGGGGCGCCCCCGACGCCAGTGGACAACAGCCGTCTATGACACATCATAACTTTGTATGTTGTTGCGCAAGGACGCTGAATTTTGCATCCTGCCTGATTGCGCGCCCCGCCAGGGGCGCACTGCCGCAGCAAGCGGAGAATTACGGGGGCTCGCTTGGGCCGTCTTGGAGCCATCTCGGAGGACTTCTGGGCTCTGGGGCAACCTGGAGCTGAAGAAGGCCCGAGAGGGTAAAGACGCCAACGTCCATCAAAGAACGAGCGGGGATCCATGACTGGTTTCAACAGGCCCTGCTGGCGAGCCCTTTGGTGGCTCTCTTGGGCCGGCTTGAGGGGCCTCCTGGGCCGTCTGGAGGCCAGCCTGTTCCTCTGGCCGCCGTGGGGCCACGCCGGAGGCCTCTCGTGCCACCCCTGGCGGCCGGGGTTGCCTGCCTCGGCCGTCTCGGAAGCTCGGGGAGCGCGGACCCGCAGCTGCTTCACGGGGTATCGTGGCCTCGGGGGGCGCGGATCCCTGTCTCACGAAAAGGGAATCGTGGCCCCGGGAGGGAGAGAACACACAGTTGCTGCTACTAGGGATCGTGGCCTCGGGAGCGCGGATCCACTGTGTTCGACCAGGGGTCGTGGCCCCAGGACGCAGGGGCGATGTACGTAGTGTTCCGTGGGCAGAGGGGACCGACCCTTCTTAGAAGATAAGCAGAAGCCCTACCAGACAGCCCATGACATTCTACCACGCCTCACCGTGCCAGGTGTCCCTCTCTAGTTCCGGGTCACTCTCTGGCACAGCTTACCGCCACGACTCTACGAGGTGCCACCGGGAAGTTGGATGTGCGTGCCGTGGCCAGCCTGGGCGAGAGCTGGATGCACATGTGGCTCGGCCCTCGTGTGCACTGGCATGTTTGCCGTCCACATGTGACTCCAGCGCGTGGCCTCCAGATGTTCCACATGTGAGTCCAACTCCTCCTCCTCCTCCTCCTCCTTCCTCCTCCCCCTCCCCCTCGCCGTCCCCCTCGCCCTCCTTCCTCCTTCCTCCGTGCTTCTTCCTGCTTCTCATCCTCTTCCTCCTCCCCATGTGCGTGTCTGGCTTCCTGGTACTCTTCTAGTTTCACCGCCGACAGCCCAGTGAAGGCCATCGGAGGCCGAAGTCGGCCAAGAGCCAGGAAGGTGGAGGAGGAGTAGGAGGAGGAGGACCAGTGGAAGCCCAAGAGTCATCAACGATGCTGGAGGTGACCCTCCCTCCAGGCTCGGTCTTCATAGAACCCTACAACGGTTCATCTCCATTGAGGGAACTGCCTCGCTGGAAGACAGCAGTTTGAAGATCCTGAAGCATGCCAAAACATTATTCTTTGGACTTCAACGCCACGTATCAACCTGACTGCTGTGTTTTGACGATCCCGAATCGTGCCAGAGCGCCATTTTTGGGAGTTCAATACCGTGAATCAACATAACTGGTGCGCCCGCATAATCGTAAATCGTTCCCGAATACCGTTTTTGGTACACTAATCATTGGAATCCGTGAATCTTTTGCAAATTTTGAAAATGAATCTGCGCGGCGTTTGGGCGAGAGCCACATTTTGAAAAGGAGCCGCCCTCGATCCGCAAAACTCTTTCAATTTGTCTAAACGAATGTGCGCAGCGCGAAGGCGAGAGCCACATGTTGAAAAGGAACCGCCCTCAATCCGTGAAACTTGTGCAAGGTGTTACACCGAATGCGCGCGGCGCTAAACGACCTGCCCTCAATCCGTTGAAAAAGCATAACAACTTCTTAGAACAGATGCGCGCGGCGCTAAGGCGAGAGCCACATTTTGAAAACGACCCGCCATCAATCCGTGAAACGCTTGCAAAGTTTTAAAACGGATGTGCGCGGCGGCGCTTAAGCGAGAGCCACATTTTGAAAACGACCCGCCTTCAATCCGTGAAACTCTTGCAAATGTTCAAAACGAATGCGCGCGGCGGTAATACGAGAGCCATATTTTGAAAACGACCCGCCCTCCATCTGTAAAGTAAAGCTGTTGCCACTTTTTCAGTTTCAGGGTCGTAGACGGCGAGGAAGTCTCAGGCGAAACGCCCGGCCCGCCCTAAAAACTGGGTTGGGGGGTCCGACATGGCGGAGTTATCTATAAGAACAAGTGGAAGCCCAAGAGTCATCAACGATGTTGGAGGTAACCCTCCCCCCAAGCTCGGTCTTCATAGAACCCTACAACGGTTCATCTCCATTGAGGGAACTGCCTCGCTGGAAGACAGCAGTTTGAAGATCCTGAAGCATGCCAAAACATTATTCTTTGGACTTCAACGCCACGTATCAACCTGACTGCTGTGTTTCGACGATCCCGAATCGTGACAGAGCGCCATTTTTGGGAGTTCAACACCGTGAGTCAACATAACTGTTGCGCCCGCATAATCGTAAATCGCTCCAAAATACCATTTCTGGTACACTAATCATTGGAATCCGTGAATCTTTTGCAAATTTTGAACATGAATGTGCGCGGCGCTTGGGTGAGAGCCACATTTTGAAAAGGAACCGCCCTCGATCCGCAAAGCTCTTGCAATTTGTCTAAACGAATGTGCGCAGCGCGAAGGCGAGAGCCACATGTTGAAAAGGATCCGCCCTCAATCCGTGAAACTTGTGCAAGGTGTTACACCGAATGCGCGCGGCGCTAAACGACCCGCCCTCAATCCGTTGAAAGCATAACAACTTCTTAGAACAGATGTGCGCGGCGCTAAGGCGAGAGCCACATTTTGAAAACGACCCGCCATCAATCCGTGAAACACTTGCAAAGTTTTAAAACGGATGTGCGCGGCGGCGCTTAAGCGAGAGCCACATTTTGAAAACGACCCGCCTTCAATCCGTGAAACTCTTGCAAATGGTCAAAACGAATGCGCGCGGCGGTAAGGTGAGAGCCACATTTTGAAAACGACCCGCCCTCCATCTGTAAAGTAAAGCTGTTGCCACTTTTTCAGTTTCAGGGTCGTAGACGGCGAGGAAGTCTCAGGCGAAACGCCCGGCCCGCTTTAAAAATTGGGTGCGGGGACCGACATGGAGGAGTTATCTATAAGAACAAGTGGAAGCCCAAGATTCATCAACGATGTTGGAATTTGCCCTCCCTCTTAGCTCGGCCTTCATAGGACCCTACAACGGTTCATCTCCATTGAGGGAACTGCCTCGCTGGAAGACAACAGTTTGAAGATCCTGAAGCATGCCAAAACATTACTCTTTGGATCTTAACGCCACGTATCAACCTGACTGCTGAGTTTTGACGATCCCGAATCATGCCAGAGCGCCATTTTGGGGACTGCAACACCGTGAATCAACATAACTGCTGCAGCCGCGTAATCTTGAATCTTTCCAAAACACCATGTCTGGTACGCTGATCATGGGAATCCGTGAAACTGCTGCATAGTTTGAAAACGGATGCGCGCGGCGCCAAGGCGAGAGCCACGTTTTGAAAAGGAACCGCCCTCGATCCGCAAAACTCCTGCAATTTGTTTAAAAGAATGCGCGCAGCGCGAAGGCGAGAGCCACATGTTGAAAAGGAACCGCCATCAATCCGTGAAAATTTTGCAAATGTGTACACCGAATGTGCGTGGCGCCAAGGCGAGAGCCACATGTTGAAAACAACCCGCCGTCAATCCGTCAAGCTCTTGAAATGTTTAAGACGAATGTGCGCGGCGCTAAGGCGAGAGCCACATGTTGAAAACGGCCCGCCTTCAATCCGCGAAACTCTTGCAATTTGTTATAACGGATGTGCGCGTCGCTGAACCGAGAGCCACATGTTGAAAACGGCCCGCCTTCAATCCGTGAAACTCTTGCAAATGTGCAAGACGAGTGTACGCGGCGCTAAGGCGAGAGCCACATGTTGAAAACGGATCGCCCTCAACAAGTGAAACTCTTGCAAACTGTTGAAACGAGTGTCCGCGGCGCTAGGGCGAAAGCCACATTCTGACCCGCACTCCATTTGTCAAACCGTTGTACTTTTCAGTTCTAGAGTCATAACTGATGAGGAAGTCTACGGCGAAACGCCCTGTCCGACCTAATAATTGGCCTCGGGGTGCGACAGGGACGAGTTATTGAAAAGAAAATGGAATGAAGGAATGGAGGAGGAGGAGGAAGAGGAGGAGGAGGAAGAGGAGGAGAAGGAGGAGGAGAAGGAGGAGGAGGAGGAGAGGACGCAGGCGTCGAGGAAGAAGAATAGACCAAAGCATCATATTATTGTCGGAGGTCCGCGCGGAGTTCTCGGATCGGCGCTGGGCACTTTGGCGCCGGCTCCAGCGACGCCCCTGGCGCACTCCGCGCTCCAGAGAGGAACGTCCAGCGCCGACCCAAGAGATCCGCACGGACCTCCCAGGAGCTTCCGGCCACGAGCTTTGGGGCTCAGCGTGCCGCGCCGCTGTTTCTGGCCCCCCGCGCTGTGGCGCGGCACGCTGTCCACCTTTAGTTCCCCGAGCGTCAACGTCCCGAGCAGGGCTGGACCTGAACGCTGTTCTGCTGGACTCCGGCCGTTTCTTGCTTTCCGCCCTGGCAGGGGGAGAGGTGCAGGAGAAAACGGGCGGGGCAGAACGAGAAACGGAGCGAACACGAAACGAAAGACGACGCTTGGGTCCAGCCCTGGTCTTATGTTGTTCCCATCCTACTTAAGGACCACATCCCAGAGATAATTTCGAGCACCCGGAAAAGTGCCGAAAGAGTGTCAAAAGAGTGTCTCCCAGGGCCCGACACGTGAAAACCCTAGAGTTTCGTTTTTTTTCTGGTGCTCGAAACTCTTTCTGGTGATCAAGGCTAAAGTAGGTTGGAACATCATAACCCTGGTCCCGAGCTTTCCCCTGCCCGCCCCGCGGAGTGGAGACACACGCCAGCCGCTCGCAGAGCGCAGCGTGCTGCCGGGGCTGCCGCCGCCGGGTCTGCGGCGGCTTCGTTGGGGACCAGAGGCCTCCAGAGAGCTCGCCGCCGCCGCCGTCGTCGCCGTTGTCGTCGCCGTCAACATGACGTGGCCCAGGCGACCAGACGCGATCTCAGATGCTTGTTTTCGTGGTTGCCGAGTGGGTGTTGAAAAGTCGTCGTCGTCGCCGTCGCCGTCGTCGTCGTCGCTTGTCCTTCTGCTAGTGCGGCCCTGGCAGGCTGGGGGATCTTGGGTCCCAGGTGCCCTCGGGCGCCGCCTCCGGCCCCTGGCGCGCTCCGCGCGCCAGGGTGCCCAGCGCCGACCACAGAAATCTGCGTGGACCTCCAGTAGCTTAGCGTTCTTTGGCGGCGAGCCCAGCGAGGCAAGCAGAGGCGGCGAGCCTTCTCAGAAGGCTCGGCAGGCTTCCAGCCTTCTCAGGAGCTGTTCCTCCGAAGACAGAGCCGACACGGCCCTTCAGAAGGCCGGAGGGTTTCTGAGAAGCCCCGGCACCTTGTGAGAAGGCCCGCCCGCTCTCATTTCCCCCCAGGCTCGCCGCCGAGCTATGCACAGGATCCTTCTTCTTGGGCGGCCCTGGCGGGCTGGGAGACCTTGGGCCCTGGGTGCTCGGGGACACCCACGCTGCCCTCGGGCTCGTCGGGGGCGGCTGCTACGCGGCATCCGTCGCGCCACGATCGACATCGCATGGAGGTGTAGCCTTAAGTCGGGCGTGCCCCTCTACAGGGGGAACAGTCAAAAATAGTCAAAAAAACGGTTTGGGCCGATATTCTGATCGCTGTCGATGTCGCCGCGGACGCTGTGTCCATTGAAGACCAAAAATCGCCTGCTGAACAGCGGCCGCTATCAATTTTGAGCACACTTGTTGCGCATGGTGCCCGCTTTCTCCGTACCCAACTCGGGCGTGCCAACCAGAGGTCTGGACCCCTTTTCGGCGCCAGGACTTCGTCCCGAGTCTTATGATGTTCCAACCAACTGTAACCTTGACTGCCAGACAGGATCTCGAGCACCAAGGAAGCACCGAGACTGGAGGGTTGTCACGTGCTGGGCCCTGGGAGGCGATACTCGCTCGACGCTGTCTCGATACCTTCCTGGGGGCTCGACATCATCTCTGGGATTGAGTCGTGAAGCACGATGGGAGCAGCATGACCCAAGTTGTTTCTGTTGACGGCCCAGGCCTGGTGAAGGCCCTCGGAGGCCGAAAAGCATGAAGAGCCTCCCGTCACGCTTATGTTCGCGACGCGTCCCTGCCACCCATCCCGCTTGAGATTAAGTCGGGCGTGTCCCTCCACAGGGGGAATATTCAAAACTAGTACAAAAATAGTCTGGGGACGATTGCTTGACTGTTCTGGAGCATGTTTTAAGCATTGTTTGACTGTTTTTCATTTTTCGCCCAAAGTCCGCCTGTAGGGGGACATGCCCGACCTAAGCCTGAGATCTGGGCGTCGCAGCTTTTCCACACCAGGCGCTTTCGCCAGGCTTCTGGCCACGGGGCCATCGCAGATCGATCCGGCTCGAAGAGTGCCGCAGAAAGATTGGATCTGACGATTTGTTTCACAGCGCGAGGCGGTTCTGAGCTCGTCTCGATGATCCTCAGAACGTCTGTTCGCCCAATGTGCGTTTGGCACGCAGCCTGTGTCGGCCCTCCTTTGCGCCGCCTGCGGCGTGTCGAAGGGCTTCTGTGGACAAACACACGTTGGCGCTGACACGTGCTGTTCGGTAGCAGGTCATGGGCGCCTTGCGCACCCTCGAGTCGCCAGAGCCAACAAGATGGTACAGCGGTGGCGCTCCCACACCAGAAGTCAAGGGGCTCCCTGGGGTCTCAGGGCTGGGTCTCTTGTGGAAGGTCTCTTGTGGACTGGCCTCCACTGTGTGGGAGGCTCACATGAATTGACCAGACCTTCCTCGAGGGAGGAGGAGGAGGAGGAGGAGGAGGAGGAGGAGGAGGAGGAGGAGGAGGAGGAGGAGGAGGAGGAGGAGGAGAGAGAGAGAGAGAGAGAGAGAGGGAGGAGGAGGAGGAGGAGGAGGAGGAGGAGGGCAAGCTAGGTGCGCTCGCGTCATATCTGACATCCTACCCCTCCCTCCCATCCCTTACCGTGGTGCAGATCCCCTCTCTACTCGCACGGTCGGATGTCGAGCAGGGCAATGATCCCGAAAGGGTACGCGATGCATTGTAGAGCACGGCATGGCATGGCGTAGAAGAGCACCGCAAAGCGTAGCATCAACCTAGCATTGCATTGCACGCCGTGGCATGGCACGGGAAATGACGCCAGCGCTGCAGCGGGAGCACGAGTCAGAACGAGCGGAAGCGCGGAAATGAGGCCAGCGTTGCAGCGGGAGCACGAGTCGGAACAAGCGGAAGCACGGAAATGAGGCCAGCGCTGCAGCGGGAGCACGATTCGGAACGAGCGGGGCCCGAAAATGAGGCCGGCGCCTCAGCGAGAGCAGCATTTTGGAAAAAATGCAGGCGAAAACCCAACTCTGGGGAAACTTGTGTGTAAAAAAACAGTACGCGGGGGGGGGGTCGGACGCTCCCAGGCCGTCATCAGGGGAAGAGGGAGAGTAGTATTCATATTGAATAATTGTGGAGGAGGAGGAGGAGGAGGAGGAGGAGGAGGAGGAGGAGGAGGAGGGGAGAAGGGCAGGGGGCAGAACGCGCGCTCTGAGGATCGTCGACCGTTGCACCTTCCCCCTCGCGCGGGCACGCCGTGCCCGCGCGTCGGATATCGGCCCCGATATCTGCCCTCGGTCGGGGATCGGCTCTCGGGGCTCTCCGCTCCGCCGTGGCCACACCCGCCCCGGCGCAGGGGGGGAGCAGCATTGCCCGAGAGAGGCGTACCCAACTCAGAGGCAACGATACAGGCCTCGGAACAGATTAGGGAACACTCGTGCCACATTCGTCTGTCAACGCCTCCCACTCCCCCCAGTGTTCAAAGTTGGCGGTGGGTCTGATGACGTGCGCTTCGACCGCAGTCTCCCCCACGCGTGCCAACGTTGAGTTTGGGGGGGGTCAGTAATTGTTTCCCTCTACCGTACGGGGAGATAGGCATACCCATCGGTCGTTGAAAGTAGGTATTTGGGATTCCCCGGTGCCAATCTGCTTTAGGCGCCTTCTTATTTCAGTGATCGAGTGGTGTCACCTTCTCCGTTCTCGTCAGGGGGCGGGCGGAAGCCCAATCTATTTTTATTCTCAGCGCCGTCCTATTTCATGTTTCTACATACTTCTTCCGACCGTTGGGTAGGGTGGGATGCATCGACCCCCGATCGCCCATTGATCGCCGATAGGGATCTGGTAGGCCCACCCCGCCCAGGAGCGTGGGGATTCACTATCGGGGGCCTGTCGCGACCTATCAGCGATGGATCGCCGATTCCAGGTCGATGTGTTCCCCCTCATGCCAGTCCCCCCTTTCTTTGTCCCTCACCAACGTCGTTTGCACGCGAGGCGACTATTTGTATGAACGGCTCGATACAAAAGAACACGTTGCGAGGCATGTAGCACTCTGAAATGATTTGCCGAATAATGTAGGGCCACGTGCGTCGCACACCTGCGCAACTCAGCTCGCAAAAGGGACCACGACGACGAGCGCGACAAGGAACACAGAGCGGGAAACATAGTAACAAACGGATCCGTTTGACTACGCACTCCGCTGGACCCCCAGGAGCCCACGAAAGCACGACGGCTGCGCGGTTCGCAGCCCCCGACGGACCGCGAGGCCTCGCCTGGATCGGCGCTGCCCTCCCTTCTGCCGTGCCTCCCGGGAGCCCGCGGAAGAGGTCTCGCCTGGATCTGCGCTGCCCTCACCTCCGCCGTGCCTCCCGGGAGCCCACGAAAGCGACGACCAGCTACTCAGCTCCTTGCCCTCGCCCTCGCCGTGTGTTTCCCGGGAGCCCACGAAAGTGGCGACCTGCTGTGCAGGTCGCAGCCTCCGAAGCAGCGCACAAGATCCAGGAGGACAGAGGCGGAGGATGAGGAGTAGGAGGAGGAGGAAGAGGAGGAGGAGGAGGAGGAGATCACAGGAGGTTGGGAAAAAGAGGGCGGGCTGGAGAAGCAGCGAGGAGCAGGGACGAGGAGGAGGAGGAGGAGGAGGAGGAAGAGGAGGATGAGAGGGGGGGGGCGAAAGGCCCAGCCCATCTCGCGTCGTGAAAAACATGACGGCAGGATTGTGGCTATTTTCAGCTCCTGGGGTGGCCCCTACCGGAAATCGGGACCAGCAAAAAGTTATCCGGGATGAAGAGCCGGTCCCGGGGGTTGCAGCATTCTGGTTGCCTCCGCAGCTGGCAGTCCCCACCTTCGGCGCAGCTCAGCCCCGGCGCGGCCGCTTCCCCCGGCGGTAGGTTTTGCCTTGCTCGGAGCGCGCGCCGGCAATTAGGTTGCTCGTAGCCCGAGCCAACTCTGCTGACGCTGCCGGCGCCTTCGCCTGCGGCCGCGACGGAAAAAAAATCCCCTTGGACTCTTCACGCTCCTGGTGTCCTTTGACGCCTTCGCACCGTTTTGTTCGTCTGAGCTCCGCTCCGTATGAGGCTTTGATCGTCGCTACTTCTCCGCAGCCGGTGGAACAGCCTGCCTCTGCTAGCCCGGCGTTCGACCGTTCGACCATCCAGATAGCATGCCCAGGCGAGCTACAGCAGAACAATCCGTAAAGGCTTCGCCTTCTGCCGCTGGCCCCCTCTCTAACAGAATGGAAGAGTATCAAGGCCGCGTCTGGGTGTCTGGGCGCCGCCTTGAAGAAATCTGGGGACACCCATGCGGGGGACAGATTGGAATCCGCAAAGCGTATTTAGATATCGGAGCTATTATTGAACATGCTGCTGCCTTTTTGAAGCGTTCCTTTCCTGCTATGCATCGGCAGCCTTCTCTGTGCGACCGGGAACTGCGTGCGGCCATTTGGTTATTGGGCCGGGAGCTTGGCGTAATCTACTGAGGAATCTGGCTTCGGGCGCGCGAGTCATTCGTAATGAGCCAGGCATTCTGGCTTCGGGAACGCTAGTCTCGGGGAAACGTGAGACTCGAGTAAGCCAGAGTTCGGGTTTGCCGACATTTTTTTGACGAGCGCGTCCTAGATTTTGACGGTCCCGTTTTCGTGGAATGTTTGCAGCAGGGGCTCGCGTCAAATTCCATATTGGGTCTTGTCATGTTCATGAGGACCCCGTCAGGCCAGCCCGAGTCCCCCGCACCCGCGTCTTACGTCTCCCCGATAATCAGGCGCAACTTACCATGGACTCTGACTTCGGGAGCACAAAGTTGGTGTAATGTGCGAGGGAGTCTGGCCTCGGGAGCACGAACCCTGCGTAATTTACGGAGGGCTCCTGGCCTCGGGCGCGCGAACCGGGTGCGATGTATCAGGGAGCCTGGCACATCAAGGGCGCGAATCTTACGCAATGCACAACGGATTCGGATTTCGAGGACGCACATTTGGTGTCATGCACGAGGTATTCTGGCCTCGGGAGCGCGAACCGGGCTCAACTTACAAAGGATCTTGGTTTCGGGAGCGCGAGTCCAATGTAAGTTATCAAGGATTCTGGCTTCGGGAACGGGAATTTTGCACAATGTACTACGGATTCGGGCCTCGGGCACAAGGGACTCTGGCATCGGTAGCTCGAATTCGGCGTCATGAAAACAGGATTCGGGCGTCGGGAACGCGAACTTGGCGCAATCCTCAAACGGATTACTGCTTCAGGGGCTCAATGTGTTACGTATTTGCACGTGCCCCAGACCCACCAGAAATTGAAGCAACGCGACTCGGGCGTGGTGGCCAGGCCAGTTTTTGGTCGCCCTTTGGCGCGGAGAGACAGTAGAGTTATAATTCTGGTAACTGGGAACTGGAACTAGCGCAGGGCGCAAGAAACCTTATCCGCGCAGCCTTGTGGCCCCACAGGGGGGCTGGTGGATCTTAGGATCAGCTTGATCAGACCCAGGACGAGGAGGAGGAGGAAGAGGAGGGCGAGGAGGCAGAGGACGAAGACGAACAGGAGGAGGAGGAGCAGCAGGAGGAGGAGGAGAAGAAGAAGGACGACAACAAAGACTCTGGCAGCCCTCTTGGGGTCTTCTGGAGGCCCCTCTGAGGGTCCTCTTGAGGCTCTCTCGCAGCCCCCTTGGGGCTACTTTGGTGGAGTCCTCTTTGGGCTCTTTTGGGGGGTTTGGGGGCTCTCTTGTCTTGGGACAATTTTGATGGCGTCGATCAAAAGAGGGGGGAGCCGAATTCCTACCCCGCCCCCCTCAGGGACCATCAACATCATAGATTGGGGCCCTCTTGCGGCGCTCTTGGACGGTCTCGGGGCCGTCTTGAGGGCATCTTGGGCTTCCCTTGGGGCTCTCTTGGGCCGTCTTGGGGCCATCTCGAGGCCCCAAAACCGCATCAGAAGCGCAACGGCGAGAAGGCAAAAGTCGCTGATGTTCCTAAAGTGTTTGAAGGACCTCTTGGGATGTCTTGAGGGGACTTCAGGAGCATTTGAGGCCGTCTAATGGTCCTCTTGGGGCATCTTGGAGGCGTGGGTCGGAAGCCGTCTTCGGTTTCCTTGAACCATCTTTGGGGGGCTGTCTTGAAGCATTTGGAGGCCCTCCTGGAGCCATCCTGGGCGCTGTGACCGCTCACGAACCCCCGAGCAAAACAAAAGCCTTATAGGGAAGGGAGGGGGAGCGCACCCCTCCCCCCCAGAGGGAAGGAAGGGGCTCTTCAGGCGATCGCAAACGTGGGTCCAAGGGGGGGCGTGGATTGGCGGCGGGTCCCGTTTCCGCGGGAAATCGCGGGTTCCCGCCGCCGAGCGAGGCGGCGCCGGCCGCATTTTGGGGAGGGCACCTCCCCCGATCCAAGGATTTTGGCGACCGCGCGCCAGATCCATGGACCGCTAATCCATGTCTGCGCGCCCCCGGCTTTGGGAGAGGAAGGAAGAATCTATCGCTGGACCATCTTACGCTCAGAGGGCTTGTGGGACCACGATGGCGGGGCTCTGGGGGAGGAAGGGCGCCCACTGCGGAGGATCGCCTCCTCCCCCTCCTCATCCTCCTCCTCCTCCTCCTCCTCCTCCTCCTCCTCCTCCTCCTCCTCCTCCTCCTCCTCCTCCTCCTCCTCCTCCTATCTCCTCCTCCTCTCCTCCTCCTCCTCCTCCTCCTCCTCCTCCTCCTCCTCCTCCTCCTCCTCCTCCTCCTCCTCCTCCCTCCTCCTCCTCCTCCTTCTCCTCCTCCTCCTCCTCCTCATCCTCCCCCTCCTCCTCCTCCTCCGCCTCAGGGAGGGGGATGAGGGGGGGTCGTCTTGGCTAGGGCTCCCAGCGAGGAGCTGGGTCACAGGAAGAGGAGGGCTGGGGTCGGGGCTCAAGGGACCGGGGTCAACGAAAGCGGGGATCAGCCAGGGTGCCGGATTTTGTGGGATCCTGCAGAGCCAGGTCTGCATGGACCCCGGGCTTGCGCGCAGGACCCTGCAGGATCCTGCGGGACCCGGGCTTGCAATGACCTGGGTCAGTGCGTCCCCGAGGGGATGCAGGAGGTGTCGGGGGACCTCCTACACGTTGTGGTGACCATACTGTGCCGTGAGTCAGTAAAAATTCGGATTCACTGCACGGTTTTGGGACTTGGGTCGTTCTCCAGGGATGTCTTGAGCAATTGGCGCCGCGTCGTGAGGTTCCCCTGGGATGTCGAAGCCACCGCACGGTCCGTCACCACACCGCCTTGGGGCCCTAAGAGGAGGGAGGAGGGATGGCAGCCGAGGGGCGCTCACAGAAGACCAGCCACAGCTGGGGGCAGCTGTGGCCCTGACAGCAGGTAACGTTGAACGCCGCCAGCGACCCAAAATCAGTTGATGCTGAACGAGCTGAAGCTTCGGAATCGCCCGATTGTTCAAGGTTGAACAATCCCCGAGACGTGAGAAACCAACGCCGGAGTCGACACGACACGAACCTGCCGTACCCCTCTGGGGGCCCCATCGGGTTCGACGCCCCTCTTGAGAGAATGTCGATGCGATGGGGTCCCCCAGGCGGGTAGGGAATAAAGCTCGTCCTGTTTCGGGGAGGCGCAAGCATGGATTTGAGGCGCGCGGCTTCGCGACGGGTTCCGCTTCCGCACTGCGTCGGCACGTTGCGGCGCCACGTCAGGCGGCAGTGGCGGCATCGTCATGTGACAGGGGGTACCTTCCCCGATCCGTGGGTCTCGCGCCCACGCGCCAGATCCACGGATCCCCAATCCATGTCAGCGTGTGCCCGACGAGAGATTGTCGATACGATGGGGTCCCCTAAGGGGGGTAGGGAACCCTGACCTCCACCGATATGATTTGTTCGATCCGCAGCCCCCGAGGTTGGTTGCCGCTTCATTGGGGTAGCTTTTCGTCCGGATCCATTTCTGAGGTCCCCGGGGCCCGAAAACGGAACCCCGAGACCCCGAAATCCAAAAAAAATTAGCCTGACGAAGGACCCAACCATGCGCAGATGCGAATACCGCATTGTGAGTGCCGCTTTCGGTGGAGCTCCGTATGGGGCCACGAACCGTGTGAGACGTGTGCCGAATTAGGCCTTCTGTGGAGCTCCCTATGGGGCCACGAAACGTGTGAGGGGTGTGCCGAAATGGGCGGGGGGACGCATGCGAACCCTGCCACTGGGGCCTTCGGTGGAGCCCCCTATACGGGGCCCCGAAGCGTGTGAGGGGTGTGCCGAAATGGGCGGGGGGACGCATGCGAACCTTGCCACAGGGGTCTTCGGTGGAGCCCCCTAAGGAGCCACGAAGCGTGTGAGGGGTGTGCCGAAACGGGCGGGGGGGCGCTTTCGAACCCTGCCATTGTGGCTTTCGGTGGAACTCTCTACGGGGCCACGAACCGTGTGAGGGGTGTGCCGAAATTGGCGGGGGAACCTTTCAATGAAGTGTGCGGGGGGTGCGCCGAAACGGGCGGGGAGACGCATGCGAACCCTACCACAGGGGCCTTCGGTGGAGCTCCCTATGGGGCCATGAAATGCGTGAGGGGTGTGCCGAAATGAGTGGGGGGACGCATGCGAACCCTGCCGCTGGGGCCTTTTGGTGGAGCTCCCTATGGGGCAACGAAGTGTGTGAGGGGTGTGCCGAAACGGGCGGGGGGACGCATGCGATGGGGCCACGAACCGTGTGAGGGGTGTGCCGGAATGGGCGGGGGGACGCATGCGAACCTTGCCACTGGGGCCTTCGGTGGAGCTCCCTATGGGGCCACGAACCGTGTGAGGGGTGTGCCAAAATAGGCGGGGGGACGCATGCGAACCCTGCCACTGGGGCCTTCGGTGGAGCCCCCTATGGGGCCACGAAGCGTGTGAGGGGTGTGCCGAAATGGGCGGGGGGACGCATGCGAACCCTGCCACAGGGGTATTCGGTGGTGGGGCCGCGAAGCGTGTGAGGGGTATGCCGAAATCGGCAGGGGAACGCATGCGAACCCTGCCGCTGGGCCCTTCGGTGGAGCTCCCTATGGGGCCACGAACAGTGTGAGGGGTGTGCCAAAATAGGCGGGGGGACGCATGCGAACCCTGCCACTGGGGCCTTCGGTGGAGCCCCCTATGGGGCCACGAAGCGTGTGAGGGGTGTGCCGAAATGGGCGGGGGGACGCATGCGAACCCTGCCACAGGGGTCTTCGGTGGTGGGGCCGCGAAGCGGGTGAGGGGTATGCCGAAATCGGCAGGGGAACGCATGCGAACCCTGCCGCTGGGCCCTTCGGTGGAGCTCCCTATGGGGCCACGAACAGTGTGAGGGGTGTGCCGAAACGGGCGGGGGGGGCGCACGCGAACCCTGCCACTGGGGCCTTCGGTGGAGCCCCCTATGGGGCCACGAAGCGTGTGAGGGGTGTGCCGAAACGGGCGGGGTGACGCATGCGAGCCCTGCCAGTGGGGCCTTCGGTGGAGCTCTCTATGGGGCCACGAAACGCTGTCCTGTGTGGGCGAAACGCAGGGATGTGACGAGGCGAATGGGAGGAGGGAGGAGGGGGAGGAGGGGGGGGAGGAAGAGGAGACGAGAGGAGAGAAGAGGAGACGCGGGGCGTCTTCAAAACGAGGACCCGACACCACAGGATGGCTGGGGAAAAAGCGCCAGAGCTGAAAGGTCTTCTCGTCGGAGGTCAGGACCTGTTGTGACCGGTCGACGGCAGAGGATCGCCTCCGCCGCCACGCCTCCGCCCCCACCGCCCCGCCTCCTTCGCCCCACCGCGCCTCTGCCGCACGGTGCGAGGGGGGCACGGCGGGCGCACTCGTTCGGGAGTGTGCCCAGGAGGCCTCAGGCCTTGCGTGGTCCCTTGCCTGACGAGGGCGGCGGTGATGTCCGTGGCCGAGCCTCAGTCGGTGTTCCACCCGCCTCCAGACTTGAGTCGGGCATATCCCTGTACAGGAGGAAGATTCCAAAAATCATCGTACATTGGCATGGTGACGATTGTTTCTACTATGTTTGACTTCTTGTTGATTTTGTTTTTGGCTTTGTTTATTTTTCTTGTTGGATCCGCCTGTAGGAGGACAGGCCCGACATAACTCCAGACCCTGGGCTCCTTCTCCGATGGCTCTTTGTCCCATGCCCTCGCCGTGGTCAGCACAGCTCCACCTGGAGGAGAAGCAGGAGGGAGGGAGGGCGGGAGAGGGGGAGGGGGGGAGGACAAGCTAGGTGCGCTCGCGTCATATCTGACGTCCTACCCCTCCCTCCCATCCCTTACCATGGCGCTGATTTTCTCTATCCGCGGACGCGTGTCGTAGCGGACCTGTGGCTCCGCGCGCGCGTGCGTAGTGGGTGGTGGTGCACGTGCGTGCGTGCGTGCGTGTGTGCGTGGTTGTCGTGGTGGTGGTGGTGGTGGTGGTGGTGGTAGTGGTGGTGGTGTGTGGTGGTGGTGGTGGTGGTGGTGGTGGTGGTGGTGGTGGTGGTGGTGGTGGTGGTGGGGTGATGGTGCTGGCGGTGCCTGGTGCTGGTGCTGGTGGTCTGGTGGTGGTGGGTTGGTACTGGTGCTGGTGCTGGTGCTGGTTGTGGTGGGTGGTGGGGTGGTGGTGGTGGTGATGGTGGTGGTGGTGGTGGGGGTGGTGGTGTGGTGGTGGTGGGGGTGGTGGGTGGTGGTGATGGTGGTGGTGTGGTGCTGGTGCTGGTGGTGGTGGTGTGTGGTGCTGGTGGTGGTGCTGGTGGTGGTGGTGGTGGTGGTGGTGGTGGTGGGGGTGGCGGTGCGGCGCGGTGGTGGCGGGCGGATGGGCGCGCGAGAAAAAGGCCGCGCTGGGGCGAGAACGCCATCCTGAACGACGGAGGCCAAACACCGATCCGAAAATGAGGCCCACGCTGCAGCGGGAGCACGATTCGGAACGATTCGGGAGCAGAAATGAGGCCGGCGCCTCAACGAGAGCAGCATTTGGGGAAAAAATGACGCCGGCGCCTCAGCGAGAGTCGTTTCCCGGGATTTCCCGGGCATCCTGTGCGTAAAAAACAGTACGCGGAGGGTGCGCGGCCATCACCCGGACGCCATCAGGGGAAGGATTCGGGAGCAGAATTGAGGCCGGCACCTCAACGAGAGCAGCATTTTGGGAAAAAATGACGCCGGCGCGAGAGCAGCATTTTGGGAAAAAATGACGCCAGCGCCGCAGCGAGAGTCGTTTCCCGGGATATCCCGGGCATCCTGTGTGTAAAAAAACAGTACGCGGAGGGTGCGCGGCCATCACCCGGACGCCATCAGGGGAAGAGGGAGAGTATATTCATATTGGGTAATTGTGGAGGAGGAGGAGGAGGAGGAGGAGGAGGAGGAGGCGGATGAGGAGGAGGAGGAGCAAGAGGGAGGAGGGAGGAGGAGGAGGAGGAGGAGGAGGAGGAGGAGGAGGAGGAGGCTCCGTAGCCATTTTGGCTCAAGTCCGTAGCATTGGCTCTGGGCAGGAGCTTCTTCGGCATTGAGGATTTCGCGGCCTCACCAGCAACCTGTGTACCGTACTGCGGCAGCCCGCACGTCAGGTGCACACCTTCTTTCATTTCCCAGCCCACACTGTACCCTCGTCTTGGCCAATGAGCAAGGATGGCACCAGCACCTTCTCTCGCGGCAGCATGGTGTGTGGTGCTTGTGGTTGTCGCAAGAATCCAGTCACTACAAGTGGTGCTACCACTGTGGCGGAACACTCGGGCACGTACAACCATGTAATTTCTCCCAGGGCCAGGGCGTGTGGTCTGACGATGGGGGTAAAGCCAAGGGCCGTGCATCGGGTGGAAAAAAAGGGGCACTGCAAGGGCAAAGGCTGGGGAAACGGTTCCTCTCGGGAGCGTGACTCTGGCGGGACCCACGAGTTGGGGGTCGCAGATGCCCCCCATCCAGCCCATTGCGGGTGCAGGTTCGAAGTTTGCTCAACTGGGAGACGATGGCGTCGGGCACCTTCGCAAGGTGCTCGAGAATATTCGGCAGACCAGAGACAACCAGCTCCCCGCCAGTGCCCTTGTTAGGAAAGCAGAGAACCAAGTCGCTGAGAAGCAGGACCGGCTTGAGCGGTGTGAGACCAGCACTTCTAACCTTGGCGAACAGATCGCGGAGCTCCAAGCCGTGTTGACCCAAGAACAAGAGTACCGTGAAAAGTGTGCACAGGAGCTGGCCGAGGCCAAGAGGCTGGCGGAGCAGCCCAAGGCGCCACCTACTCCTTCTGCGTTCATGGCCGAGTTGTCCACGTGGGACAAGAAGCTGGGCAATCTGGCGGAGAGCGACAATCTCGACGAAGAAATTAAGAAATTGTGGGAACGGCCCAACGAGAAGCTCCAAAAGGCCGAGGTGGATCGCCAACCGCTTGAGCCACCTGCTGCAGCGGCAGAACGGCCAGGAGGGGGCGACGGCGGAGAGATGGATATGGACCTCGATGAGAATGCTTTCGACACGCTGCTGGCAGAGGACGAGTCGACCAAGTCCCTGGCAGAAGAGAAGAAGCGCGAGCTGGCTCAGAAGCTGCTGGCCGCGGCGAAGCGGGCTCGTCGCAACTCCCCCAGCCCTGGCAGAGGTGCGTCGGCGGCGTCTGGGCCCGGTCGGGTTTAGCACCTTGTTGGGGACTGGGTATACCAGCAGAAGGTCGATTTCCACGCGATCACGGAGAGGTGCACCCACTGCTCCCCCAGGGGTGGGACCAGGGCCTTGCGCCCCCCTGGCCCCCAGAGGCGAGGAGCAGCAGAGGTCGCCAACATGTTCGCCAATGGCTCCGAGAGGTTCAAGGATGCGGAGAAGTACTCTTTCGTTCACTACCTTGCATTGTGGTTCTTGGAAAGATTTCAAAGATGTTCAGAAGTCGATCCTTGGAGATGTCGCTATGTTGCAGGAAACTAAATTGCAATGACAGCGACGGAGAGCATACAGGCGGCTGGGTGGAGGCCGTTCTCTACCCCAGCATGTGAAAGTAAAGGGGGGGACCCAGCGGCGGGGTCACTCTTCTGGTCACAGGACACGCGCCGTCGCGGGCCATGGACAAGGCAGAAATTTGCCCAGGACAAGTCGTTCAAGCATTCACTTCGGCGCGTCAGTTGGGAGCGGTGGCGGTCTATGCTGTGTACTTCGACAACGGGGGAGTTTTCTCAACTAGGAACCTGTCTCTTTGGTCGACTATTGGGGGGAATTGGGCTTGCCATTCTGACCCTGCGGTGATCGGGGGCGATTTCAACATGCACCCAGATGACGCACTTGCTGGCATGTCTCGGGACACCTCCGAGGCACGGTCCGCTCTAGCCCAGGACATACGCACAGCAGCGGGGGGCAAACCAGTCTCATGGATTACTCCATCACCAGCAGTGTTTTCCACAACTTAGTCAGGACGATTACCACAACCCTTGTGGTGTCCACTTCCCTGTGTCTATGGACTTGGGGTTAGACGCGGAGCAGGCATCGGCGCGCGTCCAAGTACCCTACCAGCACTCACCACCCAGAAGCAACTGGGGCCACCAGCTCAGCCCCCGTCTTATGAACAACCCATTGAGGACCTCGAGAATGTCCTTGACGGCTTTGGACGAACGCAAGAGCTTCACTTCCGACTTGGCGGTGACCAGCAAACTCACGGCCAGAAAGTGCTGGCTGACCTATTCTGCCTTCATCGACGCTTCTTGGACAGAATGTGAACAAGTCGCAGGTTCAAGCGCGCAGGGTTTAAGAGGGGGCCAACCACGGCAGCACGCGTGGAAGAGCCTCCCGCAAGTCTTGCATGCGAAGGCCCACCTCCGCGGCGAACAACCACATCGATGTCCTGCGTGGGTCAAGAACAGGTTGATGGAAGTACATAGCCCCCTCGAGAACACTGGCAAGCACCCGCCCCGGCACGCGGCCAACTCCATCAACCAGCTGACAAACATCGTTTGGAAGGGGTGCCCTGTCCGCAAGTGCCGGCAAGCTGGCTGCAGATGTTGGCATCCACTTCTGGGCGACGTCGGGGCTTTGTGCGCGGCTGTCCCGCCGCGAGCACTGGAGGCCCCCCCGCGCGTTATTCAGCGTGTCAGTCATCTGAGAGACAACGCGCACCCTTCCGGCAGAGTGGCCGCCAGCCGCCGCTGGAAAGAACGGTGCGCCGACGCTGTAGAAGGCGGGGCCAAGATGGCCCGCAAGTTTTTGAAGGGCAAGCCTGGACTTCGGCCCGAACCCAAGGGACAGGCCTCGGAGGCCCCGCTTGTTTTAGCTTGGCTTTTCGGCCCAGGCCCGTCTGAAAGACAAGGGAGAAGTCTGGGAGCAGGCCGGGCGAGCGGGCCACTGTCCACCTGTTTTTAGCGAACCCACAGGCCATATTGTCGCGGTCCCTGGTCTGGCTTCTGTTGAGCACATCAGAGCGTGATCCAGAAGGTCTAAGACTGACACGTGTCGGCCTGATGGCTACCATCCTAAGAAGTACAGCCTACTCCATGACCGAGCTCTCTACTGCGTCTCGCTTTTGCTGCATGCGGTTAGCATGGCGGGTAACTTCCCAACCAGCGCCCAGCGCCTAGATGTCTCCCCGGCCCCCAAGGAAGGAGAAGGAGACCCATTGGCCATTATAACTCCTTCCCCAGGTTGTTCGGAGCGGCGCAGAAACACAGGGCCAGGGCGCGGGAGTCGGAATTCGGAGAACAGGCTAAACATGTGCCACCGCCTGTGGGATGTAAAGAAGTTGCACGAGCATGCGCCGAGGGATAAGCTTCGAGATTTTGCCGAGTTGTCTAACGATCCCCTCAACTCAGTTGACGTTGCGGTCGCCTTGCGCGGATGGCCCCGCCCGCTGCTCGATGACGGAAGTATCTCTGACGACCTCTGGGCATCTGGAGGTTTCGCAGCAGGCGCCCGCACAGCCGCTTTTGAGGCCAAGTTCTACTTCAAGCCATGAATGGAGCACCGTGCACTGTCGTAGCCAGAGCAGACATCCCAGAGTCTGCACATTGACGACCTCTTTCTCCAGGCACTGGGAGAGTCTATTCGATGGGCCTGTGACACCATGTACAGCCCAGCTGTCAGCATGTCTAGGTACCTCCATGACAATCTTCACCATCCAACGGCCATCGAGAAGTTTGGCACGACGGCCACCAGCCCCCAGCTTCTGCGAGAAGCTGGACGAGCGCTGGGGAAGGTGGGAAGGGGGAAGGGGGGGAGGGGCGCTCAGTGCCCCTCACCTCGGCGTTGATTTCACAGATGGGAAGGCCTGTCGAGGCCAGTCGATCTGGAAGGTTCGAAACAAGCGCTCTCGGAAGTTCTATCAGCGTCGGAAGAAGTTGCAGGCCCTCCAGATCAAAAGCAAGTCTCGAGGCCGCCTGTTCCAAACCAGTTTCAAACCTGCCCTTGTATACGGGGGGAAGTCGTCGCACTTCCCCCGCGCCAAGTGAAGCGGCTGCGGTCGGCAGCTGGTCTGGCCAGTGGCATGGCCGTTCGAAGGGGGCGCGACTAATTTTGTTTGGGCTTGCTCGGGGGAGGGGGGGGGGGGGGCGCTGGATGTCGCGGCCATGCCACTGACCCGATATGCGGAGGAATGGTGGATGCTATCGGCATCCCTTAGGTCATGACGAGCAGCGCGTGCACGAAGACATGTTGCCTGCAAGTAGCCTCAGTCAAACGTTGCACCCTGCGTTGCGCCGTATTTTGGAAGCCTCCACGAAGAGGTGGTTCGCCAAAAGCAAAGGGCCGATCTCGGACACGACACTTCGGTTGCTCGAAGCGGGGCGGGGCATCCAAGGACCCGCTAGCTTCCGAAACTGCCGAGGGGGTGACATCACCTTCACCACGCACAGCCTTGCGCGTGAGCGTGAACTTTCTTGCGGTCAGCTCAAAAGCACGCTGATCCGACGAGCCTTGGAAAAAAATCAATCTGTCTGGACCTGGATGGTCTGACATCATTTCCAGAGGGTTCTGGCGGGAACTCACTCGGAAGGCTCTTGCTTCCCGCCGCCTGGAGCTTAGCGCCCGCGAAGCGCTTTTGTTCCGCCAGGTGTTCTGCGACTGTCTACCCACCAGGGTCAAGCTCCGCAGTTGGGGCTTCCAACTAGATGAGACTTGCGTCTACAGCGGCCGCCCTGACACGGCGCGGCACCGAGTTTTGACATGCAGCCATAGCCAGGGCGCTCGCGAGACAGAGCTCGGCCCGTTGATCCGACG
>CAUYUJ010007518.1:0-42500 GCA_963575745.1 Prorocentrum cordatum | reverse complement strand
CTGCGTAACATACAGAGCACTGCCAAAACTTGCCACGTCTATTCCATTTATGCTCAGGAACCTCGGCCAGGCCACCTTCAGTCCTAGGCTTTTTAATCAGCACGCAATCGGACAGGTCTAGGCGCGGCCATAGCGGAAGCAGAGTGGCAGCTAGACGGCAAACAGTTTTGGATATCGCAATCATTCGAGAGAGTGCTTCGTCAACAGCGTTCGAGGGGCGAGGGTGCTTGGCCGCTCCCGCTTTCGCTGCTGTATCTGCGTGGTCGTTGCCACGCCTGCGCACACGCTCGTCATCAGAAATGCCTTCTTCCTCAGGGTCTAGGTGCGCACGCACCTTTGAGACACTCGAAAGATTGTGGCAGTTATTCACATATTGAAACACACCAGAATATTTTCGTTTATAGCTGAGACGCTCCGCTGCTGGCAACTGGTAATGCTTTACAACCGCTAAGCAGTCCGAGTGCCCTTCAGCTGGACCAACTATCTGCAAGTTGGCCATACCTAGTGCAAACAATTCGGATGCAGGAGCGCTCTGAGGCAGCGGAGCGTGTACAGGGCCGAAGACCGACGACAAGAGGCAGCCTTCTTCATCAACCCTGCACACACCCCAGCCCGCTCTACAGAGGTCGGCAATAGGATGCCTGAAACACGAGCCATCGAAGAACAGCTTACCAGCCATGTCCCCGTCTTCTCCTTCAGGGAAACCGTCCGATCTGATCTCAGTCCCTCCCGACGCGAGCGGAGCAGGCCAGACAGCGCACGGATGCTCGAAAACTCCATGACAGAACAAGAGGCGATCACCATCAGACAGATCGGATAACGCTTGATCTCGAATTGAGGCCTTGGCGATCTCCTCCCGTTCGTCTTGGCAGGCAGAGCAGGTCCACAACCTGTGATGTATAGTATCGCGCTCCATGCCGCAGAGGGGGCACAGAAGCCGCTCTGCAGGCAAGCCGTATCCTAGGCTCGCAGCACGATCTGCGGTCCAAACACCATTGCAAGCAAGATTGCGAATGCATCCTTGGCTAAGTGCCGAATACTTCTTACTGCTAGCCTGAGCGCGCACAATGTCCATGCAGACTCTGTCCCATCCCGTCTCCCACTTCTCGGCAAGGCTGCACTCTAACAAACGAACACACTGTTTGCGAGCGAGGTCTTTGAGGAGGGTGGGGCTAACGAAGGTGAGGAGGATATCAACTCCGCCATGGTCCCTGATGGTGGCGAAATTAGGCATGGTCCATCTAAGTCTCTTGAGCGATAAGAATAAAGCAGAGACAGGCCCAGAGACTTCAGACCATTTGGTGATATTGGCTCCTTCCTCGAAAACCAGAGACCAAGCATGGTTCAACTCAGACAGTGGGATGGAGTAGAGGAACGAGTGACACTGCCCTGCCCAAGCCTCCTTGCTCCACCGAATGATAGGCGCACAAGCTCCGTACCAACAGGGACCATTCTCCATCGCCAAATCAGCCGTGATAGACCTGTTCCCGCTGGATGGCCTTAAACATTTGCCCGCAGCAACACGAATAGTCTGCAGCTCTCTGTCGCTCACACCGTGGACCTCGGACCCATATAATACGCCAGGTAAAGGACCAGCAACAAACAACTTGGTCGCGGACCTTCCCAGGAACCGTTTTTGTCGGGCAATACGACGAACGCTGGTTTGAAAAACTTTGGCTCGGCGACGCTGCTTGGGATTGCGACCCCTATACCTCCGAGTCTTGCCAGCAGCGTCATCGATCCCACGATTAATGGCCGTGCTACTGGTACCCGATCCAGCGAACTTACCGAGCCACTCCTGCAAACATTTCCCCAGCTTGGGGCAATTGGCAATGACCCCCGCTTTGTCGGGGGCGACTTCACAATGCAGCTCGTCCACCACTGCCTTAAATACTGCAGCCGAGCCGTGCTTCAAACCTCGCAACACATCTTTGAACTTACCTGTGGTAATGAACCCGATATCGTCAATGTAGAGGTCGAGCGAGGTCGAGGGGTAAAAATGAATGGAGGAGAACGAGCGAATGTAATAGATGCGAACAAACGTGGCAGCCATACTACATCCCGCTATCACTCCCCTAATGGCCCTGTAGGGCCCGTCGATATATCCAGCAATGTTGATAAACCTCATAGCCTTGTAGGTGTTGATACACAGCTGAGCTATAACTTTCGGGAAACCTTGTTCAATACATCTGGACGCGAGAGCTTCGAGATCGATCAACTCGTAGAACTTACACAAATCCCAAAGTACAACGGCAGCGACGTCGCCTCGCCTGGTTGACATCTCGCTGCGAAGAGTCTGGCGCCAGACTACGTCGGAGGCGCTCTTGAAACCGTAGCCACCGAAGAACGATCTTATGTGGGGCTCCTCCCACTCCAGCGCATACTGCCTACGTAGTTTCCCCCAGATCCTATACAAGGAGGTGAGAATCCCAATCGGACGGAGTCCCCCCATGGGTTTGGGGAGCATAGCCAGCATCACGAGGCGAATCTGAAGTGGCAACGAGGAGGTAACCTCACGGATGGCAAGGATGCAAGACAACACTCTAAGGGCCCCGTCGCAGAGACTGTTGAAATGACGCATGTGGAACCCGTCCACCGAGACAGCAGATCTACCCGCGTACTCTTTGCTGGTTGACCTAAGTTGCGCAGGAGTAATTCTGGGCAAGGGCTCCAGGGGAATGAAATCACAAGACTCAGCAAAATCCCCCACACTCGAGTCGGCCAGCCAGAGCGCCGAGAATCGCGTTCCCTCTGCCTGAAGCAGTGCCAGAGGATCAGCCACCACCTGGCCGAGAGCCGAGAGAGTCGAGGACGGAATCCAGGCTTCAACAGGTCTCGTCCAAAGGTGGGCCGATCTCGCCCCTTGGTCCAAGCCCTTTTGAAGCCATTCCTTCCACGACTGCTCCCCCTCCTGGCGCGAGAGAGTGTAGGCAGCCGTAACCGCGGCATCCAGCCGCTCCTGTAGGCCATCAGCTCGCACAGGGTCCTGCTCAACATAAGAAATCTCTGACTGGACCTCGGACAGCAAGGGGCCGTGGGGACCAGAAGAGATGCGGTCGCAAATGAATTTGGAGGGGTGGAGGAGAGGGCGTCCAGTCAGAGGGATCGTGGATTCCATCATCAACACGCTCCGAGACGCATTGAAGTGGCCGCGTGTCTTGGCGCCGCGCACGGAAAGCATGTGCCAGCCACCTGATGATAAACAACTGGGGGTGTCTATACGGACGGTGGTCTCGCTTGTGAATGTCCACCCACCAAGTCTTAGGAACCTCCCCTCTACACCCCATCTTAGGGAGGACCTTCTGGTACTTGCCGCACAGCTCGCGTTCAGCCTTGTTCGCCTACGACTGATGGAGCTTGGTAAGCGAGACCCCCGAGTCCTTATCACCCGCGTACGCAGCACAAAGGACAGACTCGGCAATCAATTCCTCTCTCTCCCAGTTCGGCGGGCACGGGCAAGGCCCCGCAGGCGCGGCTGACGGCAAGGGGGGGGGCTTCCTGAGAGCCAACACCTTGAGCTCATACAGTTGTGAGTGGAACTTGATCGTGACAGGGGCATGGGGGGGGCATGGGGGCACTGCGGTCGACTCCGACAGAACGCACACCTTTAGACAACCCACTAGACACAATAAAATAATCATAGTTTTTCGACCGAGCCCCAGACGTGGACGTACACGTCGGGCTCCCCGAGGTCACGAGCTGTGCCTCCAGGGTTTCGACAAATTTGGATTCCCCTAACACCTGCGGCTCCATGTTAAAATCGCCTCCGTTCACATAGCCGCTGAGGGTGGACGAAACAAATCCTCCAACCTTATACATAATGAACTGGTTGCTATCCGAAAGTCCCTGGCAGTCGTGGAGGTAGCAGCTGACCACCGCAACGGGCTGCTGCCCTCCAAGATTCACGAAAACTCCGATAGCACGATACGGGACTAGCTCGCAGCCTCCAGGGGGCTCGAGGAGGCCGACGAAGTGCCTGCACATGACCGCCGCCCCCGCAGAGGTCCCCGTCGTCGACGTAACCTTAGCTGGCAGTGCAAGCATCTTCCACCCGTTCCTTAGAGCCCACTGCTGAGCTTCAGCGATCCGATCCGTTCCCAAATGGTGTTCCTGCAGGAGGACCACATGGGCCGAGGTGGTGAGCAGCCAATCTTTGGCCGTGTTCCAAGCCGTGCAGTTGCATGTCACGACTTCGAGAGCCAAGGATGACAAACTGGCAGCGCTGGCTGCCTCAAAAAATTTCTGCTGTCCAAAACTGGCCGGCTTATAGCCTTGGGGGGAAGCGGCGGAATAGGCTGAAACGCCGTAACTCAGAGCACTCCGACAGGAAACGGCCCCGTGGCCCATGCTCGAGTCTTCGGACTCATCAGCAAACAAATGATAGATATAGTTGCGCAAACTGAGCCGAGGTGAAAACCGAAGTCTCTGCCCGCACTCAGCCCTCACTTCGTGAAAGTCTGGTACTGGGACATGTACTGGCATATGGAAATCCCCCCTCCCGTTGGCGGCGTCAGCCACGCGCGGCGGGGGGGGGGCAGCCTTAGAAGACGCCTTGGCTGCGACTGCCATGGCCTTCTTTGCCCTGGACCGTGCATCCTCAGGTTCGTCAAGCTCAGCGTCATCAGCTCCCCCGACGGCGACTTCATCAGGAGATACCTTAGGTTGAACAGGAACACCAGGCTGATCACTACCCTGTGGTACCGAACCTGCTGCAGAACTCGCCCCCGATGAACCCGCTGACGGCTCAGGCTGTTTGTCAGCACCAGTACCAGCTTCCACAAGGCCATGCTCGCCACGACGACGCTTTTGCTGAAGCTTACGTAGGTGCTCAGCGTGAGCCTTCTTGAGTTCGCTTGCCTTGTCCATCGCCCCCGAGAACAGCTGCGCGGCAATATCCTGCAACTGCGTGTTGAGCGTGTCCCTGCGCTCGTCCAAGATCCGCTGATCTTCGGGGGTGACAACATACACATCGCTGTCGATCGTGAAGAGCGAGGACGTGTCGATGAAATCCAACGCTTTAGCCTGGCCCGACACAATATCCTCCAGCTTGAGCAGCTTCGTGGTGCCGTCAGGCGACTTTGGCGCACGTGGAACAATCCCTCCAGCCAGCTCTGCCACGATCTGCTTGTAGTCCGCGTCTGCCTTATCAAGGTCATCATTTGTATTCTTAACAATCTCCTGCTGCGACTCGAAGTACTCTCTCGCCTTGTCGAGCTTACCGAGTTCCCTGGCCAGGACTCTCTCAAGCTGCTGGACCTTGGAGTGTGCCTTGGAAGCTCGAGCTTGAACAGGTTCTTGAGCCGCAGGAGGTGGTTCCACTTTGTCGAGAACTGCCTGCCACTTCTTTGCACCGTCCGTGTCTCCCGCCCGCTTGCTGAGTTCGACCATGGATCGCAGCTCGGACGCGGTGAGGGAGGCTCCAGCAGTCGAAGGGGCTGGTTGTTGCTTCGGGCCCATGTGCAACGGACCTGGACGCCAAGGGAGAGGCGGCCAGTGTGCGGCACCAGTAGGCAGAGCTTGATCGACATGGCCAGGAGCATCACCACTGCGGTCGCCCCCGCAATGCTTGCAGTAGCTCCAGTTCTGTAGGCTCTTCCTGCAGCCGCAGCTGTCGCACTTCCAACGTCTGGTCGATGGAGGGGGCGGCGGCACTGGAAGCCTCCCACTCGCACTCCACCCTTTGCTGTACCAGTCCGTGCAGCGCTTGGTGTTCGACCAGACGCTGGCATCGCGGCTCACGAAAATGACTCTGACCCGAGCCACTCTGGCTCGGAGATGCAGTGTGCCTTTTCGAAGTTCGCACCTCCAAACTCTGCAGAAAACAGAGCCGAAAAAGGCTTGAACCAAAATGGCGACGGAGGAGGACGAGGAGGAGGAGCAAGGGGAGAAGGACGAGGAGGAAGAGGAGGAGGAGGAGGAGGAGGAGGAGGGAGAGGAGGAGGAGGAGGAGGAGGAGGAGGGAGAGGAGGAGGATGACGGGGAATATCGGCAGTAGCAACTGAAGGATGATGAGGAGTGGCCCCTCCTCTGCCTACCGCTCCTCCTCGTCCCTCTGAGCTGGTTCCCTTTGCTCGCCTCTTTCCCTTCTTTCCGCGCAGGTGTCGCTGGTGATCAATTTTGACCTGCCTCAGAACATGGAGAACTACCTCCACCGCATTGGCCGCAGCGGACGCTTTGGCCGGAAGGCCCGAATGTGAGGGTGAGGATGAGGAGCGGGAGTTGTAGCGGAAGGAGTCTCTGGAGGATCTGTACGACGACGAGGAGGAGGGCAGGAGGATCAGGAACAGGGGTATCAGGAGCAGGACAGGGGGGCGTAAGCAAGAGCGGACCAAGGGAGGAAAAATACGATTAGGTGGAGCAGGAGGGCCAGAGGTGGTGGTGGTGAAGGTGGTGGGAGGATGATTATGGTGATGATGAGGGTGATGATGGTGGTGGTGATGGTAATGATTGTAATGGTGATGGCTATGATGGTGAGTATGACTTCGATGATGGTAGCGCCGATGGCGATGATGGTGACGCTTGCGATGATACGGATGTTAATGGTGGTAGTGAGGATGATGACATGTTTGATTGTGGTGCTTGTGATGATGGTGATGAGGGTAAGGATGATGGTGCGGCTGTTGGTAGTGATGATGATGATGATGATGATGATGATGATGATGCTGATGGTGATGATGACGATGATGATTATGATACTGACGATGATGATGGTGATGGTTATGGTGATGATGGTGATGATTGCCATGTTGTTGATGATGATGATGGTGATAACGAGGATGCTGATGATGCTGATGATGATGATGGCGGCGAGGATGAGCGACATGAGGGTGATTAGGAAACTGGGAAGGACTATAAGCAAGACGATCAAAGATCGAGACGGTTGGATGAGCCACTATATATAATTGTCAATAGTGAGTGCACTCGTGATTGTGATGCTGATTGTGATGGTGATGGTGATGGTGATGGTGATGATGATGATGATGATGATGATGATGATGATGGTGGTGGTGGTGATGATGATAATGATGACAATGATGATGATGATGATGATGATGATGATGATGATGATGATGATGATGATGATGATGATGATGATGATGGTGGTGGTGGTGGTGTTGGTGGTGATGATGTTGCGAATCTCACCATCGCTGCTATTGCTGCCGCTACAGATCCTGCTGCCAGCTGCTAGAGCGAACTTCGCTACTGTTGCTTGTGTTGCCGCTACTCAGCTACAGTTGAGCGACGCAAGAAAACGGGGTCGTCTTTGCCGACGGTAGCGCGTAAGCTGCCGGCGTCCGGTCGCGCGAAAGCGCCCTCGTCTCCGATGTAGCGTGCCGCGTTGGCGTCTCGTTGCTCGCAGTCCGGTAGTGTTCAAGCATCGTTGGGCTCAACCAGTCCTTCGTATGTGGTCCCAATCTGTGAGACGGAATCGTTCAATGATGCCAAAGTGCGCTGCCCACTTAGGATATTTACGTGCGCTTTTGGAGCCACTGTCCAGCTTGTCCGCCGATTCGGTGCAGCTCCCGTATGGATAGACGGGCATGCTCCTCTGGCGCTTGGATACTGTCCGCATTCCGAAGCCAGCGCTTCCACAGCTAATGCCGTGCCTGCGCTGCGTTGCAGCGCTCGTAACGAGCGAGGCTTTCACATTCAAGGCCAAATACACAGATGACAGCGGCTTGGGTCGCAAAGGACGGACATTCGTTTCAATCATCTTTATAGTACATCATCGTCATCGTCACCATCGTCGCCGTTGTCGCCCTCAGACTTGCGGTCGTGTCAGCTGGTGCACATCGTTGGAAAGATCGTTGCACCTGACGCGCGTGGCACACCTGTCGCACGCGGCGCGTACCGTTCACTGGGCACAGGTAGCCCGCCTGCCGCGCGCTGCGCACCTTCTGCGCCTTGGCGCGCCTGGCGCACTTGACAGATCCGATTGAAATGTAGCAAACAGCATCGTGAACCATCAGTGCACCATCACTGAACTAGAAGTGAACCTCGGAAGCAAGAAACTCAGTAAGCCACGGCTTCACTTACAGAGGACACATTCTCAATACCTTTCCAAATTGCTGAAGAGAAAACCCCAATCGGTGGAATTCTGCATTTCCCGCAGGTGCCTCGATCGGCCTTCCCCCCGCACTGGCCAATCTCGAATATACGTTGTGGTCCTGTCTGGTGATTTTATGTGTTTCTCTATTTCTCTTTCTCTCTCTCTCTCTCTCTATTGTCTCTATGTTTGTTGTTGCTCTCTCTCTCTCTCTCGCTCTCTCTTCATATTTTTCCATGTTCCCTCCTGCCGTCTCTCTCTCCCTCTCTCTCTTTCTCTCCCTCTCTCTCTTTCTTTCGTTATTTGTTTAATTGTGTTTTTTGGTTCTCTCTCTCTCTCTCTGTCTCCCGTAGGGTCCCGTGGCGCGGGGGCGTTTCGTGCCATGCTACATGCTATGTTGTGTTATGCTAGCGATAGTGATGGCGACGTCGTGATCGCTCGTGATGACGATAATGAGATCCACTGTGTGAGATCGAGAGTGAGATCGATCATGGGTACGATAATGATATCGATCGTGGGTTTCGAAGTGGGGTCGAGTAAATGAGTCCGATTGTGAGATCAATCGGCGTTACAAAAGTTTCGCCACGAATTGGAATTCAATCGTCTTGCGTCGGCAGGGCAGGATCCCGCCCGGTGGGACTTCCAAAACCGTGTGTTTTCTTTTACGTCGGGATTTGAAAACACCCCGTTTAGAATATATACTTCGATATAATCGGAGGGAGTCCCGGATTTAGAACTCCCGGATCTTTGATCCGACCGTTCTTGACCCAGCCCGCTAGGATTGTATCAGGAGCGAAAGAAGGACGTACACGTACATGAGTCCACGCTGGTTTCGAGAGTTCGCATTGCGCGAATGTTCGTATCACGCGGCCGGTCTCGCGGGTCAAGGGGCCGTGTTCATGTACATAGCTGGGCGCGTACGTCTTTTGTGGGCTCCCAATTGTAAGGGGGAAAGGGGGGCAGCTTGACGCGGTCGGGACAGGGCTCGGCCTTCGCCCGCCCGATCGCCTAGAAAGAACGAACGAAACCAACCTGCATCATCTTGACGCTCCCATGACATGTGACGAACTTCTGTAACGGCGTAGCGGTATTTCAGGCACCGCGTGGCAAGCGTCGAGTGTCTGGGAATCCGGCGTGGCCGCGGCCATGGAGGCAATGGCGGATTATGCGTGGGGGGAATGTGCGATGACATGGAATGATGAATGATGACGCGTCGCCATCGTGGCACCCCTCAGCGGTATTCCAAGCGCCGCGCGGTGAGCATCGAGTGCCTGGTAATCCGGCGCGGCCGCGGCCATGGCGGCATTTGTGGATGATGCGTGGGAATGAATGCGAGTACATGGAATGATGAATGATGATGCGTCGCCATCGTTAACCCCTCATCGGCGTTACAAAAGTTTCGACACGAACTGGAATTCGATCGTCTTGCGTTGGCAGGGCAGGATCCCGCCTGGTGGGATGTCTAAAACCGTGTGTTTTCTTTTACGTCGGGATTCTAAAACACCCCGTTCAATATATATATATACACATATATATATATATATATAACTGGAGGAAATCCCGGATGCAGAAGTCCCAGATCTTTGATCCGACCTTTCTCGACCCAACCCGCTGGGATTCTAGGGGGGAAAGGGGGGGCAGCTTGACGCGGTCGGGACAGGGGTCGGCCTTCGCCCGCCCGGTCGCGCAGAAGTAACGAACGAACGTTGCATCATCCTGACGCCCCCCATAAAACGTGACGAATTTTTGCAACGACGTAGTATCCATCGTGGGAACGATTGAGTATCATGGACAGTGGGATCGAGAGTGATACAGATCGTGAGATCGATAGCGGGGTCGATAATGACACCGATTGAGTGGGATGGATGGTCGTTCAATGTATCGCGTGTTCGATAATAATATCGGTTTTGAGATGGATTGAACGACGTGGATCGTGATATCGGTCGTGAGTTTGACCGTGAGGTCGATGGGGATATCACTCTGAGATCGATCGTGCAATCGATTGAGTAACATGGACACAGGGATCGATAGTGGTGGTATCGGCAATGACATCGATCGTGAAATCGTTTTGTGAGATCGATTATGAGATCGGTCGTGCACTCGATCGTGCGATCGATAGTCAGATCCGTCATTGCGTCGATCGTGATATCAGTAGTCTGGTCGATTGTGAGATCGGTAGAGACGTCAATAATGACATCGGGAGTGATGTCGGTCGGGAGATCGATCGGAAGACCGGTAGTGATATCGATTGTGATCTCGATGCGGATACCAATGGCGATATATGTATATATATATATATATCGTGATATCAACTGACTGACATGGATTTTGACATTGCTAGTTAGCTCGATCCCGGGAACCCGGGAACCAGGAATTTGAACCTTGGGAAATCCGCCGCCCACCGAAATCGGTCTGGAACAAGCAGCTGGGAACTCGGCAGCCTGGAGCCGGGAACCCGGGAACCCACCCGCCCAAAACCGGGAACCCACCCGCCCGGGAACCAGATATTTGCAACATCGCCGTAAAATTGAATGATTATTAGTTTGACCGTGTGCTCCTTGGTCGCATGTACATATGATTGATTTGAAAGTCAGCCTCTATGAATGTATCTCTGGTTTGTCACGTGAAAGTATCCGCATGTAGTTTTGCATCCCGAAATCAGCCCGTGGTGTCCCGTGGCTGGATAGCGAAATTGATTGTTTGAGCAATAGTGAGATCGATCGTGAGGTCGATATTGAGATCGACAGTGAGATCGATAGTGAGCTCGATCGTGAGATTGATACCGGGATCGACCGATTGTGAGATCGATTGTGGGGACGATAGTAAGGTTCGTGCGGTCTATAGGGGAATCGGTTGTGAGATCGATAGGGAGATCGATCATGCGATCGATAGTGAGATCGGTGGTGAGACCGATAGAGAGGTCGATCGTGAGATCGATAGCGAGACCGATAGTGAGGTCGATTGAATGAGATACATAGTGAGATCGATCTTGTTCTCGATGGTGAGATCGACTGGAATATCGATTTTGAAATCGATAGTGGGATGGGTCGTGATATCGATCTGTAGGATGGATCGTGATATCGATCACCATCTTGATCGTGTGTCATCGATGAAGAAATGGATCGGGAGATCGACTGGGAACCCGGGAACCCGGGAACCTCTCCGCCCACCGAAATCGGCTCGGAAGCAGCAGCCGGGGACCAGGGAACTCGGAACCGGGAACTCGGGAACCTGGCCGCCTACCGAAATCGGCCAGGATGTTTCGACAAACCTTTCAACCTCCGCCAGGACCCCTTCAGTGCAAGCACTGATTGGGGAATTCGATTCAATATTCACAAGGCTTTTTTTTCAAACGACGGCTCACTGTTGGCTCACTGATGGTGCACTGGTGGTTCACTGTAAGTTCACGATGCGAAACAAAAGCACTGGCGGGGTGGGGTCGCTTGGAAGCAAGCGCAGGGTGCCTGGGCGGACCTCCACGTCCACCTCGACCTCCAACTGTATCCAGCATCTCCACCCTCAATTCTTTCCATCTACACCTTCACTTCGACCTCTACCCTTCCCCATCCACCCCCTCGTCCACCCCGACTTCCCTTTCCACCTCCGACTTGCTCTCGACCCCTCCCCCCCGACTTCGACCTCCACTCCCGCCCCGACCTTTCGCCCCCTGCAGCGGGACGCGACATTGACTACAAGTTCGAACCGTGCCCCCAGACCCTCCAAATTGATATTGAAGGTGCGGCACCCGAGGGGACCTGGATGGACAATATTCGAACCCCCGAGCCATCATCCATGCTGAAAGCAACATTGATTTTGGGGGCTGCGGGGTCATGAACATCCCCCTCAAGTGTGCGAGGGTTCGACTGTTTTGTCCGTGTGCTGGAGCGCCTGCGCACGCGCTTGGGGGCGCTTGTGAGTACTTGGCGGGGTGGCCCTGGAGCGCGCCCGAGGCGCCTGATTCCAAAGCGCGGCCCGCCAGAATCAGTCGAGACTGATTCAAAGAAGGTTCGCCGTCGGCTTTCTGCATTCCTGGGGCTTGCACTGATCGATGTGAGCTTTTCTGTCCCGCCGCCGTTGTCTGGAGAACGCCATGCACTCTTTCTCACGATCTTTCCCCGCGGCCCGTTAGAATTGGGACATGGAGTGCTGCCTCTTGCTTCCGGTGCGACGCCGAGGCGACCTTTTGTTCGCCTGGGCCCGCCCGCCCGGTGGCCGCTCGCGCAGGGCGGGAGCGGCGGAGCGGGAGGCCGTGCGGGAGAGAGAGAGAGAGAGAGAGAGAGTGAGAGGCAGAGTTGAGTCGGGGCCTGTCCCTCTACGGGGAGGAATCTTCAAAAATGGTCCACGACTGGTCCGGGGACGATTTTTTAAAAGGTTGTTTTTGAACAGCTAGTTCGAATCCGTTTGGGGTATGTTTATTTGTCGTCCACAAGCCGCCTGTAGGGGGACAGGCCCGACCTAAAAGTAGAGGGGTAGAGAGAGAGAAAACAAACAAAAAGCTGCTGCGAGGGGGTGGCCATCAACTTCGTCACCAACCAGGAGGGGTGGGGCTCGACATTGATGTTGCCAGACGCGTTCGCTGATTCTCGGCTGTTCTCTCCGCATGCTTTCCTGCAGCTGCGCTTCGCCGAGAGCGCTCCTGGGCGCCCAGATCGTCCCGAACGGCCGCCGGAGACCCAAACCGTAGCCCGAGAGCCAGGCGAGGGTCAGTTGGAGCGGACGAGCAGAGTAGCAACATGCAGTGGCACCATTTTTCCAAGCAGACTGCGAAAGCGCTGAATCGAGTATTGGCGGGTGATCTCCACGCAGCGCAGAGAGATCATAAAGGAATACTTGGCACCAATTGCCCCAGCGAGCGCCAGCGTGCATGATTCAAAAGAGCCTGGGGGAGCAGTCTTGTCAGAACTTGTTGAGCGGTACTTTCGCGTGGCAGACATGCCACAAGAGTTCGTGGACCTCATAACCCACCAATCGCCCACTCGCATGACTCAAGGGAGCCTGGGGCAGCCGACGTATTCAACGTAATGAGTTTGACGGGATTTGCTTCCAAGCTGACATGACTTGGGTTGCATACAAGTAGTAGATGACGTGCACCCAGGACTTCGACAATTCCTGGGCGTTGCACTTGTGGACAAAAGACGTCCAGCAGTCTGTGAGCGAATGGCACAAGGCAGGAATGAAGACCGTCACAGGTCAATTAGTGAAGCTTTCTGAGCCGGGGACGATGGCGGCATTACATCTTGATGTCATGATCCGACTGAACAAGGAACGCATAGAAAAGAAAACACGTGACTGAATTAGGGCTTCCGTCAGCTCTCTGAGTCCAGCAGTGCAGCAGAGAAGCACGAATCACAATCAGGCTTTGGCTACAGTGGCAGCGCATTCTCGCCCTCCTCGTCGTCCTCAGTTCGCCGTTGCTCTTGTCGTCTCGTCTTGTTCGCCTTCGTCCCTCCAGCTTTCGCCAGCAGGGAGCGCTATGGACCAGTCGGCCAGGCACAATCCTTTTCCTCGACAGTTCGTATCGGCCCCTCACAAGAGTCGACGTGGGCCTAGCAGGTCTTGGTGGTTCACTATGGTCCAACAGGTGTGCTCCCAGTACTCTTTCGTATAGTCGCTTCGCTTGAACCCTCTAGGCATGTCGCACGAGACCGCCGACAGGAGACGCCAGCTGCCCAGGCATCGCTTGCTCGCTCCTCCTTCTCCTCCTGCTCCTCCTCCTCCTCCTCCTCCTCATAGATGATTCCTCCCTGTCGCACCCCGAGGCCAGTTTGTAGGGCGGGCCGGGCGTTTCGCCTGAGACTTCTTTACCATTTATGATAATGAGGATTCAAAGTGAGAACAGTTTTACATATGGAGGGCGGGTGTTTTTCGAAATGTGGCTCTCGCCTGAGCGCCGCGCACATTCGCTTTAAAACTTTGTAAGAGGTTCACGGATTGAGGGCGAGTGGTTTTCAAACTGTGGTTCTCGCATTAGCGATGCGCCACACTCGTTTTAAGAATTTGAAAGAGTTTCACGGGTCGAGAGCGGTTTCTTTTCAAAATGTGCCTCTCGCTTTAGCGCCGCGCACATTCGTTTTAAACATTTGCAAGAGTTTCACAGGTTAAGGGTGGCTTTCAATCTGTGTCTGTCGCCTTAGCGCCGCGCACATTCGTTTTTTATGATAAAAAGAAAAATCAAGAAACAAGAATTTGCAAGAGCTTCACGGATTTAGGCGGTTCCTTTTCAAAATGTGGCTCTCGCTTTAGCGCCGCGCACATTCGTTTGAACAAGCATTTCCAAGAGCTTCACGGATTGAGGGCGGGTGGTTTTCAAAATGTGTTTGTCGCTTTAGCGCCGCACAGACTCTTTTTAAGAATTTGCAAGAACTTCACGGATTCAGGGCGGCTCTTTTTCAAAATGTGGCTTTCGCTTTAGCGCCGCGCGCGTTCGTTTGAACAAACATTTGCAAGAGCTTCACGGGTTGATGGCGGGTGGTTTTCAAAATGTGTCTGTCGCTTTAGCGCCGCACAGACTCCTTTTAAGAATTTGCAAGAACTTCAAGGATTCAGGCGGTTCTTCTTCAACATGTGGCTCTCGCCTTAGCGCCGCGCACATTTATTTGAACAAACTGTTGCAAGAGATTCACGGATTGAGGGCGGGTGGTTTTCAACATGCGTCTGTCGCTTTAGCGCCGCGCACATTCGTTTTACGAAATTGTAAGAACTTCACGGGTTCAGGGCGGGTCTTTCTCAAAATGTGGTTTTCGCTTTAACGCCGCGCACAATCGTTTGAATCAAACTTTGCAAGAGCTTCACGGATTGAGGGTGGGTCGTCTTCAAAATGTGTCTGTCGCCCTAGCGCCGCGCACATTCGTTTTAAACATTTGCAAGAGCTTCACGGATTTAGGCGGAACATGTGGCTCTCGCTTTAGCGCCGCGCACATTCGTTTGAACAAACATTTGCAATAGTTTCACGGATTGAGGGCGAGTGGTTTTCAAAATGTGGTTTTCGCCCTAGCGCCGCGCACATTCGTTTTAAGAATTTGCAAGAGCTTCACGGATTGAGGGCGGTTCGTTTTCAAAATGCGGTTCTCGCACTAGCGCCACTCACATTCCTTTTCAAAGTTTGCAAGAGCTTGACGAATTCCCATGACTAACGTACCAGAAATGGTGTTTTGGAAGGGTTCAGGATTATGCGGGTGCATCCGTTATGTTGCTTCGTGGTGTTGAAGTCCCAAAAATGGCGCTCTGGCCCGACTCCGGATCGTCAAGACACAACGGTCAGGTTGATATGTGGCGCTGAAATGCCGAGAGCAATGTTTTGGCATGCTTCAGGATCTTCAAACGGTTGTCTTTCAACGAGGCAGTTCCCTCAATGGAGATGAGCCGTTGTGGGGGCCTATGAAGAGGGAGCTTGATGGGAGGGTTAATTCCAACATCGTTGATGACTCTTGGTTTTACACTTGTCCTCCTCCTCCTCCTCCCTCCTTCCATCCCTCCCTCCGCCTGGGTGGGCGATGACGCTTCATCTACAGAAGCCAAGGGCAGCGGGCGCCGCGAGGACGTCCGCACCATGAAGGACATCGAGAGGTACTACCACACGCAGATCGAGGAGATGCCCATGGACATCGCGGACCTCATCTGAGTCCCGCGGCTCCTGATGGTGGCCCGCGCCCCCGGCGGCGCGGCCCGCGCGGCCCCACGGGGGGGGCCTCGGGGCTGGGCTACTCCTTGGGCCGCGGAAGCCGCTGCGATAGTGAGGCTCGCGCCTGCCCCGGAGGAGGGAGGAGGAGGGATGCTGATGATGATGATGATGATGATGATGATGATGATGATGATGATGATGATGATGATGAATGACGAGAATGAGGATGAGGATGAGAACGAGGATGAGGATGAGGACGAGGACGAGGATGAGGATGAGGATGAGGATGAGGATGAGGATGATGATGATGAGGATGAGGATGAGGATGAGGATGAGGACGAGGACGATGACGATGATGCTGATGATGCTGATGATGATGATGATGAGGAGGAGGATGATGAGGAGGATGATGATGATTGTGGTGGTGGTGGTGAGATGAGGAGGAGGAGAAGAAGGAGGAGGGAGAAAGAGGAGGGAGGAGCTCAAGCTCGGTGCGCTCCCACCACATCCGCCATCCTGCCCCTCCCGCCCATCCCTTTCCACTGCGCCGAAGTCCTTTCTGTCGCTGGCGGGGCTGTCCCAGAAGACTTCGATCCTTCAAATAACACCATCGTGTGAGGTGCGATCAGAACGGGGGGCCGTGTACACTGGAGTGGGTGGCGGATGAGCAGGAGGACGAGAAGGAAGAACAAAAGGATCATGAGGACGACGCGTATCAGCAGCAGAAGCGGGACGAGTGTGAGGAGCACAGGGGGGCAGGAGGACCAGGGGAATGCGGGCGAGGGGAGAGGAGGGACGCCGCAACGACGAGGGATGAGCCGGATCCGTAAACGTGGCCCGTGCTGGGGCGAAACAGCGCCGTCCTGAGCGGCGGGAGCGCAGAGAGTCGCTGCCGCAACGCGGCCGGTGCTGCACCTGGAACGTCTGCTTCGCATGACCCGAGAGCGCTCCGAGGCGGAGCGGACCGCCCCCGCGGGAGCGGGCCCTCCCCTGCCGCTCCTGAAGCCGCTCCTCCTCCTCCTCCTCCTCCTCCTCCTCCTCCTCCTCCTCCTCCTCCTCCTCCTCCCCCTCCTCCTCCTCCTCCTCCTCCTCCTCCTCCTCCTCCTCCTCCTCCTCCTCCTCCTCAGGGGCGGGGCGGAGGGGGTCGCCACGCCACGCCGCAGCTATAAACTATACGGCGCCGCCTGGCGGAGCCTCTCGGCGCCTTCTGGGCCCGATCGCGCCCCTCACGGGCGGCTCGCGCCGGCGCCGCACGGCAGGCGACGCTGCCGAGGCGGCCCGGCTGGCCGCCTGGCGCGCCGCCTGGGGCGTCAGTGAAGCGGTGGCGAAGCGTCCTGGCTCGCCTATGGGACTGCCACAGAACGTTTTAAGAACTTGTTGTGGTTTCGACGAACTGCTCTTAGAGCGTGTCTGGCCGGGACCGCCTTGGCTGAACGCATTGGGCTCACGTTCTCAGAACACTGTTTCTGTTCTCAGAAGATCATTGGGTTCTGAGAACATGTCGAGGTAGGCCTCTCGGAATGCCAGGACGGGCGGTCCCTGCTCGAGTCAGCCAGGCCGTTGGGGGTGCCGCCGGGCCGGGGCGGTTGCCGTGGACACCGGCCGCGGGGCTGGGGGCCCGCTGGCGGCAGCTACTGGCACTGGTCGCTTCGCGCTGGCGCCCGGGGGGCGCGGGGCCCGGCGGGCTGCACGCAGCCGCTCGTGGACGCAGGAGGTCCTGGTGCTGCTCCCTGGCGTGGTGCTCGTCCTGCCGCCCGCGCCACTCGTGGCCGTCAGAGTCGTGATGCTGTGCAGCCGACGTGGTGCTTGCAGCGTTGCTCGTCGCGCTCGCAGGTGTCCGTGTGGAGCTGCCGCTCAGAGGCGGGTCATGGGGGACGGCACCCAGCTCGCTGCTCGTCGGGCTGCCCGCTGCCAACGTAACTTCGGGCTGGCCGTCGTCGCGCGGTGCTGACGGTAGTCGTCTTGCCGCACAGCGTCATGTGGGGACACCCGCAGCGTATTGCTGGTGCTTGCAGCGCTGCTCTCATCGTTGAGTCGGCCGAGCGAGTAGCCGTGCCGCTGGCACAGGGCGCTGCTCCGAATGATGATGCTGGTGTTGGCCGCGCCAGAAGTCCCAGTGCTGTCAGCTGGTGGAGCTTCGAGCGGTCCCGCTTGCATCGGTCATGTCCTCGAGGCCAGATGCGCGGTAGCCGTTGCGACGGGGACAGGATGTGGGCGCAACAAACCAGAGCCAACCAGCGTGCCCTTGGCAAGATCGTAATGATGGGGCCCATCGTGCTACTCGGCGCCGGCATGCTTGGATCCAAGCCTGGGCCAGGCGCGGTGGCGGCGCCGAGCTCGAGCCAGGCCAGCGGCTCGGGGCTCATCGTTCCTCCGCTCTTGAGCGTGGCCAGGGCCCACGGCCTCGCGAGCGTGGAGGCTGCGCGGGCGCGAGGGCGAGAGGCCCGCGCCGAGCGCGCGGCGGCCTCGCGCGAGGACGGGGGATCCCAGGAAGACGAGCCAGAGCTTTGAGTGGCTTGCTCCTGGGGGTCCCGCCTGCGTCTGCAAGTCGAATGGATCACAAGGGCCCGCCGTGGTCCGCGAAGAGTTAAAAACAAATGCAATCACCGTGGCCTTGCTGGCGGCCGCGGCGCGCCAGCTCTGGACGGCGCTGGGCGCAGAGGCGGCCCGGCCGAGCGAGTGCGCGGCCCGGGCCGCCGAGCTCGCCCGCGGAGCCGGCACCGGGGCGCGGAGGAGCTGCGCCGTGGGCTGGCTGGCTGTGCAGCACATCCGGGTCGCCTCCCTCGCGGGGGAGCTCCGGGCGTGCGGCCGCGCGACAGACGGCGCCTCCCGCCCGAGGACGAGGATGGAGGAGGGCGGAGTCCCTGGGAGGAGGGGGAGCAGGAGGCGGAGGAGGAGGAGGAGGAGGAGGAGGAGGAGGCGGAGGAGGAGGAGGAGGAGGAGGAGGAGGAGGAGGAGGAAAAATCGTAGTTACTCTGGCTCAAACCACGCGCGCCCGAGCCCGGCCCCCCTTTTGCTGCACAGGGTGGCCACGGCGGCGGCCAGCGCCGCCGTTCTGGTGCCTGCGGTGTGGATTCCAGGTCCCATCGCGACCGACACCAGCTGCGACCACCACTGCAACCACAACGCGCAGCGGTCCCGCAGTCCCGCCTGCCACAGGCGACTTTGGCGGCAACCTGCTGACGCACGTGTTCTACGACGGCTTCACGAGGCACGAGAGCTACTTCGATCACATCACAGCGCGCAGCAACCACCGCGCCACCTATCCCGACTCGCGACATCCACCACAAGATCCCACAACGGCGGCGCCGTGGAGGTCGACGACGAGCCGTATTCCGAGCAGGGGACCACGTACGCGATCCACTACGTCTGCAATCGGCGCAGGGTTGGATAGATGGAGGAGCGACCAGTGGACGGCACAATGGGCAGCCCAGCGCCCCGACACCTCATTATTGGAGCGAAGGCACCAACGGCAAGGGCCAAGGCAAAAAGGGCAAGGGCAAACGCAGATTCCCCAATCCGTGCGACGACCACACTGAGGACAACGACATCCCTAAGAAAGGCAAGTAGGAAGACAAGAAGGGCAAGGAGAAACAGCAGCCCCAATAGGAGCAGGACTTCCCTGCCAAGGAAAATCAGCGCGAAGGAAACCAGGACTACAACGGCCACATCGCCAGGACCATCAACAACGTAATGCACATACGCAAGGTCAACGCTGCCAGAAGGCCCGACTGGGAGACACCACCGAGCGAACCCAAGCTCAGATATGAGTGGAAGAAGATCAAGGATGGGGCCACGAAGCGCTGTATTCTCGTGCGCGGACGCATGTGGTCACAGTCGTTTGGGCCTTCGGTGGAGCTTCCCATGCGGCCACGAAACGCTGTATTCGCGTGCGCGGGCGCATGTGGTCACAGCCAGTGGGGCCTTCGGTGGAACTCCTTATTGGGCCACGAAGCGCATCATTCTCATGCGCGGACGCATGTGGTCACAGCCGCTGGGTCCTTCATGCACGAAACGCCGTACTGGGTGGCGAGAACGCATGTGGTCACTGCCACGGCGGCCTGCGGTGAAGCTCCCTGCGGGGCCGCGAACCGCTGTACTGGGTGCCTCGGGCGCATGTGGTCATAGCCTCTGGGGCCTTCGGTGGAGCTCCCTATGGGGCCACCGAGCGCTGTATTCTCGTGCGCGAACTCATGTGGTCACAGCCTCTGGGGCCTTCGGTGGAGCTCCCTATGGGGCCACCGAGCGCTGTATTCTCGTGCGCGAACTCATGTGGTCACAGCCGCTGGGGCCCTCGGTGGCTCCTTATGGGGCCACCACGCGCCGCCCTGGGTGGCGCGGACGCATGTGGTCACAGCCAGCGGGGCCTTCGGTGGAGCTACGTGTGGGGCCACCAGACGTTGTACAGGGTCCTGAAGGCAGAGGCAGGGCTGGGGGAATGGGGAGGATGGGCGAGGAGGAGAAGGAGGAGGAGGAGGAGGAGGAGGAACGCGGGGCGCTGTCTCTTCAAGATGAGGACCCAATACCACAGGATGGTTGGGAAAAGCAGAAGGTTCGAGGATCGGAGGAATCATGAGGAGGAGGAGGAGGGAGATGGCTGAGGGCTGGGCTGGAGCTGTATGGCGAGGTGGCCGACTCTCCGCTGTCACCGCGGTTTTGGCTGGGCCTGGCGCGTCTCCCTCCCCCCCCCGCTCACTGCTCGCTGGCTGCTGGTTTTGATCCGCGTCATCATGCTGCCTGTCTTCCTGCCCCGAAGGCCTTGACGACTCTTCTCCAGTCGACTTGCGGGGACCAGGCTGAACATGCCGAGGTAATTTTGCGCACCTCGATGTCCATCCAGATCGGCCGATGCAGGCTTTTGTAGATCCAGAGACGCCTGGATGAACCTGGAGAAGCCGTGGAAGCTCCGACGCGGGTCGAGGGGCAGCAGAAGCCGCCACTCGAAGAAGACACTACACGGCATAAACATACACTTCTGGCGCTCCGCGCGAGTTTCTTGGATCCGCGCTGGGGCCCCCCAGCGGCGCCTCCGGCGCCGCCCCTGGCGCGCTCCGCGCGCCGGGGAGGGGGGCCCCGCGCAGATCCAAGACATCCGCGCGCAGCGATACAAGCCTACTCTCATGGCGCTGCTCTTCTTCTGGTCAAGCCCCTGACAGGCCCCGGTCCCTCGCTCCACCCTCGGGGCCCCGCGCGGGCGCGGAGCCGGGCCGCCCGCGGACACGGTGCGGCCGCGGCCGCGCGAAGTTTTCCTGGCGTGGCGCGGGAACTGGCGGCAGCTCCCCGCCCACCTCGGTCCGATCGGCGCGGTTCGATAACCTTTCTCCAAAGAGCGACAAGCGGCATAATGGTTGGTCGGCTTGCTTTCCACCGCCAGCACCACCAGCAGGACGAGAAGGGGGTCCTCCTCCTCCCCCTCCTCTTCTTCCCCCTCTTCTTGCTCCACCTCCTCCCCCCCTCCAACTTATGGTGGTGGTGGTGGTGGAAGGCAGGCCCATCAATGATAAACTTTTGGAGGCCCGCGCGGATTTCTTGGATCCGCTCTGGGCCCCCCCAGCGGCGCCTCCGGCGCCGCTTCTGGATCGCGCTTCACGTACCAGGGGACGGGGGGGCCATCGCCGATCCGAGAAATTTGCGCGGTCCTCCAAAAGCTGCTGCTTATGCAGTTCTGTGTTCCTCTACAGTGGGGGCCCATGCCAAGAAACACCCCGCTTGCCTCCAGGGTGCCCTGGGTCTCTTGGGTCTCCAGGGTGGTCTTGCCACGGAGCGCGTGACGCTCCCGCACCAAACATCGACGGACGCCCTGGGGTCTCAGGGTTGGGTTTCTTGTGTCAGCGAGCGAAGAACGGTATAAAATAAACTTGTTCGCTGTCGGGGGCGCCTGTCCCTGGGCGGCTGGAAAGTTTTTACCCCTACGGTGCCACCGTAAGGGTATAAACTGTCCAGCCGCCCAGGGGCAGGTGTCTCCGACGGCGAAAAAGTTTATTTTATACCTTTCTCCGCCCGTTAACTTTTGGAGGATCCGCCTCTGGGCCCCCTGGCGCCGCCTCCGGCGCCGCTGCTGGCGCTTTGCGCGTGCCGGGGGACGGGGGGGCCATCGCCGATCCGACGCGCGCTCCTCGAGGAGCACACGTCTGTGCGGTTCCGTGTGCCTCTACGGTGGGCGGACAAAAAGTGTCCACACGTGTCGCACCGAGACAACTCGTCGTCAAATCACGTCGAACGAATATGTATACCCCCCTTTCCGCCCAACTCAAAGTTGGCGGGGTTAGGCGGCAGGCCGCGCGCCAGGGACAAAATGTGGACACTTCAACTTTGGGTTTTGGGGGGGAGGGGTGCGAGGCAAGTGCATCATGCTGTTGCGGTTGTTATCACGTCTCAGTGTCTTGCCGCCCTGGGTGTGGACACTTTTTGTCCGGGCACCGTAGCGTTAAGTCGGGCGTGTCCCTCTACAGGAGGAATGTTGCAAAATAGTCGACAAATCGTCTGGGGGCGATCGTTTGGCTGTTTTGGACCGTTTTTGTGCATGTTTGGAGTATGTGTTTTTCCTCCCAAATCCGCCTGTAGGGGGACATGCCCGACCGAACTCCAGGTCCAGCCGGCCCGCCACGGTTCGATTCCGATATTCCAGCGATTCAGTGCAGCCCGATGCTTGCGGTGCGCTGTTGTGCATCCTTGCGCGGCCGATCCTGCTCTGCTGATGCAGCCCGATCTGCCGCGCAATCTGATTCGATCAGATCTCCCGATTCGGCGCTGACTTTTCCTGCAGCAGGAGGAAGGGGATAGACAGGCAGGGATGTGGAGCGAGAGGGACGTGGTGGTGGTCGTGCTCAGCATCGTATTCACCTGGATCTTCAGACAGGGCCTCGCCTTCGTCGCACCCTCGCCCTCGGCGAGAGCGGGCGGAGAAGGCCGGAGGGAGCCCCGCGGAGGTAGAGAGCGGCGGCGTAGGCCGGTGGGAGGCGGCGGAAAGCGGCGGAGGTGAGCGCGAGACGGCAACCTCAAGCAGTGGCAAAGCGTCCTGGCTCGCCTATAGGCCTACCAAAGAATGTTCTAAGAGCCTTTTGTTCTTTCCACGAATGTGTTTTAACATTTCTGGCCGATGTTGTCTTGCCTATACTGTCTTGTTTTAAACACATGAGTTCTATGTTCTAAGATTATCGTCTTTGTTATTCGAACATTTTGTGGGTTCTAGGAACACGTCGTGGTAGGCCGATCGGAATGCCGGGACGGTCGGTCCCTGCTCGAGAGCATGCGGGAGGAAGGAGGCACGGCTGATGAACAGAATCCTGCACCAGCCGCGCAAACTTCCAGGCGACCCCCCTGCCCCCGATTCAACGTGGATTGGCTGCGCCCGCGGGGCGCAGGATTTAGGCCCGTCGGCGGATCGACAAGTCGCGCCACAGCCTGCCAGTATTGAAATGGGGGCGCGAAGGGGGCGAAAACAAAAATAGAGAACAGGTGCAGGATTTTGTCCATCAACAGAACGAGGCAGTAGCACGACGGTGTGGAGCGAGAGGGGCATGCTGGTCGTGCTCACCATTCGATCGTCACCACGGCTCTGTACCAAGGCCGTCGTCGTGATCGCCGTCGTCATCGTCACCATCACCATGCCAGTCCTGGCACGCGTGGATTGGTTTCCGCGGCAGATTCTGAGAGGGCGCTGCATGCATATCACGACTTCCCAGGTGGCCGAGGCCGCGAACGGTCATCCCTCACCCAGCCGGAGCTCGCCCACTCGCTGCTTTTGCTTCTGGAGTCGTTCTGGAACAGATCGATTGGATTCGTTCGTTTGTGCTTCGAGGGGGTGCTGTTGGTCGCGGCGACAAATCTTGCTCAGCAGGGAGGGTATTTCCCTACCTAGGCTCTGCCTAGAAGGGTTCTTACTGTCTTTGTTTAAAGGGCCGGGCAGTGTAACACGCCCCGGGCGGTTCCCCCGGCATCCGCCCCGCGGTTCCCCCAGTTGCGTTTCCTTAGCTTAACGTTGCTTATCTCATCTTAGCTTAGCTTAGTTCATCTTAGATTAGCTTAGCTTCATCTTAGCTCAGGTTTATCTTAGCTTAGCTTACCTTCATCTTAGCTTCGCCGAGCTTTAGAATTGCAGAGCAAAGCATAGCGTAACATAGCGTAGCACAGCATAGCGCAGCACAGCATATCGTAGCATAGCATAGCATAGCGCAGCATAGCATAGCATAGCATATCATAGCGCAGCACAGCACAGTACAGCATAGCACAGCGCAGCATAGCATAGCATAGCATAGCAGAGCATAGCATAGCATAGCATAGCGCAGCATAGCATAGCATAGCATAGCTTAGCTTAGCATAACACAGCGCAGACCAGCATAGCATAGCATAGGGTGGCAAAAGCAAAGGCAAGACCAATAGCAAAGGCAATGCAACGCAAAAACAAAACCAATGCGAAAGTGTACATGCAGATTTAGATGTAGGTGTAGGTGTAGATGTGGATGTAGGTGTAGATGTAGATGTATATGTACATGTAGGTGTAGATGTAGGTGTAGATGTAGATGTAGATGTGAGTGTAGTTGTAGATATAGATGTAGATGCATGTGTACATGCAGAGGTAGCTGTAGGTGTAGATGTGGATGTAGGTCTAGATGTAGATGTAGGTATTAAGCTGTACTGTTACTACTACTACTACTACTACTACTACTACTACTACTACTCCTACTACTACTACTACTACTACTACTACTACTACTACTACTACTACTACTACTACTACTACTACTACTACTACTACTACTACTACTACTACTACTACTACTACTACTACTACTACTACGACTACTACTACTACTACTACTACTACTACTACTACTACTACTACTACTACTACTACTACTACTACTACTACTACTACTACTACTACTACTACTACTACTACTACTACTACTACTACTACTACTACTACTACTACTACTACTACTACTACTACTACTACTACTACTACTACTACTACTACTACTACTACTACTACTACGACTACGACTACGACTACTACTACTACTACTACTACTACTACTACTACTACTACTACTACTACTACTACTGCTACAACTGCGACGATGAGGAGAAGGAGGAGGACGGCGTTTACCGTTACTGCTAATATTGCTCTCCTCGGGGCTCCAACTCCTAGGTAGGGTCGCTCTGGGATCAGGTTGTTTTATCCTCTGGCGTGTCACGGGCGTTACCTGGGCTACGACCACCACCCGGGTAACGATAACGTAGGGGGGGGCTTGGACCCCCCCTACATGCTGGTGCCCGAAGCATGTTGTGCTGCTCACAGGTACGCTGCGGCTCTCGAGATCTATTGTGTTAGCAGGCGTCTTGGTGGTGCTCGGGGACGCGTTGCACTACTCGCGGGCTAGCGCGGTCCCGAAAGGGCCCGGCATGCTGTTGTACATGCGCGTGGTGCTCGCAAGATATTGTTATTCTGATGGGGTCTGGGTTCCCACGTCGCTCGTCGGTCTCAAGCGAGCTGTGGTGTTCGCGGGCATGCTGCGGCGTTCGCAGGCGAAGCGCAGAGTGGTCTGGTGAAGCGCGCTGTGGTCGCTCGCAGTCCACTGCGGTGCTCGCAGGCGCCCTGCTGGTGCTCTCAGGCTTTGCGCAGGTGATGAGATCGCAGGCCCCCCTTGTGCCCGCAGGCATAGCGGGGTGTTCGCGCGCACACTGTGGCGATCGCAGCACCTCCCCCGCCCGGACGCGCCCCACCCCGCCCAAGCGTTACGGTTACCCTGGTCCCCGAAGCCCCCCCGCTAAGACAGAGCGCGTTCTGTGGTCGCTTGGAGGGGTTGGGGGGTTTGGAACCCGACCCTCCCCCCCCTCCCCCTGGATGGAGGGGGTGGGGGTTCGAACTGACCCCCCCCTCCCATTTCCCGTGACGGAGAGGGGGGGTGGGTTCGAACCCTCCCTTCCCCCCCCCCCTTTTCCTGTCTCCATCTCCTCGGGCCAGCGCCTGTGTCGGCGGCGGCTGGCGGCAGCGGCGGGGACGGCGATTTTTTTTGGGGGGGCCGGCGCAGGCGCCTGTGGAGGCGGACGGCGGCGGCGGGGAGCGTCGACGAGGACGACGTTGGTTGTGGTGGTGGGTTGTGGTGGTGGTGGCGTTGGTGGTGGTTGTGGTGGTGGTGGTGGTGTGATGGTTTGTTGTGGTGGTGGTGGTTGTGGTGGTGGGTTGTGGTGGTGGTGGTTTGGTGGTGGTGTGGTGGTGGTTTGTGGTGGTGGTGGTGGTCGTGGTGGTTTGGTGGTGGTGCGGTAGTGGTTGATGGAGGTGGTGGTGGTGGTGGTGGTGGTGGTGGTGGTGGTGGTGGTGGTGGTGGTGGTGGTGGTGGTGGTGGTGGTGGTGGTGGTGGTGGTGGTGGTGGTGGTGGTGGTGGTGGTGGTGGTGGTGGTGGTGGTGGTGGTGGTGTGGTCGTGGTCGTGGCGGTGGTGGTGGTGGTGGTGGTGTGGTGGTTTGTGGTGGTGGTGGTGGGTTGTGCTGCTGGTAGTGGTGGTGGTGGTGAGTTGTCGTGGTGGCGGTTGTGGTGGTGGTGGTGGCTGTGGTTGTGGTGGTGGTGGTGGTGTGGTAGATTGTGATGGTGGTAGTGGTGTTGGGTTTCTGTGGTGGTGGTGGTGGTGATGGTGAGTTGTCGTGGTGGCGGTTGTGGTGGTGGTGGTGGCTGTGGTTGTGGTGGTAGTGGTGGCTGTGGTGGTGGTTGTGCTGGTGGCGCTGGTGGGTTGAGGCGGTGGTGGTGGTGGTAGTGGTGGTGGTGGTAGTGGTAATAATCGTCGCTGCGTCCCCGCCGTCTCCGGCGCCAGCGCCGGCGTTGCTGGCCGCCGCCAGCGCCGGCGCCGGCGCCAGTGCCAGGCGGGGGGGGAGTGTTTGAAACCCCCCTCCCCCTCCTGGGCTGCCTTTGGTCATCGTCGCTTCGTCCCCGCCGTTGGCGCTGTTGGCGGCCGCCAGCGCCGGCGCTGGCGCCGGCGCCGAGGGGGGTGGGGGTGGGGGGGGGGTTGCACCCAAGGGCGGGGGGAGGTGGGGGGAGGGGTTCGGGAGTGGGGGGGGCTGGGGGGGAGGGGAGTCTCCCAGGTTTGATTTTGATCGACGGCGCCGAGTGCTGGGGGGGGGCCACGTCTCCCTGGTTTTGATCGACGGCGCCGAGTGTTGGGGGGGGGGGCCCATCCCCCGGTTCAAAACGTGCCGCCGAATGTTCCCCTGTAACGGCCGACCGGAAATAATAAAACAATCTCGGGGTGCCGTTGGATGGAGGCCCCAGGCCCAGTTACGGAGGCGCTGATCCTGGCGCTGCTGACGGACGCGAGGGTGGAGGTGTTGGGTCTCGATTTAGTACTGTTTGTTGTTCCTCGTGGGCCCAGAGAGAGAGAGAGAGAGAGAGAGACAGAGAGAGAGAGAGAGAACAACAAGAAGAAGGGAGAGAGAGATAGAGAGGGGGGGTTAGAGACTGATACATACATTCCTTCTACCCATCAAATTACAAGGAAAAACCCGGCATGTCACCGACATCCCCCCCCACATGGACCCCACATGAACCCCACAGGCCCCCAAGAGAGCCCCACAATGCTTCGAGGCGGCCCAAAATACCCCGAAGAGAGCGACACGAGGCCTACATCGGGAGCCCAAGACAGCAGAAGGCACTTCCGAGACGTCCTCTGCAAGGCCCAAGAGGCCCCAAGACGGCCCCAGAGTGCTCCAACAGGACCAAACATGGGCTCAAGACGGCCCAGGATGCCCCCGCAAAGACTTCCAATACTGCCTCAGCAGGCCAAAAACCTTAATTTTCCATTGGTTTTTGAACGACTCTGTGCTTCTCGCCTTTTCTGGCCACGAACGGCCCACGAATGGTCTGCGAGCTTCCGAGGTCGCCCCGAGATGGCCTCCAGGCGGCCCAATGGGGCCCCAAGATGGGCCAATAAAGCGCCAAGAAAGCCAGGGAGCGCCCAAAAGACCCCTAAAAGACCTCCAAGAGGGCCCCAACAGAGCCACGGGATGCTTCAGAGAGGGCCCGAGAGAGCTCCAACACGGCCCCAGGACGGCCCAAGCCCCCCCAGACAGCCCACGAGGGCCCCAGGACAGCCCAAGAAGGCCCTTCGATGGTATACAAAAGCACCAACAGGAGCTCCACTCAGTCTTAGAGCCGTCAAATTCATTACACTCTGATTGACCTGAGCCGTCGTCCTTGGCTCGGCTGGCCCGCGCGCCGAATGGGCCCGCGTGGCAGAGAAGGAAAAGGAGCAGGAGGCGGGACGGAGGAGAAAAAGGAGGAAGAGGAAGGAACGGTGAGGATTGCGAGAAACAGGAGGGGCCCCAGGAAGACGGAAGGAGGGCACGGAGGAGCAGGAGGAGGGGAGGGCAAACGGCGGAAACAGAAGACAGCTTTCACTGGGCCCCGTGCTCTCGCCGAGGCGCCGGCCACATCTCTCATTCAATATCGTGTTGCCGCTTCGCTCGCGGGACTCCCAGCCTCTACCAGGTCAGCATCCCGTCCTCCAGCATGCGGCCGCCGACTTTCCTCTCAATTCTTGACGCTTCGCGTATCCCCACCAGCCCGTCCAGAATTGATTGCCAGCTTCCCCGAGGCCTGTTGGAGGCTATCCTGAGCCATGCTCGGCTAGACGCTGTCGGAAGCTATTCTGAGCCATGCTCGGCTATGTCGGGCCATATTCAGGCTGTCTTGAGGCCTCTTGGAGATCTGTCGGAGGCTATCTTGAGCCATGCTTGGCTATCTTGGGCCATTTTGGAGGCCATCTTGGGCTATCTAGGGCTCTCTTGGAGCCATCTTGGGCCAGAAAGGGCGGGGTGGAGAATCTTCAGGAGAGGCTGGGAGGCCTCTCGGGGCCGTCTTGGGCCCCATTGTTCAAAAAGAGCGGGGGTCCTCAATTCAGGTCCCCCCCTCGGAGGCTCTCAAACGGCGTCTTGGGGACGTGTTGGAGCGCTCTTTGGAAGCCTCTTGGGCGATCTTGGGGCCGTCTTGGGCCTTCTTGGGCCCCTCTTGGGGCTCTCTTGGGCCATATTGGGGCCATCTTGATGCCTCAGGGGCCCATCGGAAGCGAAAAGACGAGAATGCCAAACACATTGACTTTCCTTAGGCTTTTGAAGGGTTTTGGCTTCTTGGAGGGCGCCGTGGAGGGCTCGAAGGGCACTTGGACCCGTCTTGAGGACTCTTGGAGGTGTGTCGGAGGCTATCTTGACCCATCTTGAGGTATCTTGGACCATCTTGGAGGCCATCTTGCAACTTGGAGCGCCTCTCGGAGCCATCTTGAGCCGTCTTGGACGCTCTAACGCCTCCATCCCCCCCCCCCTCCAGGTCCAGGGGAAGGTTACCCCTCCCCCGAGCAGGGGAAGGAAGGGGAAGAGAGAAGACCAAACTCGTTATACCACCGTAGCCCTAAAGGGCTGGTGGGACTTCACCTATGGACTTCCAGCCTCCATCAGCTCAGCACTCCGACCTCTAGCGTCCGGCATCCGACTTTCCACCTTCACCTCCACTCAAGCGTCCACCAACGCTGCGCCCTGAGCCCCTTCCCGGGCGCTACCGCGCACTCGCCTCGCCTCGCCTCCGCTCGCACAATTCCCACACACCTCATTGAACAATTGTGTTCTCGCCCGCGCCCAGAAACATCGTAGGTGCAAGGATCAAGATTAGAAGGCGAAGCGCAGCGAGCCTTAAAATCTTGGGCCCAGAGAGAGAGAGAGAGACACAGAGAGAGAGAGAACAACAAGAAGAAGGGAGAGAGAGAGGGGGGTTAGAGACTGATACGTATATATATATACAGAGAGAGAGAGAGAGCGAGAGAGTCATTCCCATCTTACGTCTCCCCGTATGTCTCGCGCGTTGCTTGTGTGTACGAGGGAGAGAGAAAGAGAGAGAGGGGACAGCCATTTCCCCCATCCCATTCCCCATGTGCTATGTGTGCGGAGTGGGGCAGGACAATCACTTCCCCCTCCAGCTATCCAATGTTGCGCTGCGTGCAGAGGGGAGGGAAAGAGAGAGAGAGAGAGAGAACGAGAGAGGGGGAGGGGGAGCAACGGGTCGACTGCCCTTCGATGTCGGGTGGGAGGCGCGGAAGGGCAACCACCGTCCCTCTCCAGGTTCCTCCTTCGTGTTGCGTGAGCCAAGCGAAGGAGAACGAGAGAGAGGGAGCAACACTGTTCCCTCGCCCAGAGGGCAGCCACGTCCCCATAATGTGCTCCCATGTGCTACGTGTACAGAGCGAGAGCCCCTTCCCTATCCCTGCTCCTTCTCGCTGTTCTGCGTGTCCGTGCGTATGTGGAGAGAGGAAGAGAGAGGCAATCCGCTCCTTCGTGCGTCTCCCCCTCTGTCTCGTGTGGCGTGTTTGTCTGTACGAGGACAACCATCCCCCGCCCCCATCCCACCCTCCTGCGCTATGTGTGCAGGGTGGAGCAGAGCAGCCACGTCCCCCATCATATCTCCATTGCGCTGTCTGCCGAGAGAGAGAGAGAGAAAGAGAGAGAGAGAGAGAGACAAAAGAGAGAGAGAGAGAGAGAGAGAGACAGAGAAAAAAAAAAAGAAAGAGATGGGGGAGAGAGATATCGCTTGCCCTTTCCGTATTGGGTGGGAGGTGCGGGAAAACACCCCCCCTCAACGGAGACTCCAGTTGGTAATCCCCCGAGGTCCGGCGTCGTTGTTTTCCGTTTTCTCGGGGAGTGCATTGAGTCTTCGCAGGATCTTTCGTCGCCGTTTTTTCCCCGGGGCTCTGCGGGTTTATTTGGGGCGCGAGATGCGGACCGCGGCTTGCTCGCGGGCCTCCTTGGGGCGCGTGGCCTTATGGGGGGCGCCACCGAAGGCCCCAGTGTCAGGCTTCACATGTGTCCCCTGGCAAGTTTGGGCACACACACACACTTCACACGGTTCGTTGCTTCATAGAAGCTCCGACGAATTTTGCGTATATCAAGCGCGGAGTTGATTTACGCACGGCGACGTCGAAGGGGCGGCGCGCGTGCTTTCTTTCAATTGTTCGAGGCATGCGATTTGCATTGTCGCTTTATGCGCACATAAAAAATACGCCACCACATGCCATGCCTTGTCTTTTTTCTCCCAGTAAGGCTGTTGGCATGTCGTCGTCGCTTTGTTGAAGAGGTGCGCTATTGCGTTTTCTTGTCGGAGTGGGTTTGTGTGGGGCGAGTCACGTCGCCGTGTCTCATTGACACCCGGCAAGTGTGCAGGAACTAGATTTTCTTTGCTGGTCGCTCCGAGCGGATGGGTTAGATAAGACGAAAGCGGAGTGTTGGAGAACACCGTGGAAGTTCCTCTGTTGTGCGGCGTGCGCGAAGGGCTCGATGGAGAGCGAGAGAGGGAGCAACCATTCCCCTCGTCCACCCACTCTGCATTGCGCGGCGCATCGTCTTTTGAGAGTGCAGCCGCGTCACCATAATGTTTGTCCCCGTGTGTCATGTCTGCAGAGCGAGAGAGGGCAGCCTCTCCCCTCAACCCTGCTCGTCTTGGGTGTTGTGCATGAGTGTGTGGGTGTGGAAAGAGAGAGAGAGAGAGAGAGAGAGAGCGAGAGAGCGAGAGAGAGAGACAGAGAGGGTGGGAAAGGGAGAGGGCCCTCGAAGATTTAATTCCATGTCTGCCGTGCTCGGGGGGGGTCGGGGGGCGTTGTTTGCGAAGAGGCTGGCGGAGGGTGAGAGAAAGAGAGGGAGAAGAAGCTGAAGAAGAATACGAATAACATATGATATTCACAATGAAGAAAGCGAAAAAAAGCTCGAACACGCGTTGAACCAGCACGACCATATTCTAAAAACAATAGCGAAGGGCGCCACAATTCTCCGTCTCGAGGACGAGGACGACGGATCATGATGAGGCTGATGACGGTGGTTATGGTGCAACTGATAATGCACACCACCATGTTGATGGTGAGGATGTTGATGATGTTGGTGATTGCCATGAGGATAGTGTTGGTGATGGTGATGCCAACTACGGTGGCGGCGGCAGCAGCCATTCTTAGGACGATGGTGATGATGATGGTGATGCTGGTAATGATGATGATCGTGGTGATAGTGATGATGCTGATGACGCTGACGATGATGATGTTGATGATGATGCCGATGATGTTGTTGCTGATTGTGATGCTGATGATTATGCTGTTGCTGATGCTGCTGGTATTGCTGATGATTATGATGATGCTGATGGTGGTGATAAGGATGCTGCTGATGATGTTGATCAGGAGGAAGAGGAGGATAGGGTTGACGAGGAGGGGGAGAAGTATGACGAGACCCTGAGCGATAATGATAAGGATGTATGGTTTCGATAACGAAAATGCTGATGCGACGATGATGTGGATGATGGTGATACTTGGTGATGGTGATACTGCTGATGGTTGTAATGACGGTGTTGTTGATGATGATGATGCTGCGGATGATGCTGGGGATGATGATGGTGATGGTGGTGATGATGACGATGATGGTGATGATGGCGGTGGTGATGGTGATGATGGTGATGATGATGATGATGATGATGATGATGATGATGATGATGCTGATGCTGATGATGATGATGATGATGATGATGATGATGATGATGATGATGATGATGATGATGATGATGATGATGAGGAGAGGAGGAGGAGGAGGAGGAGGAGGAGGAGGAGGAGGAGGAGGAGGAGCAGGAGGAGGAGGAGGATGGTCATGATTGTTGTGACGGTGATAACGATTCTGAGGAGGAGGAGGAGGAGGAGGAGGAGGAGGAGGAGGAGGATTTGTAACAGATGGACCTTGCCCCCGCCGCCGTCTTGCCGCCCCCAGCGGCAGCCTCGCCGGGCCGACCCCAGCGGCGGCCGGATGACGGCGTCCGCGCGCGTGGAGGCCGTCGCCGCCGCGGGCGCGGCCGGCGGCGACCCGTGGAGGGCGGCGCTGGTCCTGGACCGCTTGTTCCCGGACGTCGGGAGGAGGAGGAGGAGGAGGAGGAGGAGGAGGAGGAGGAGGATGAGGAGGAGGAGGAGGGGAGGAGGAGGAGGGGGAGAAGGAGGAGGAGGAGGAGGAAGGGAGGGAGAGGATGGGAGGGAGGGAGGAGGGAGGGGAGGGAGGGATGGGAGGGCGGGAGGAAGGATGGGAGGGAGGGGGGAGGGAGGGAGGGAGGGAGGGAGGAGGAGGAGGAAGGAGGAGAGGAGGAGGAGGAGGAGGAGGAGGAGGAGGAGGAGGAGGAGGAGAGGAGGAGGAGGGGGAGGGGGAGGGGGAGGGGGAGGGGGCGGGGAGGGGGAGTGGGGAAAGGGGGGAGGAGGAGGAGGAGGAGGAGGGGAGGAGGAGGAGGAGGCGGAGGAGGAGGAGGAGGAGGAGGAGGAGGAGGAGGAGGAGGAGGCGTGGAGCCAGGAGCAGGCGCAGGAGGGGAGGAGGAGGAAGGAGCAGGAGGAGGAGTGAGGAGGAGGAGGAGGAGGAGGGGAGGAGAAGGAGAAGGGAGGAGGGAGGAGGAGGAGGAGGAGGAGGAGGAGGATCTTTGGGGGAGGAGGAGGAGGAGGAGGAGGAGGAGGAGGAGGAGGAGGAGGAGGGAGGAGGAGGAGGAGGAGGAGGAGGAGAGGAGGAGGGGCGAACGGTGGAGGTAGGAGGGAGGAGGAGGGAGGAGGAGGAGGAGGAGGAGGAGGAGGAGGATGAGGAGGAGGAGGAGGAGGGTAAGGGAGGAGGGAGGGAGGGAGGGAGGGAGGGAGGGAGGGAGGGAGGGAGGGAGGGGGAGGGGAACGAGGTGAGGAGGAGAAAGGAGGAGGAAGGAAGCGAGGAGGAGGAGGAGGAGGAGGAGGAGGAGAGGAGGCGGAGGGGTGTGAGGGGGAGAGGGAACAGGAGGGGGAGGGGAAGGGAGGGGGAGGGGAAGGGGGAGGGGAGGAGTGAGGTACGAGGACGAGGGAGGACGAGGAAGAGGAGGGGAGGAAAAGTTGGAGGAGAAGGAGGAGGAGGAGGAGGAGGAGGGAGGAGGAGGAGGAGGAGGGGGAGGAGGAGGGAAGGGAGTGAGGGAGTGAGGGAGGGAGGGAGGGAGGGAGGGAGGGAGGGAGGAGGAGGAGGAGGAGGAGGAGGGGGAGGGGGCAAGTTAGGTGCGCTCGCGTCAACATCTGACATCCTACCCATCCCTCCCATCCCTTACCATGGCGCTGATTTTCTCTATCCGCGGACGCGTGTCGTAGCGGACCTGTGGCTCCGCGCTCGTGTGCGTAGTGGGTGGTGGTGCGCGTGCGTGCGTGCGTGTGTGCGTGGCTGTGGTTGTTGTGGTGGTGGTGGTGTGTATGTGTGTGTGTGTGTGTGCGTGTGTGCGCGTGTGCTGTGGTGTGACGTGGTGTGGCGTCTTGGTGGTTTGGTGGTGGGCCAGGTGCGTACGTGCGTGATGGCGGTGGTGGTGGTGGTGGCGGTGGTGTGTGTGTGTGTGTGTTTGCGTGCGTGCGTGCGTGCGTGCGTGCGTGCGTGCGTGCGTGCGTGCGTGCGTGCGTGCGTGCGTGCGTGCGTGCGAGCGTGCGTGCGTGCGAGCGAGCGTGCGTGCGTGCGTGCGTGCGTGCGTGCGTGCGTGCGTGCGTGCGTGCGTGCGTGCGTGCGTGTCTGTGTGTGCGTGTCTGTGTGTGCGCGCGTGTGATGTGGTGTGACGCGGTGTAGCGTGGTGGTGGTGGGTGGGGTAGTGCGGTGGTGGTGGCGGTGCGCGGTGGTGATGCGCGTGCGTGCGTGCTTGCGTTGGTGGGTGGAAGTGGCGGTGGGTGTGCGTGCGGCGGGGCGGGGCGTGGTGCGGCGCGGTGGTGGCGGGCGGATGGGCGCGCGAGAAAGAGGCCCGCGCTGGGGCGAGAACGCCATCCTGAACGACGGAGGCAAAACACCGATCCGAAAATGAGGCCCACGCTGCAGCGGAGCACGATTCGGAACGATTCGGGAGCAGAAATGAGGCCGGCGCCTCAGCGAGAGCAGCATTTTGAAAAAAAACGCAGGCGAAAACCCAACTCCCGGGAATCCTGTGTGTAAAAAACAGTACGCGGGGGGGGGGTCTACTACACCCAGGACGCCATCAGGGGAAGAGGGAGAGTAGTATTCATATTGAGTAATTGTGGAGGGGGAGGAGGAGGAGGAGGAGGAGGAAGGGGAGGAGGAGGAGGAGGAGGAGGAGGAGGAGGAGGAGGAGGAGGAGGAGGGAGGAGGAGGAGGCGCACAGAGGGGTGGCGCGATGGGGCGGCCTTCTGAGAAGGCGGGGGGGGGGGCTCCTCAGAAGGCGGGGGTTTACCAATGGATGGCCCAGAGGCTTCCGAGAGAAGGCGCCTCAGAAGCCCAGGGGCTTCGAAGAAGCCGCCTGCCTTCTTATGAGGCCCCTTGCCCCGGCTTCTTCGAAGCCCGCCCCCCCTCGCGCCCTCATCTCGCACGCCCCGCCAGCAAGGGGCCTCCTCCAGGGACTTCCGGCCCTTTCTCCGGTTTTCGGACGTCTTCGTCGGTTCCTGTAAGTTCTCCTGCCTCCGGGTACGTTCCAGCGGTTGCGCCTCGCCGAGAGAGTCTTTTTCGGGGCGCTCGGATCGTTCCTAACGGCTGCCAGATACCCGACTTACTACCCGAAAGCCGAGTGATTCTCGTTGGAGTGACCTGTGCGCGGCTTTTCGTGGGTGCGGGGGGGGGGGGGCAAACCCAAGCGCACAGGCCACCACTGTCGCATCGCAAGCAGCCGCTGGCAAGCCGCGCACCGAAGGTCACTCATACCGAGAGTCTTTCTTCCGTGCAGCCGATTGCTCCATCAATCGGGGCGCTAACGGGGGTCAGTGCTAGCGTGGGTCAATCGTAACGTTTTCAAAGGTTTTCGTAGATTTGTCGAAGGTTTGTGAGACCTCAGGTGGTGTTCATCAGCTGCGCCTCGTCGAGGGCGTTCCGGGCATGCTGGGATGCTTCCAAACGCCCGTCTGGGGCCCGAGTTCTGGCCCGAAGCGGGGTCAGCGCCAACGGGGGTCATCCAGTTCTCTTCGATCCCCTCGATCTAGCTCGGGTCGGCCAGGCCCCGGTCCTGCCCGGACAGCGGGCATCGGGGGCCCGAGCGCGGGGGTCTGCGGCTGTCCCAGAGATCCAGTGCGATGATTTTCTCCCAGGGGGCCGCGTGGGAGCCGCGGTCCCTCCCGCGCAGGAGCGCGCAGCGCGCGCGCCCAAGGTCGGGGAGGGAGGGCGAGAAGGCAGGGAGTTGGCATGTGAAGGCGTTTGCGTGGAGCCGCTGTGGCCCAGATCGTCGTTGCCGAATGCTTGGCTCTTGTAGCATATTCATGTGCCGTCTGTCGTGCAGCGATGGGGGAGGAGCGCGTGAAGAGCACGGTTCGCGACGAGTCCGTCGTGGATTTGATGGAATCATGTTGGAAGGATATCCTCAAGATGAAGGTCAACGCGACCGACACGGCCGATCTAACTAGCGGCCAACAGCGTGGCATTCCTGGGCAGTACCACCCAGACCACGAATCGGCCAAACGCCGCGCAGCCGCACAAGGCGCTCGTCAAGGCGGGACGACGTGCGCCAAACCCTTGACTGTACCCCTCGCCAACGTGATGACCAAGTGGAAGTGGGCCACCTACGGGTCGAAGTTGCACCCGCAGTGAAGCATGTCGGCGAGGCTGGCAGGTTCGAGCCTGGCAACAGCAAGAAGACACCTGCGCAGGCCCCCAGCAGGAGCAGATCCCCGACGCGACCTCGCACCATTCACTCATCGGCCAACGGGTCGGCGATGCTTCAGGGCCCGACGTCCATCTACAAGGCGTGCAGCGCGAGGGCCCCTGCAGGCTCCCCGCTGAACATGGGGCCGCAGATCCCGCGGCCGCGCGGCGTCGAACCCCTCGGCATCGCGCCGTCGCCAGGCGCTGCCGCCGCCGCCGCCTCCCCCGACGAGGGGTAAAACTGGAGACCGCCCCAGGAGTTCGACGATCACAGTGACGATCCGGAGGCTCGCCGTCGACTGCGAGCGCCGCGCTGCTGCTGGGGCAGGGCGGCGCGGCCCTCGCGGGGTGCCCGATATCCAGCCGGGGCCCGGCGGCGCGCCGCGCTTGGCCCCCGAGGGGCGCCGAGAAGGAGGCAGGCGGCCCCGAATGCCACGCGCGAGGCGCGGCTCAAGGAGACGTCGAAGGGCGAGACCGGGCCACCCGAGAGAGCTGCCGCGGCGACGACGGAGAGGCCCGCGGCCGCCCCGGGGGCGCTTGGCGCGAGGAGGGCGCCACCGACGAGGAGAACGGCGAAGCCAGCGTGGGGGGTGTTCGGGGGGGGGAGGCGGGGCAGGGGCCCGGCGAGGAGGAGGCGGAGGAGGGGGAGGAGGAGGAGGAGGGGGAGGGGGAGGGGGAGGAGGAGGAGGAGGAGGAGGAGGAGGAGGAGGAGGAGGAGGAGGAGGAGGAGGAGGAGGGAGGAGCGAGGAGGGAGGAGGAGGAGGAGGAGGAGGAGGACAAAGCTAGGTGCGCTCGCGTCATATCTGACGTTCCTACCCCTCCTCCCACCCTTACCATGCCGGCTTTCTCTATCCGCGGATCGCGTGTCGTAGCGGAACCTGTGGTCCGCGCGCGCGCGTGCGAGTGGGTGTGGTGCACGTGCGTGGCAGTGCGTGCGTGTGTGCGTGGTTGTCGTGGTGGGTGGTTGTGGTAGTGCGTTGGTGGTGGTGGTGGTGGTGGTGGTGATAGTGGTGGTGGTGGTGGTGCTGGTGGTGGTGGTGGTGGTTCTGGTGGTGGTGGTGTTGGTACTGGTGCTGGTGCTGGTGGTTGTGGTGGTGGTGGTGGTGGTGGTGGTGGTGGTGCTGCTGGTGGTGCTGGTGGTGGCGGTGCGGCGCGGTGGTGGCGGGCGGATGGGCGCGCGAGAAAAAGGCCCGCGCTGGGGCGAGAACGCCATCCTGAACGACGGAGGCCCAACACCGATCCGAAAATGAGGCCCACGCTGCAGCGGGAGCACGATTCGGAACGATTCGGGAGCAGAAATGAGGCCGGCGCATCAACGAGAGCAGCATTTTGGGAAAAAATGACGCCGGCGCCTCAGCGAGAGTCGTTTCCCGGGATTTCCCGGGCATCCTGTGTGTAAAAAAACAGTACGCGGAGGGTGCGCGGCCATCACCCGGACGTCATCAGGGGAAGAGGGAGAGTATTTTCATATTGAGTAATTGTGGAGGAGGAAGGGGTGGGGGAAGGGAAGGAGGAGCAAAAGGAGGAGCAGGAGGAGGGATCGCCCGCGGCCGCGCGCGAGTCCGTTGCAAGTGGGCCCGCGCGGGAACGCGTCGCGACGTGGCGCGGGGAGAGGGGGCGGGCGGAACGCCGCGGGGGAACGACTCGGAGACGAGCTCCGTGCGCGCGCCAGCTGCGAGAAGCCGGACGACGCCAGTCAACCCGCATAGCACAAGGATGGGCAACCTTCTCAATGGGTACCCTTTGCGTCCTTGCCCCTTTCGGCCCATCCTTGGCGGCGGCGTTCGCTGGCCAGCCTCGTTCGCAACGGCGTGAGCATGGGCCTCCAAGGCCCCTTGCATCCTGACCGCGCATCCTTATGGTGCGTGTTGGTTGCGCAGCAAAGGCGAGCATCTGATGACGGCGCATGTGCAGTTGGTGGCCCCGCGACGATGAAGTGCACCCCCCTCTGCTCGCGCAGATCTCCGCCGCCAGGGGGAACGCAGAAACGCGAGCAACCATAACGACAAGGTAATTATGGTTGCCCCCGCTTGAGGGGCGCGCGTCTCTACGGTTGCAGTGGAGCGGCCTGCGAGCGGCAGCGCAGCGGGATCTCGGGGTCGCTCTGAGTTCTTACGTTTGTGTACGACGCAGTGCAGCCGTTGAGTTCCAAGCGTCGCGGAGGCCCTTCACCCTTTCCCGTGCAACGCCCCTCCTGAGCGGGGAGGGCGTTCGCTTCCGAGCTCCCTTCCCGCGCTTCCTTCCTCCTCCTCCTCCTCCTCCTCCTCCTCCTCCTCCTCCTCCTCCTCCTCCTCCTCCTCCTCCTCCTCCTCCTCCTCCTCTTTCCCCTCCTTCCCCCTCTTTTCCGTCGCCTTCCTGCGCGTCCGTCTTCTCCGTCGTAGCGCCGCGACCTCTTCCCATGTCCCAGCCGCTTTCGGTTTCAAAGCCTGCGTGCAAGTTGCCCGAGCGGCTGTCTGGGGCGGCTGTCTGGGGCCCTCGGCGCTCGCCGCGCGGCGCCTCCGGCAGTGCGCGCGGCGCGGAGTCCTGGCGCCTCGCGCAGCCGCCGGACGGTCGCCCAAGACTGCCGCTTCGGCCCATCGACGAGGGGCTGGAGGTCTTGGCCGAGGCGCGCCGGGCCCGGAGCGCCCGCGGGGGCGCGCGGACGAACTCGCGGCGGCACCTTCGCAGAACGACTCCGCGCACCGCCTGCGCCCAACCCTGAGCGTCGGGAGCGGTGCGCTTCCTTGGCGTCCGATGGGAAATACAGCGAGGGAGAGGGCGACGACTCCTGTCGAAGAGACGCCGCGCGGAGGAGGGGGGGGAGGAGGGGCCGGGGGACGTGGGCGGCAGCTAATTCACCGTGCGGGGCGCCTGGGGTGCCTGGCATAGTGGGGCGGCCTTCTGCCGCCGCCGGCGTCGACGAGGGCGACGCCGCTGCGCGGGGGGCTTCCCGGGCGCTCCCGCGAGCCGCCGCCGCCGCCGCGGTGCAGGCGCAGCTCGGAGCGCTGCGCGGGAGGGGCCCTCGGCGGGTCCAGAGACACCGTCTGGAGCGTCCATCCTCCTCCTCCTCCTCCTCCTCCTCCTCCTCCTCTTCCTCCTCCTCCTCCTCCTCCTCCTCCTCCTCCTCCTCCTCCTCATCCTCCTCCTCCTCCTCCTCCTCCTCCCCTACTCCTTCCCCATCCCCTCCTCTCCTCCTCCTCATCCTCCTCCTCCTCACTCCACCTCCTCCTCCTCCTCCTCCTCCACCATCCTTCCTCCTCCTCCCTCACCTCCTCCTCCTCCTCCTCCTCTCCCTCCTCCTCCCCTCCTGGCCACCCCGTCCAGGGGCGGGCCACAGGGTGGGGGGGGCCTCCCGGCAGGCCGAGTCCGAGGACCGGGCGTCGAAAGAAAAATGGGCGTTTCGTTTCCGGAAGCTGTCGTCGCCACGGCCAGGCGCAGTTCGGAAAGCGGCCTGAGGGCCCAGAGGCACGAGCAGCAGGTTTCGACCGGGGGGCGGGGCGAGGGGGCGTGGCCTTCGAGAAGGCACGGGTGTTCGCTGCCCAGTGTCGAGCGCTTCGGGCAAGATCAGGACGACCCGCTCTTCTGAGTTTGGGCCTCCAGAGGGCCGGCTCGGGCCACGGGGCAAAGCAAAGCCGAAGGTTCCAGAACTCCGCACGATGAAAAAACATAGCTGTCGGGGACCTGGCTTGGAAGGGGGTCGACCCCGTGAAAGACTATGTGCTTCATATGGGCACGCTAGCGCTTGTTCTTCACACTGCCATTCTGCTTTCTGGCATTCCACGTGTTGCTTGGGAGCCCATTGGGACAACGAACGCCTCTGCGTGTTGGTGCCGCCGATTCGAGCAGAATGGCGCGAGCCAGTTCCGACGGAAGGATGCTTCGGCCCGCCAGCCCCAGAGGTCCTGCCTCCTTCCTCGGGGTTGCATAATTTGTCCCCGGAGGCCGAACTGAAGGACAACCGCCGGGTTCGAGAAATATCTACAGTCAACCCGCATAGGAAGGACGAGCCACTTTCCAAGGTTGCCCTCACATGCTTGCCCCATTCGGCCCATCCCTGGCAGCTTTCCCTGGCCAGCCCCCTGCTGCGCCGATCCGAAGGTCTCCCCAATTTCGCCACCGTGCCGGCCGCGGCCATCCGGGGTGTCGCGCGCGGGACACGATTCGCGGGGCCCGAGGGCGGATGGTGGCGATGTCGCGAGGGCAGAGTCGGCGCGCCGATGAGCGGCCCAGCGCCCCGTTTGGCCGGAGGGGCCCAGCAAGGGCAGAGCCTAACCCCCGCCCGGGGTCGCGGGATCGGGCTCCCTTTTCCCAGCTAATTTTAAGTCCCAAGCGGTGTGCTGACCCGAAAATGAGCAAACGGCATAGGACCTCCTCGAAAGAAGCCTTCGGGTTCGGTCATGCGCCGGCCCGAAAAGTTGATCGGCCGACTTGAAAGTGGCCAAATTCCATAGGACGTGTGCAACAAAAAATTCGGGTCCGGTTCGAACGACCCGAAAATGCGCAAAACGCCTAGGACCCCTTGCAAAAACATCGTTCTCGAGGTCTTCGGGCCCGCTCCGAAGAAACCGAGCATGGGCAAACCGCTTAGAGCTTCCTATCAAAAACGATTTCTCGGTGGTTCCAGGCCTCGTCTTAAGGAGCCGCCGATGGGCAGACCGCTCAGGACTTCCTGCGCAAGCAACTGTATCCCAGTTGAGCCTTTGTCAACGGGAACGCGCCCCGCGCGGGATCGGGGTTCGCGCGGGGGCGCGGCTGCTCTCGCGTGTCCAGGGGGCATGCATTGTCGCGCCCTTCCAGCATTGCGTTTGCGCTGCATTCGTGCGGCGCCGTGCTTCTCAAATCGGAATAAACTTTCGGAGCGCCGATGTAGGCCACCCTTTTGGGCGGGCCTTCCGAGGCCCTTGCATTCTCACCGCGCATTCTTACCATGCGGGTTGACCGCAGTCCGCCCGGAGGCCGGGTGTTTCGTGCCCCGCGGCCTCAGAGACAGGCGGTCATCTCGGCAAGCCGCCCGCGCCACCCTGGCCTTCTGATGAAGACTGGCAGCTCCCCACCTGGTGTGAAGGGGACCCCACCGTGCAAACACAGGATTTCAGGCCTAGAGGTTGACACCAACACCCATATTGGCCAGCTTCTTCCACCGTGGGAAGAGGATCCCGATCTCGGCGATGGTGGTAATATTCTGGTTTCCGAGGTGACCGAAATACTACCACCAACACCGAAATCAAGCTCCCCCCTGTGGAGGCGACCCCCCTATGTTGGTGTTGGTGCCCCCCTGGAAGAGGAGGAGGAGGAGGAGGAGGAGGAGGAGGAGGAGGAGGAGGAGGAGGAGGAGAGGAGAGGAGAGGAGGCGAGAGGACAGCCTTCCCCCCACCCCCCCGCCGGGCGCGCCGCCGAGGTTCGACCCGCGGTTCCTCCCCGAGCGCGCGGCCGAGCGCGCGGCCGAGGGCGCCGAGGAGGACGCGCGCTGCCCCTCGCCCGCGCCCGCGCCGGCACCACGAGGCCTGCTGCCGCTGCGTGCAAGGCCCCGCGGGGCCGACGCGCGCACCGGCTGTCCGCGCAGAGTACAGTCAACCCGCATAACAAGGATGGGCATCCTTCCCGAGGGTACCCTTGCATCCTTGCCTCCTCGGTCCTTCCTCGGCCACTCTCGTTGGCCGCGAACCGCTCGGAGAGCCTCGAAGTGGGCTTCCGATGCCCTCGCATCCTTCCAGTGGAGGCCCACGCCAAGAAACACCCTGCTTGCCTCCAGGGTGCCCTGAGTTTCTTGGGTTTCGATGACTCTGCCATGGACGGCGTGACGTTCCCACACCAAAAATCAATCAATGGACGTCCTGGGGTCTCAGGGTTGGGCTTCTTGTGGAAGGCTTCTTGGGGACTGGCCTCCACTGCATCGCGCATCCTTATGATACGGGCCGAGGAGGAGGAGGAGGAGGAGGAGGAGGAGGAGGAGGAGGAGGAGGAGGATGAGGAGGGGAGGAGGAGGAAGAGGAGGTAGGGAGGATTGGAGGAGGAGGAGGAGGAGGAGGAGGAGAAGAAGAGGAGGAGGGAGGGGAGGAGGAGGAGGAGGAGGAGGAGGAGGAGGAGGAGGACTGGCCGCCACTGCATCGTCCATCCTTCTGATACGGGCCGGCTGCATAGGCGCTGCGGCAGGGCGCTCTCTTGCCGTACCGCCTGGGCAACGGCATATCTTGTAAGGTTGCTGTGCTGCAAGTGAGGAGGAGGAGGAGGAGGAGGAGGAGGAGGAG
>CAUYUJ010007517.1:0-46215 GCA_963575745.1 Prorocentrum cordatum | reverse complement strand
CCCCTTGGGGCTCCCAAATGATGCCCCTGGCAGCGTTTTGTGACCAGGAGGCTCTCAAGAGATACATGTTGGGGAGGCCAAACGGCAATTCTAGCTGAGGCGTCCCACCAAAATCGGCGCGAACGGGCTCGTGAGATCAGCCAGGGTGGCTCCCCCTTTGGGGCTCCCAAATGATGCCCCTGGCAGCGTTTTGCGACCATGAGGCTCTCAAGAGATACATGTTGGGGAGGCCAAACGGCAATTCTAGCTGAGACGTCCCACCAAAATCGGCGCGAACGGGCTCGTGAGATCAGCCAGGGTGGCTCCCCCTTGGGGCTCCCGAGTGATGCCCCTGGCAGCGTTTTGTGACCATGAGGCTCTCAAGAGATACATGTTGGGGGCGCCAAACGGCAATTCTAGCTGAGACGTCCCACCAAAATCGGCGCGAACGGGCTCGTGAGATCAGCCAGGGTGGCTCCCCCTTGGGGCTCCCAAATGATGCCCCTGGCAGCGTTTTGCGACCATGAGGCTCTCAAGAGATACATGTTGGGGGCGCCAAACGGCAATTCTAGCTGAGACGTCCCACCAAAATCGGCGCGAACGGGCTCGTGAGATCAGCCAGGGTGGCTCCCCTTGGGGCTCCCAAATGATGCCCCTGGCAGCGTTTTGTGACCATGAGGCTCTCAAGAGATACATGTTGGGGGCGCCAAACGGCAATTCTAGCTGAGACGTCCCACCAAAATCGGCGCGAACGGGCTCGTGAGATCAGCCAGGGTGGCTCCCCCTTGGGGCTCCCAAATGATGCCCCTGGCAGCGTTTTGTGACCATGAGGCTCTCAAGAGATACATGTTGGGGGCGCCAAACGGCAATTCTAGCTGAGACGTCCCACCAAAATCGGCGCGAACGGGCTCGTGAGATCAGCCAGGGTGGCTCCCCCTTGGGGCTCCCAAATGATGCCCCTGGCAGCGTTTTGTGACCATGAGGCTCTCAAGAGATACATGTTGGGGGCGCCAAACGGCAATTCTAGCTGAGACGTCCCACCAAAATCGGCGCGAACGGGCTCGTGAGATCAGCCAGGGTGGCTCCCCCTTGGGGCTCCCAAGTGATGCCCCTGGCAGCGTTTTGTGATCATGAGAGAGTGCGAGTGTGAGCTTAACTTATCTTATATTATCTTGAAATCTCTTCTTATCATATCTTGTGATATCTTATCTTATCTTGTAGTATCTTATCTTGTCTTGTCTTATCTGGTGATTATCATTGGGAGGAGGGAGGCGCGAGCGGGAGGAAGAAGGAGGAGGAGGAGGAGTGGGAGGCGTCAGAGTAATAACAAGAACCCCAATCCTTAGGATATGGGGAACAAGAACCCCAATCCTTAGGATATGGGGAACAAGACTAGCCATCTTAGTTTTGAGGGCTCCATAGTATCGCAGGCCTAGAGGTTGTCACCAACACCAATTTCGGCGGTGTGCCTCCACCGAGGGAAGAAGACCCCGCTCTCGGTGATGGTGGTCATATTCTGGCTTCCAAGGTGGCCGGCATATTAGCACCAACATCGAATCTATGATCATCTTCCCCCTGTGCAGGCAGCCCCCTGTGTTGGTGTGGTGCCCATTTCCAGGCCTCCAGTGGTAGAAACCGAATGTACGATGCGTATTCTGGGGGCCTCACCGTGGACTGTTGCACTGCTACGCGATGCTGTTCCTCACTGCTCGCGCGCGCGCGTGCGCAATGCGCCACCCAAACAAGAATGGCCATACCCCAGATTTCGTAATAAAGGGAGGGGGGTTTCATTTCGGGGGGGGTCTTTTCCAGGCTACCTTGGAGGGCCTGGGGGGTCTGGGGACGATGTTTTGGAGGGTTCTCCCACGGGGGAGGTCTGAAATGGCTTGTCTTGGAGGGTCCAGACCCCCTCCCTTTTATTACGAAATCTAGAGTATCCATTTGGAAGACCTGGGTGGTGAAAGCCAATTGGCCCACGCGCATTCCTGAGGGCCCCGGCATGGAGCAACGCACTGCTGCGCAATCTGTCCTCCCCCGTTGCTCGCGCACGGGCATGGGCGCGCGGGCGCGCGAGCCTTGCGAGCACTTCGGGGCAGTAATTATTGCGCCAGTGCAGTGTTCCACGCGGATGCCTTCAGGGTACAAGGGACACGTTGAGTTGCCCCCACTCAGTTTCCAACAATAGGACTGGTACTGGTTTAACGTAGTTGTTGCATTGCGCCAGTGCAGTGTTCCACGCGGATGCCGTCAGGGTACAAGGGATGAGTTGCCCCCATTCAGTTTCCAACAATCAGACTGGTACTGGTTTAAACTTAGTTGTTGCACTGCCCACGCGAGAGCGCGCGCGCGCGCCTGCGCGCGCGGGCAATGCGGAGCAGTGTTGCACCACAATGCATTGTTCCACATTGGGGCCTTCAGAGTACGGATGAAACAGATGATGTTTACAATTCATTCCTCTGAGTTAGAGTTGTTGTGGTAGGTTTTTTTTTGTATCGCGCACGCGAGGATACGCGAGAGCACGTTAGGGAAGCGCATTCAGTCATCCTCCATTCGACGTTGAGGCTGTCAGAGCATGAGCGAAACACTTTGTTTTCATGATTCGCTGTTTCTAGGTTAAGATGGCCATCCTTGATGCGTTGTTGCATTGCGCACTGGGGGGCGCGCGCGCGTTCGCGCACGCGCGCGCGAGCAATGAGGAGAACGCATGGGGTATCGAGGTGCATTTTTTCACGTTGGGGCCCTCAGAATACGATTGAAACCATCTGTTTGCGTCATTCAGTTTTCGAAGTTAAGGTTGCCATTCTCTATGTGTTCTTGGATTGCGCTCGCGGGCGCACCAGCATTATGGAACAGCATGGTGTCTCAATGCGTTATTTCACGTTGGGGCCATCAGAGTACACGTGAGCTGTTTGTTTTCACCATTCAGCGTTCGATGCTATGTTTGCTATTCCCTATTGGTTTGTGTATTGCGCGCGCGGCGCCTGTGCGCGCGCGCACGCGGGAACAATAATGACATGTAATGTTTTCAAAAGGCATTATTTCACGTGGAGGCACGCAGAACACGAGTAATACAGTCAGTTTTCACCATTCGAGCTTGAGATGGCCATCCCCTGTTAACTTTTTGAATTGCGCGCGCACGTGCGAGCAATCAGGGGAGCGCGCTGTGACGCAATGCGTGATTTCAGATGGAGGCCCTCAAACTACACGTGGAACATGTGGTATTCACCTTTGGGTCGAAGTTGGGACGGCCATTCTGCCTGTGTTCCCCAATACTTTTGTGTGTTGGGTCATCGTTTTGAATTCGCAGCGCCGCGCTTCACCTCCTCCTCCTCTCCTCCTCCTCCTCCCCTCCTTTCCTTTTCTTCACCCACACGTTTCGTGGCCCCATAGGGAGCTCCACCGAAGGCCCCAGTGGCACGGCCCGCATGCGTACGCGTGTCACACACTTCACTCGTTTCGTGGCCCTTTGAGGGAGCTCCAACGGAGGCCTCAGTGGCAGCGCCCGCATGCGTACTCGGGTCAATGTTGGCAGACCTCTCACACGTTTCGTGGCCCCATACGGAATTCCACCGAAGACCCCAGTGGCAGGACCCGCATGCTTATTCGGTTCCATTTCGGCAGACCCCTCACACGTTTCGTGGCCCTTTAGGGGAGCTCCACCGAGGCCCCAGTGGCAGGGCCCGCATGCGTACTCGGGCCCAGTTCGGCAGACCCCTTAAACGTTTCGTGGCCCCATAGGCAGCTCCACCGAAGGCCCCAGTGGCAGGGCCCGCACGCGTATTCGGGTCTACTTTGGCATACGCCTCACACGCTATGGTGGCCCCATAGGGAACTCCACCGAAGGCCCCAGTGGCAGGGCCCGCATGCGTACTCAGGTCCATGTCGGCGCACCCCTCACACGTTTCGACCCCCCCCCAACGAGTTTTTGTGCATCGAGCGGTCTTGTTGATATTTTTTCCCCGGGTGCAGGATGGGTTGGGCTCTTCGCCAGGGTATTTTTTTTATTGCGCGCGAGCAATATCGGACGTGCATTGCGCCACAGTGCATTCTTCCATGTTGGGCTTGCAGACCGCTTGGGCCTCCCCGCATCCCGCGGGCGCCGCACCGCCGCAGTGAAGCCTGCCGCCCATGGCCTCCCGACGAACGCCCGGATGCCCCCCCCGCTTCTGTGGGCTCCCTCGCCGCTCCGCCTCCTCCTCCTCCTCCTCCTCCTCCTCCTCCTCCTCCTCCTCCTCCTCCTCCTCCTCCCCCTCCTCCTCCTCCTCCTCTCCTCCTCCCCCTCCTCCTCCTCCTCCTCCTCCTCCTCCTCCTCCTCCTCCTCCTCCTGCTCTTGCAGCCAGGCAATTCGCTCGCCCGCTCCTGGCCACAGCTAGCGCGCGCGGGGGTTGCGCCTTCCGCGCTGCGACGCAGGAGTTGGCTTAGGGCTCCTAGGGCTCACGGCGCTCATGTGGCTCACAGTGCTTATAGTGCTCATAGGGCTCATAGGGCTCATAGGGTTCATAGGGCTCGTAGGGCTTACAGGGCTAGGAGGGCTCATAGGGCTCATAGGGTTCGTAGGGCTTATAGAGCTCATAAGGCTCATAATGCCCATGGGGCTCAGAGGACTTCTAGGGGCCACAGGGCTCATAGGGCTCGTAGGGCTCCTATGGCTCATAGGGCTCATGGGGCTCACGAGGCTCACGGGGCACATATGGCTCACGGGGCTCACGGGGCTCACGGGGCTCTTGGGGCTCATGGGGCTCATAGGGCTAATAAGGCTCATAGGGCTCACGGCAGCGCCCCTTCGAAACAAACAGGTACCGAGAGCCAAAGAGGACAAAAACACGTTGTCGCGGATCTTGTTTTGGCATTAGCAAGATTGTTCGGTAGACTGTGAGGAAGAGGATAAGGAGGGGTCGAAGCCTCCCATGGACCTTTTGAGAACAACTTACATGAATTTCTTCTGTTAAGGAAGTCCCTCCCGCCAAGCTGGGCCTCGATTTTTTAATATTCGGTAACGAACTCCCAGAACCTGGCCCAGTTTCTTAACTCTGGCATCTTCTTCATTTCTTCATGATCTTCTTCTGGATCTTCTGGATCTTCTCCCAGATCTTCCTCGAGATCTTCACCTTGATCTCCCCCCCGGTCTTCCTCCAGATCTTCCCCAGATCTTCCTAGATTTTCTTCGGATCTTCCTCCAGATCTTCCCCATGTCTTGCCCCAGATCTTCCCCGGATCTTTTTAGATCTTCCCCAGATCATCCTCCAGCTCTTTTCTCAGATCTTCGCTAGCTTTCCCTCCAGATTTTCCTTTTGATTATTCTCCAGATCTTCCTCCAGATCTTCCTCCCGATCTTCCTACTTCATCTGCCGACGTAGATCTTCCCCAGATCTTCTCCCAGATCTTCCTCCAGATTTGCCCCCAGATCTTCGTCCAGATCTTCCCCCAGATCTTCACCCAGATCTTCGCCCAGATCTTTCCCAAATTTCTACTCCAGATCCTCCACCAGATGTTTCTCCAGCTCTTCCCCCAGATTTTCCCCCAAATCTTTTCCAGATCTTCCTCCAGCTCTTCAACCAGATCTTTACCCAGATCTTCCTCGAGATCTCTCTTCCAGATGTGTCTCCAGATATTTCTCAAGATCTTCCTCCAGATCTTCCTCCAGATCTTCCCCCAGATCTTCACCCAGATCTTCCCAGAGACCTCTCCTGCAGATCTTCCCTCAGAATTGTCTTCAAATCTCCCATTAGGATTTCCCCCAGATCTTCTCCAGATCTCCCCCCAGATATCCACCCAGATCTTGCCCGAGATTTCTCCTCTAGATCTTCCTCCAAATCTTCCTCCAGATCTTCTTCCAGATCTTCCCCCAGATCTTCACCCAGATCTTCCCCAAGATCTCTCCTCTAAATCTTCCTCCAGATCTTTCTCCAAATGTTCCTCCCGATCTTCCCCCAGATCTTCACCCAGATCTTCCCCAAGATCACCCAGATCTTCACCCAAATCTTCACCCGGGTCTTCCTTGAGATCCCTCCTCTAGATATCCCCCAGATCTTCCACCAGTTGTTTCTCCAGATCTTCCTCCAGCTCTCCCCCAGATCTTCTCCAAATTTTCGTCCAGATCCTCACCCAGATCTTCACCGGGATCTTCTTCGAGATCTCTCTTCTATTTTAGATTTTCCCAGTTATTTCTCCAGATCTTCCTCCAGATCTTGCCCCAGATCTTCCCCCAGATCTTCACCCAGTTTCCCCGAGATCTCTCCTCCATATCTTCCCCCTAATCTCTCCCCCAGATCTTCCTCCAGATCTGACCCCAGATCTTCGTCCAGATCTTCCCCCAGATCTTCACCCAGATCGTCGCCCAGGTCTTTCCCAAAATCTCTCCTCCAGATCCTCCACCAGATGTTTCTCCAGATCTTCTTCCAGATCTTCCACCAGTTGTTTCTCCAGATCTTCCTCCAGCTCTTCAACCAGATCTTTACCCAGATCTTCCTCGAGATCTCTCTTCCAGATGTGTCTCCAGATATTTCTCAAGATCTTCCTCCAGATCTTCCTCCAGATCTTCCCCCAGATCTTCACCCAGATCTTCCCAGAGACCTCTCCTGCAGATCTTCCCTCAGATTCTTCCCCAAATCTTCCATTAGAATTTCCCCCCAGATCTTCTCCAGACCTTCCCAGATATCCACCCAGATCTTGCCCGAGATTTCTCCTCTAGATCTTCCTCCAAATCTTCCTCCAGATCTTCTTCCAGATCTTCCCCCAGATCTTCACCCAGATCTTCCCCAAGATCTTCACCCAGATCTTCATCCAGATGTTCACCCGGGTCTTCCTCGAGATCTCTCTTCTAGATATCCCCCAGATCTTCCACCAGATGTTTTCCAGATTTTCCCCCAGATCTTCTCCAAATCCTCGTCCAGATCTTCACCCAGATCTTCACCGGGGTCTTCCTCTAGATCTCTTCTCTACTGTAGATATTCCGCAGATCTTTCTCCAGATCTTTCTCCAGATCTTCCTTCAGATTTCCCGCCAGTCTTCGTCCAGATCCCCCGCCACATTTTTCTCTACATGTTCCTGCATGTTGTGTTTCGTACATTGCTGCAGAGCTCCTGGCCCCGCGCAACTGGCATCATCACCGGCGCAGTCTCTATCAAAACCACCAACACTGGCGCCGCTTTGCGCTAAGAAACTGCACGCTTCAAAGCTGGCTTTCGTAAGAGAGCTAAGAAATTCAGCGAAGCTAGATCTAAAATTCTTAGTGGACGATTTCTTAGCATAAGCGTTGAGTATAAATCCAAGGGGGAGGCCCCACGAACCTCGATTAACTTTACCAACAAACAAACTGTAACATCCAACAACATGCACCTGTGCGCGACGCCGTGGGACTTTTGATCGTCTCCGTTGCAAGCCGTCAAAATACCGACAAACAAATGATGAGGTGGAAAGTGGGCTGCTGCATTGAACGGCATAATACGGTATGACGTGTTGTGCTCTGCTATGGTATGCTACGCTATGCTGTGCCATGCAAATTGATGCTGTTGCTACTACTTATGCATGCATTCGGTCATGCGCTCGGGCATGGATTCGGGCTCGCACTTCAGAAATAATGCAATCGCTCGCGGCCTCGTATGGGGTGCCCTCAGGAAATGGCGACGCCCGAGCGAACACAGATAAACCAAGAGCTTCAAACTTGCATTATCGCCCCCATCGCCCATTAAATGAATGATGCATTGGCAGGGGAAATAGAAAATGATGGGGACAGGAACATAGTGACTACTTTGTAGGCGTTGGTCGGGGGAATAGAAGGATACGTTGGTGCTTCTGTGGACGTAACTTATTGACTGCTTAGTGGCCGAGTAAAAATAAGGGGAGCCCCCGAGCTTCCCAATAATGTTTACTGGCTGACACAGGAACTGCAGCAACATTAACATCGACGAACCAATGAGGAGGTGGAATGTGAGCTGTTGTATGCGTTGGTATAAGACGATATGCTTTAATATGCTGTGCTACGGTATGATTCGCTATGCCATGACAAGTTCAAACATGCGTTATAATGCATGAGTGTGCGTGGGTATGTGCTTGGGCATGTGCTTGGGTGCGCGCTTCAGGAAGAATGCAATCGCTCAGGGCCTCGAAGGCGGGCCCTCGGGAGATGGCGACGCTTAAGCTAAGAAACAGCTGGGAAACCAACAGATGCTCGAAGGACGAACCAATCCTATAAGCCTCAGGAAGTAGTGGATGATTAAAATGAGGGGAGTCCCGAAGCTCCCCCAATTAACCTTATTGACTGACACAGGAACTGCAATACCATTGACATCGATGAACCAATGACGAGGTGGAAGATGAGCTGCTGCATGCATTGGTACACTGTGATACGTTATGCTATGATATACTATGTCATGCTTCTCTATGCCATGACATGTTCAACACATGCGTTTCTATTCATGAATGTGCGTGGGCATGTTCTTGGGCATGTGCTTGGGCGCGTGCTTCAGGAATAATGCAATTGCTAGGGGCCTCGAAGGCGGGCCCTCGGGACATGGCGACGCTTAGACTACGAACACCAGACACAAAAAACAAAATACTTGAACGGCGAACAATACGTCGAACCCTCGGCGAAAAACAAAATACTCCTCCCTCCCCCCTCCTCCTCCTCCTCCTGCCCTCCTCCTCCTCCTCCTCCTCCTCCTCCTCCTCCTCCTCCTCCTCCTCCATCATCACCACAGCCGCCGCCGCCACCACAACCACCACCACCACCGCCACCGCCACCGCCACCGCCGCCGCCGCCGCCGCCGCCACCGCCGCCCCCCACGACCAGAGTTGCCACCTCCAGCTGGGTGGGGGCTCCACGGTGCCTTCCCGAGCTGCGAGCAGGGGGGGCGCCTTCCCTGCTGCCTCGCGCCGGCGGGAGTGGTGGTGCCTGCGTTGGCGGGAGCGACGGCTCTACAGTACGGAGGGGAGGCCGCGGTGCGCAGGGCTTGCCTACCCCGCGCAGCTCAAGGCCCCCCCCCCCAGTGCAGTCCGGGGCCCCACGCGGCAGGAACGCGTGCTTACCCTCCGCCCGAAAAGTCTGCACGCTACAGTGGAGACCCATGCCAATAAACACCCTGCTTGCCTCCAGGGTGCCCCGGGTTTCTTAGGTTCCGCTGCTTTTGCCATGGAAAGCGTGACGCTCCCACACCAAAATCAATGGACGTCCTGGGGTCTCAGGGTTAGGTTTCTTGTGGAAGGTTTCTGGTGGACTGGCCTCCAGTGTATGCCCAGACACCATGGGGGGTGGGCAAGGGTCCTGATCGTAGCTTTGGTCTACAAGATTCCTTCCCTGGGGCATGGTTTTCGTATGCTGAGCGTGGCCCCGTGGTGAAATCTGACCGGGGTGGGGAGGGCGTGGTATGCCAAAGGACTTGAGGATCTCCCCCCCAACAAGTGCCGATGTGTGGTTTTTCAATCCCGCGGCCCCAGAGGTCCCGACCGATTTGCGGGGGTAGCCTTGCCTCGAGGCTCTATGTTTGAAGGCTGCCGGGCCCTGTAACGGGCCCCCGAGGGCCGACATTAAGCAACATCGCTCGGAGTGCAGCAGCCATGTCGTCGGAGATCTGGGTCTCAGGACCCCGCGTGCGTAGCGCTGGTGGGCCTCGCCGCGGACCACGTGCGGGCGGCAGCGCCGTGCGGCGATGGGCGGCGCGCACAAAGGGGCGGCGCCAGGGGGGGGGGCCTTATCAGAAGGCAAACGGGGGCTGCTTAGAACACAGGTTCCTTCCAAGAGGTGCCCGGAGGCTGCTCAGAAGCATTCTTGGAAGCCTCCTGGCGCCTCCTGAGCAGGCCCCCTCTGCCTTCTCAGAAGGCCCTCCTTGACGCTCTCCCCCCTCCTCCTCCTCCTCCTCCTCCTCTTCCTCCTCTTCCTCCTCTTCCTCCTTTTCCTCCTTTTCCTCCTCGTCCTCCTCGTCCTCCTCCTTCTCCTCCTCCACCTGCTCCTTCTCCCGCTCCCGCTCCTGCTCCTCCTGCTCCTCCTCGTTCTCCTCCTCCTCGTTCTCCTCCTCCTCCTCCTCCTCCCTCTTCCTCCTCCTGCTTCTCCTCCTCCCTCCTCCCTCCGTAGCCATTGTGGCTCAAGACTATGAGTGCCCCAGATGGAACGCACGGATACTGCTAGCCCGCGGCCAGTGCCAGAACGCTTGCACTCGTCATCTTTCTCTTTTAGCTGGCACCCCAGGGCTTTCTGGCGGCCCATCTTCTCCGGACGACGCCATGGCGCTTGCGCCATGGAACCAGGAGGCCAACGCAGACTGGATGTGCAAGTTCTGTACGTTTCGTCGCACTGGCGTTTCTCGGATGAATTACGTTGTCAATGAGAAGTGCTGCACATGCAATCTCCACCAGGGAATATGTTTCAAGTGCGTGGTCCCACCAGATGCCCCCAGCCACAACAAGAGGAAGTTCGGCAACTCCTACGGGTCGCAGAAAACACCGTTGGCGGCAATGGCCAAATTGAAGCGACGCTTGCAACTTTTGGAGGCAGTTAATTTACGATTCCGGCACCTCAGGGAGATGGCGGCGCCGCCACTACCCAGCCAAATGGCTCAAAGGAATTACGTGGCGGGACAGGTGGGTTGGTCAAACATGGTCAGCGGCTGGAATATGTCAAGTTGCCCTGGGCCGCTCAGCCGCTTCAGCATGTTCGCGAACAGCTCGAAGCATCGCGTCGCAAGTTAGAACGGACCAAGCCATTACCAGGGAAGTTGATTGCGCTTTCGCGTAGAGCTGAGCAGGCCCGTGTCAAGCTACAGAAGGCGGAACGGGAGAAATTGGACGCTGATAATTTCCCCGCCGAAGCTCAAGAATCCGCTGCAGCAGCTGCGCGAACGGTGGATGAGCTGAAAAAGGTAGTCGGGCAGTTCGACGAGGAGTTGCGCGCCCTGTCGTCGCAGCCATTTCCTCAAGCAGTGGATCTCACTGGTCCCGAGGCCAATGTGGACGAGGCCAAGTTGTCGGAGTGCTCTCGACGCCGCCAAGCTCGCGCCCAAGCTGGTGGAGGCGCTCAAATGGCGCGCCGCTGAGCTGCAGGAGGAGCCGCCCGAGAAGAAGGTTGAAGGGTCCAACTTGGACTCTCAGTCCCAACGGTCGCAAACCAGCGAATGGACGGACGGTTGAGCGCCTCGACCTGGGCGTGGCCGATTTTCCCCCCGCCGGCGCCGAGGGGGATTGCGCGCCATGGCGAAGCAGCTAGCGGCAGGGGCGACCGACCGCCACGACTGCACAATCCCAACGATTGATCGCTCCCTCGGGTCCTGATCCGAGGCTCGAGGGGGCCCAGGCGGCGGGTATGTCATCATGAAGAAGGATGCCGATGGAGGTTCGGAGTTCCCAGGCTGCAGCTGTTTGAGGCTCCTTGACTTGTCAAGGAGTTGTGGCGGGGAAGCTAGCTTCGCCTCTCAGTGCTGGCCGCGCTGCAGGGGCCCGCGTCTCGCCGGTCAGTCAGGCAGCGCACGGCGAGCCCGTTCTTGCTCGTCATCGCGGTCCAGCTTCTGATTCGGTTCGGTCGGGGGGCGACAAGCAGCCGATTCAGTCGCTCGGCGCGGCCGCGGATTTCGCGGTCGCCCCCCCCAGCTTCAACTCGTGGGCCACGGCCGCAGTGTTGTATCGAGCGGTGCGTCCTGGGCCAGGGCCTGCAGGCGGGCGCGGTTGCCCCGCGGGAGCTTCGCTTCGCGGCGGGCGAGCAGACGAGGCGATGGCGCGCATGTGCGAGAGGCTGAGACAACCGCCGGGAGGCTTCAGCGTGCGCCATCACAGGGCGCCTGGCGCTTTCTACTTCTAGTGGCGCAGAGTTGCGCGCGCGTGGTCGCGTTCTCGCGGCAGAGTATTCCCTGGCGCGCATGTGCCCCAAATTTATCTTAATGTTTCAGAGAGCGGTCTTCGGCGATCTGCAGATCCTCTTCGCGTTGGTTCACGGGGTGTTGGGGTGGGCCTGTTGGGGGACTTGGAGCTTCTGGGGGCCCTCGCAGAGGCGGTCAGAGCGTCCTGCCTGCCTTCTGCGCGTTTGGGGGCTGGGCCCTCGATGCTGGATTTGCGTGGTATGGCAGCTTTTCGATGCTAGTTTTATTAAGCTTGTTGCGCGCAGAGATTGCGCACGCGGGAATGCCGACCTTCGGCGGGTCGAGCTTCGATTTCTCGTGCTCAGAGACGTTCTGCCCCCTTTCGTCGGCTGCGTAAGTCTCCGAGACGACGCCCCGGTTAGGCCCCGCAAACTGGTTGTCTTTCGTCTTGCTGGCGCTGGGAGTCACAATTGCATCCCCCAGCGCGCTCGGCCGGAAGTTTTTTCAGGCCCCCCCCCGGAAGAGTGAAGCGCTTGTGGCCGGGGACATTCTGGGCTGGCCAGGTTTCGAGTTCTCGGGGGGTGAAGCGGCGGATGGCCTAGCGCGTCATTGGTCTTCGTCAGCCGTGCTCTTCCCCTGCGTGCATCTGGCCGCCCCCGTGCGCGACAGGCCCCGTCAATGTTGTCCATCCGCTCCTTGCCGTTTGGAAGAGTTCCGACGTCGCGCGCCCGGGGGGGCGGGCGCCCGTCGCAAAGCCGGCGCCGAGACCGGAAGCGGCGGCCGCTGCACCGAGTGTTCGCGTTAAATCACCAGACTCCGCCACCCCCGGTCGAGCCGCAGTTCTAGAGAGCGCCGGCGCGCGCGCGGGCAGATCGCGGGTGCGCGGGCATCTTTGGAGGGGGGGAACGAGCTGCGGCCTGCCTCGCGCGCCCCCTCCCTCTCCCGCCTCGAGAACCCTGGGCGCAGGCCCGGGGTCTGCGACCGCGCGCAAGGGCGCGCGCGGGCCCAGGCGAGGAAGGACGCGTTGGCTTCGATGCAATCGTGGGAGCAAGTTTCGCGGGCGGCTTTCCAGAGAGGGGGGGGGTTGCATCCCGCCAGTTTGCCCGTGGTCCGCAGAGTATGTTCCAGGGCTGTCTCGGCTGCCGATGTTCTCCTCGTGGCGGGCCGTGAGGCCTCTCAAGCTATGCTGGCGTCTCCGGTGTCCCTCCGGGAGATTCCGCCTGGGGGCTCGGGGCCTCGCCCCTTCTCTTGGGGCGTTTGTGAAGCCGCCCCCCATCTCGCGCTGCGCCCAGAGGCCGTCGGGGCCGCCGCGGGCCCCCTTCAACCCGACGCGGGACTTGTTCTTTCCACCCCAGGTGGATGGATCGAGAAGCTCTCGGGGGGCCTTCTGCCCGCGTTTGATAAATTCTGCGCCGGCGGGGAGCTGGGCCAGAGTCGATGGGCATCTCGCTTGCTCTCATTCTTTTCCCCCCCAAGCCCCGGGGGCGGGGGGCGGCGAATCGGTCTTCTTCCGCAGTCCGTTCGCACGTGGTCCAGGCTGCGCAACAAGGTGGTCGCTAAATGGGAGGTTGCCTGGCAGCTTCTTCTGGGGGGCCTCCAGGGAAACGTCTCGCGACAAATCCGCCGGGGCCCGCGGCGCCCTTGCCGCGGTGGCCCCCCGGCCAGGCCTGCCAGTTTTAGCGCCTTCGTCGACCTTGGGATTTTACGCAGGGGTCTGCGGCCAGGGGCTGCGGCGCGCTGCCAGGGGCGCTTCTTTCCCTTTGGCCCCTGCGAGGTGCCCGCGCTTTTCTGCGCGGGGGGCTCCGCGGGGCCTCGCGCCAGCTGTCGGCCTCGGAGTTTTTTGTTTGGTTTTGCGAGCGGGCTCATTATTGCAGGTTGCTCGCGCGCGACGGGGCTGGCCAAACTGGGCGCATGGGCGATGCGCAACTTGGTTAGAAACAAGAGCCCCATGGATAACATCAACCTACATGTCATTGGAGGCCCCGCCCATGTCAAAGCTCCATCGGCAGCTAGTTCAGGGCAGAAATCTGCCGATCTCTGGCCGAGCGCGGTGTAGTTATGTTGTGGCGATGGGGGGGGGGGGGGGAGTCAACCGAGGGGTCCGCAGTCAAGTTCGGAATCTTTGGCCAGGAGATTTTCCGCTCCCTGCCCGCGAAGCCTACTGCACAAATCTAGGAGGTGATGAATTTGACGGCAGGATGAAGGGAAATTGCAATGCAGGTTCCCAAAACATCTAAAGCCCTCCAGAGAGGTTCCAGGATCAGAGCTCCCCCGGGACTGGGGCGCCAGAAGTCGGCGGCGCATCGGGCGGGGGCCCTGGTCGAGCCCCGATGGGGTTCCAGCGCCCATGGCGCGGCGAGTTCTATGATCCAGAGTTCGAGAATGTTGTGCTTGATTGTAGGCAAGTGCATGCCAGGGGCGTCTGTCGGATTCCCGCCGCTCACTGCAGATTGTGGCTGGCGGCAGGACCCTTTCGCGATTGTGCCGGCGGGCGCGGTCCGCGCCTTCGCCGCGGTCGCGAATTCGCAGTCCGCCGCGCCGTGGAGAAGCTTTTGAAAGAGGCCAACCTTTGCTGCTCGACCCGCGACGCTGGGCCAAGTGCACAAACCCGATATCGGCGCTTCTCTTCTCGCGCATAAGGACAGGTCGGTCGCAGGCGGGCGCGTGTGATCGGGGGCGATGGCGCGCGGCTTTGAGACTTTAGGGGCACTCCGCCAGCCCTCGTGAGCAGGCTGGTCAAGCGCGGGCCCCGGAGCTGCATGGGCAGGCGGCCCCTGGCGAGATCTCCGCAGGTGACCCCAGAGTACCTCAAGGGCCCCCATATGCTGGATTGTGATCAACGGGGTGTTGTAGGCGCAGCGAGCTCCAGCCGCGTCGGAGAGGATTCCCTGGGGTCTGCCCGGGAGCTCACTGGCGCCGATGCAGGGTCTCGAGGGTCTCCCTTGGAGAGCCCGAGGTTTGCCATCGATTCCAGGCGACCCTAGGAATGTTCTACCACGGGTCTGTCGCGCGCGACGCCTTCCAACACTTCGGGCAGGAGTGGCCCCCGATGAGCAGGCGCCCGAAGCTCCTCAGCCCCTGTTCTGCCGCGGCCTTCTACCTGGCCCCTCTCAAGCATTTGTCAACGCAGACAGAATTCCAGCACGCCGCTTTCATTGCATGGGCAGGAAGGGCATTGCCAACGTAGATGGAGGCTCTGCGTTCACCGACGGCAGCGGGCTTTGCGCCGACGTGCCTTGCCGCGGGAGCGCGGAGTGGTTTGCGTTGGCTCATGGCCGCGATGGGGGGGTTGGTGGCGCGATTTTTCGGCGCAGGCTCCTCCGAGGCGCGCCCGCAGCTGGTGGCTGCGCGCGGAGAGGACTACGCAATGCTGGTTGTGAGTCGGAAAGTTCTTGGCTGATGCGCGGTGCACTCGGAAAGCGAAGGCGCGTCATCGCGCCGCGGATCTCCTGCCAACGCCGCGGGGGCAGCGAGTCCCAGGGCCCGCATCTGGAATAGCATAGTTTCGAATGGAGAGTTCCACGAGCAGCGGTTCAGCCTGTCGGGGGGCACGCTGCGAGCAATGATGCGATTGAGGTATCGCTGTCGGCGCTTGACTAAGACGGGCAACTCCGCCACTGATGCCCTGGCAAACAGGGGGGCCGCTTTCAACGTGCCCTTGGATGATCGCGTGGTCTTCGTGCGCGGCCGCGGGCAAGTGCTCGCGTTGCTTCTGCAGTGCTTCTGGGAGTTTCCAAGCGCGGCTGTGCGATCCGAACGCTGACGGGCCAGATTGCCATATCATTTTTGGAACAGGACCTCGATGAGAGCCTGCCGGGGGGCTGAGGTCTCATCAGTCCCAGGTTCCACCGCGCAAAGCGAAGGCTCCTAGACGCAGCAAGGATTATCTCGGCCCGCGGGCTCGAATGCGCTGGAGCCCCTGGGCTGGGGCGAGCTGCGGAAGCTGATGATGTCTCCCAAGAATCGGAGTGAAGGGCGCGGCGGGGTGGTGTTTGATCTTCATCAGCGTCGGTTTGTGCGCGTCTTGCGCGTTGGTGTTTCGTGGGGATTGAGGCGCAGTGGCGTCGCTAGTTCGCTTATCTACCAAATCCAGCCTCGCGCAGGTTCCGTCGCGGCAGGCGCGGCCCTTCCGAGCCTCTCGGGACTGCAGCAGCGCTGGCCCCTGGGCGTTAAATGCGTCGGGCCCGCCCGGCCACGTTTCGCCGCGGGCCGTTCGGCCTCGTCGTCGGTGCGCCGGGCCCTTCGTTCGCAGGCGGCGCCGCCCTCTGCGCGAGGGTTGGTTCCGGGTCGCGCCGGGGGCCCCGCGGGAGCTCCTCCGCGCGGTCCTTGTGTTGGCGCTTCCAGCTGGAGGGCCTTGGCCGAAAGGGGGGTTCGAAGTTATTTTTCTTTCGTGGTTTTCGGCGCCGCGTTGGTTTGCGGTGTATTTGTGGTTTCCGATGTCTCCGTGGCAGTCGCCGCTTCTTTGGTTTCTGGCGCCCTTTGGGCCTCTGGCGCTTCCATGGTTTTCGGCGCCTTTTTTTTGTTTGTTTGTTTTGGTTTTCGGCGCTCCTTCGGTTTTCGGCGCTCGCGTGATAAAAACAAAATAATAATAACTATTATTATATATAGCGTTTTTGGCGCCCACTGGTGTTCGACGCTTTTCTGTTGTGGGTGCGTCTTTGGTTTTTGGGCGCCTTTTGGGCTTCTGGCCGCGTTGTCGGTTTTCGTCTCCTTCTTTGTTTTCGTCGCCTCTTTGGTTTTCCGCGCCCCTTTGATCAACGGCGTTCCCGTGGTTTTGAACGCCCCCTTCGGGTTTTCGGCGCCGTTTCTGTTTTCGGCGACCTGTCCGGCTGCGGGGCCTCTGTTGTTGTCGGCGCCCCTGTCGTTTTCGGCGCCAGATTGGTCATCGGCGCCGCTTTGGTTTTCCGTTGTTTCTCTTGGTTTCGGCCCCTCTGGGTGTTCGACGCCCTTTTGGTCTTCGGCGCCCTCTTGGTTTTCGGTGCCCCTTTGGTTTTGGGTATCCCTCTAGTTTTCGAAGCCTTTTTGGTTTCCCGCGCATCTCTCTCTTTGGTTTTCGGCGAACCTTATTGCGTTCGGCGGGGTTTGTTGGTTTTCGTATTCCTTTTAGTTTTCTGCGCCCCCTTTTCGTTTTCGGCGCTCCATTGGTTTTCTGCGCCCTTTTTGGTTTTCTGCGACTCCTTTCGTTTTCGGCGCTCCTTTGGTTTTCGGCGCCCAATTTTTTGGTATTCGGTGCTCCTTTGGTTTTCGGCGCCCTTGTGGTGTTCGGCGCCCCTTTGAGGTATTCGGCGCATCTGCGGTTTTCGGCGCCGTTTTGGTTTTCTGTGCCCTTCCGGTTTTCGGCGCTCCGTTGGTTTTCGGCGCCGTTTGGGTTTTTGGTGGCATTTTAATATTTGGCGACCCTTTGGTTGTCGGTTCCCCATTAATTTTCGCCGCTGCTGGTTCCCGGCGTCCTTTTCAAGTTCGGCGACCTTATGGTTTTTGACGCCATTTTGGGTTTCGGCGCTCTTTGGTTTTTTGCGTCCTTTTCGTGATTGGCGCTGCTCTGGTTTTCGGCGTGCTTTAGTTTTTCGGCGTCTCTTTGGCTTTCGGCGCCCCGTTGGTTTTTGTGGAGTTTTGTAGTTTTCGTCGCCTCCTTGGTTTTCGGCGTTCGTTGGGTGTTCGGAGCCTGTTGGTATCTAGCGCTCCTTTTGCTTTTCGGCGCTCGTTTGATGTTCGACGCTCTTTTGGTTTTCGGCACCCTTTTGGTTGTCGGCGCGCTTTTGGTTTTCGGCGCCTCTTTGGTTTTCGACGTTCCTTTGGGTTTCGGTGCTCCTTTGGTTTTCGGCGCGTCTTTGGTTTTCGGCACCGTTGTGGTTTTCGGTGCCTTTCGGTTGTCGGTGTTTCTGTGGTTTTCGGCGCCCTCTGCTTTTCGCACCCTTTCGGTTTTCGCTGGCTCTTTGGTTTTTCGGCGCCCTTTTTTTGGTTTTCGGCGCATCGTTGGTTGTCGGCGCTCCTTCCTTGAGCCAAAGGTCAGGAGGGGAAAAAACACACACAGACACAATTAATCGTCGACTCCCTAGAAAATATAGGAAAATATTGGAAATGGTGGGGAAGACAAAAAACAAGACAATAATTATGGGAAAATATGGGTGATCTTTTTAATTTGTGTGTATTTTTTGTGTGTGTGTCCGAGGGCCCCTTCAAGAGGGTGGGGGGCTTCCACGCTCCACCCTCTTGTGTACCCCAAAAAGGGGGGGAGGGGGGGGGAGGGCTTCCGGCAGGGGGGGTTACAAGGGGGAGAGGGGGGTAGCTAAGACTCCCCCGCCGTTGGAAAAAGGAGGGGGGCGGGCAGCTTCCAGAGCACGAAATGGGGGGAGGGGAGGGGGTACAGTCGGGGCCCTGAGAAAGGAACCCTTTTCGTTGGGGAGGGGCTCGGTGTTCCTTGATTGTTCTGCAGTTTGCCCTTTTTTTCCTGAGGGCATCCACGGGAAATCGAAGTTCAGCTTATGGGATACAGGGGCCCCGTGCCTTATCTAGGGTTCCTTGGGTCAACGCCCCGACTGTAGTTTCCGGGGGGCGGATAAAAAGGAGAGAGGGGGGCTTCAGCAGGGGAGGTTCGAGGGAGGGTTAGGTGAGCCCTTCCCCACCTTTGGACACCGAGGGGGGGGGGCTAGCTTCCCGAGCGCGCAAGGGGGGGGGGTAGGGTAGCTTCTGGGGCGGAAAAAAAGGAGGGGGGCGGCTTCCGCCAGGGCAGGTCCAACGGGGGGGGGGAGCTAAAGGGGGACCCCCCCTTCTGGGCCCCCGGAGGTGCACAGGCACCCCGTCCTCCCCCTCGGCGCCGGCAGGGCGGTCCTGGCCCTCGGGCTCCGCCGCGCTGGGGCTGACGGGTGAGCTCGGGGTGTTTGCGTGCCTCCCGCCCCTCCTCTGGATCCTGCTGCCTCCCGGCTCCCTCCTCCCTCCCGGCTCCCTCCTCCCTCCTCCCTCCTCCCTCCTCCCTCCTCCTCCCTCCTCCCTCCTCGCTCCTCCCTCCTCCCTCCCTCCCTCTTCCTCCCTCCTCCCTCCTCCTCTCCTCCCCTCCCCCCTCCTCCCCCCTCCCCCCTCCTCCCTCCTCCGTCCTACCTCCTCCTCGCGCGCGCCGCCAAGGCGAGCGGGTCACCTACGTGGTCAACCGGAACATCAACTTCACGAACGCGTGCGTCAAGCGCTGCGGCTTCTGCGCCTTCTCGCGCCGCGGGCGGCCCGGTGCCTCTGCGGCCTCGCGGGGCGGCGTCGAGGAGGCCCGGCGCCGAACCGAGCAACATCCGCGCGGTTGCCCCAGAAGCTCGCGCCCATGCTTGTTGTCGTTCTTCGATCGGCGTCGAGCGATGGGGGGGGGAAGCGAGAAGGACAAGGCCCTCTCAGAAGGCGGCGGGGCTTCTCGGACGCCCTCGCGCCTTCTGAGAAGAAGTGTTCTGCGTGTTCGGGGAAGGCTTATACAACTTCGCAGACCTTCTGAGAAGCCTCGCCGCCGACAAAAGCTTGTGCTCATATTTTTTGTTGTGTCTCGAGTGCCTGACGGCTGGATCCTGATGCTCTATGCCCTCTTGCCGTCTGTTATTCCTTTCTTGCCCGGCTGCGGTGATCTCCTACTGTGCCTGGCCGGAATTGCCGGCCAGCAGTGTGTGTGTACAGTTGTGATCGCTACAGAGCCCCAGTGTGACACGTGCGGCGCGCGCAACAGACATTCCGTGACAACTGCTATGCAAATCCACGTGCGCAAGTCGATCGAACAGTTTGGTCCCCCCGTTTTTTTTTTGTTCCTGCCCCCCCCCCGCCCTCCCTCCCCTCCTTCCTCCCCTCCCCCTCCTTCCCCTTCCCCTCCTTCTCCTTCCCCCTCCCCCCTTCCCCCTCCCCCTCCTTCTTACCTTCCCCCTCCTTCCCCCCTTCCCCCCCCCCTCCTCGCCCATCGCTGCCCCAGGCGTGCTTCCTGCCGGGCGGAGCCCGTGGAGGCCTGGACCCGTTCTCCCCGGGGACCGGCCTGCCCTCCCCCGCGCCGCTCTCTCGGACGGCCCTGGGAGCCCCGTGGGGGGCCCCTGGACGTCGACCGCCGCCCAGAGCCGGCCGCCGAAGTTTTCCCACGACGAGGGGACGTGAGCGACGTCGTCGTCGTCGTCGTCGTCGTCGTCGTCGTCGTCGTCGTCGTCGTCGTCGTCGTCGTCGTCGTCGTCGTCGGGGGAGGCCCTCTGCCCCTTCGCCCGGGCCGTGCTTCTGCTGGGCTGGTTCCTCCCGACCTAACCCGGCATGCTCCCGCCCCATCCCGCCGGTAGTTCCGTTGAATCCCGCGCAATCGGGATTAGTCCTGGGCTCACTCCGGCTTAATCCACTGTGATGGTCCCTTAATCGCGGGGAAGGAGGATGAGGAGGAGGACGAGGCGGAGGCGGAGGAGGAGGCGGAGGAGGCGGAGGAGGAGGAAGGGGAGGAGGAGGAAGGGGAGGAGGAAGGGGAGGAGGAGGAGGAGGAGGAGGAGGAGGAGGAGGAGGAGGAGGAGGAGGAGAGGAGGAGGAGGAGGAGGAGGAGGTAGCCCTCAGCCGTTCCCACAAGACCTCCCAGGGGATGCTTCCTGACCCCCCTGCCTCCTCGCGCCTCGCTGCCCCGGGCGCACACCCTGCCCGTGCGGGCCCCACTGCGGCCGAGATCACCGCCCACAAAAGCGGCCCCAGCCCCAGCCAGAAGGCCCCGAGCTGCCCTCCAGATGGCGCCGTGGCCGTTATTTTCCAGGCTTGCGCCCGCCAGGTTTGGGCCTCAGGTCGGTTTCACTAAACCACGTTTTACTAAAGGGGGGTCTGTCCATCCCCGACAGAAGGCCCCGAGCTGCCCTCCGTTTCCAGCGGGGGGGGGTCGGGGAGCATTTTGAGAACACCCCGCCGCCCACCAAACCACCCCAGCCCCACCCAGAAGGCCCCGAGTTGCCCTCCATTTCCAGCGGGGGGGGTCGGGGAACATTTTGAGGAAACGCATCTGGAACCCGTACCCCCTCTCCCCAACCCGAAATTCGCGTCTTCGGGCTGGGTTGGGGTGGTCTGGTAGTTAACCACGAGGACGACTCACAATCTTCCCGTCATGTTTTTTGTTCGCGACGCCAGGGGGCTTGGGCCTCGGCCCATGCGGGTCTCCGGCGGCCGTTCGCGGGACGGTCCGGGCGCCCCCCCCCCCCCGGGAAACGCCCTCGCGCGGCCGCTGGGGAGCACCCCGAGGCTGGGAAAACGCCGAGATCCTACGAAAACTTCAGGACACTTCAGCACCCCACCGCCCACCAAGCCACCCCAGCCCAACCCGAAGGCCCCGATTTGCCCTCCACTTCCAGTGTGGGTGTGGGATCATGGACAGTAATACACACATGAAGCCCGTACCCCCCCCTCCCAACCCGAAATTCGGTTCTTCGGGTTGGGTTGGGGTGGTCTGGTAAATAGTCAGAACATCAGAACACCTCGTTCTTAATGTCGGATCGGGCATGTCCTCGTACCGGCGGACTTGGAGGGCACATTTTTAAGATAGCCCAGCAATAATCCAACAACTATTCAAACATTGTAAACATATCGTCCCCAGATCATGTTTGGACTATTTTTGATTAATCCTCCTGTAGAGGGACGCGCCCGACCTGACCCTGATGAGGTATCGCCCCCCCGATCGTCCCCAGATCATGTCTGGACTATGTTTGAAGATTCCTCCCGCAGAGGGACACGCCCGACCTAACCCTAGTGAGGTATCGCCTCCCCGGCCGTGGCCCCGCTGCCCCAGGTCGGGGCCAATGCAAACGGGGGTCATCCAGGGCACCGGATCCTGCAGGATCCTGGCCCCCTCTGGCTGACCCGGTTTGGCGAGCCGCTCGTGGCCGCGGGGCGGCCGCGCATACACTGGCTGACCCGGGTTTGCGAAGACCTGCGTTGCAGTTTCTCCTTCCTGCATTGCAGTTGTTTGGTTTCCTGCTGACCCGGGTCTGGATTGACCCGGGTCAGAAGATCTAACCCTGAGGAGGTATCGCCCCCCCGATCGTCCCCAGATCATGTTTGGACTATTTTTGAAGACTCCTCCTGTCAAGGGACACCCCCGACCTACAGTGCCGTTTTTAATACATGCTTCGCGTGCGGATCATGTATTTAACATGTAAGAATTCAGCATTAAAACAACGATGAATTCATGCATACATTTATTCATAGATTAATCATGCATTAAACATCCTACATTAAAAAACAAAAAATCCAATGTATTAAAGCCCGCCCGTTAGTGAGGCATCGCCCCCCCTGGCCGTGGCCCCGCTGCACCAGGCGTACTTCCTGCCCGTCGAGGAGATCGTCCGCCGGGCCCTCGAGGCCCAGGAGCTGGGCGCCACGGAGGTGTGCCTGCAGGCGGGGCTGTCGCCGGGCCTTCCCCAGGACCTCCTCCTCCTCCTCCTCCTCCTCCTCCTCCTCCTCCTCCTCCTCCTCTCTCCCTCCCCTCCTCCCTCCCTCTCTCCCGCCTGTCCCTCCTTGCCCTCTCCTCCTCCTTCTACGCCTCCTCCTCTCCTTCTCCTCTTCCTCCTCCTCCTTCTCTCCTCCCGCCTCCTCCTTCTCCTCCTCCGCTCCTCCTCCTCCTCCTCCTCCTCCTCCTCCTCCTCCTCCTCCCTCCCAATCTCCCTCAAATCTCCTCCCATCCCCCTCACCCCTCCCTCCCCGCGACAAAGAAAACGATGCATCTCCATATCCTCCTCCTCCTCCTCCTCCTCCTCCTCCTCCTCCTCCTCCTCCTTCCCCTCCCCCCCCTCCCCCTCGTAGCCATTTTGGCTCAAGCAGTTTGGGCTCAATCCTTTCGACACTCTGGCTTCCGAATCGCCCTGCCGTCGCGCCCCGACGGCTCCTCGCGCCGCGCTTGTGGCAACTCGGGCTGGCGAAGATGGTGGCGAATCCTGTGCAATGGGGTTGTTGCAGTGGGGGCCCATGCCAAGAACACCCTGCTTGCCTCCAGGGCTCCAGGGTGCCCTGGGTTTCTTGGATTTCGATGGTTTTTCGGTGGAAGGCGGTGACGTTCCCACACCAGAACTCAACGGACGTCCTGGGGTCTCAGGGTTGAGTTTTTTGTGGAGGGTTTCTTGTGGATTAGCCTCCACTGTACGGGAGGTCGGCCCCTGGGAGGCGCCAGCTGCCGTGCAGGCGGTTGCTCGCTGACCGGCGAGCCGCCCAGCGGCGCGTGCCCGCGACCCGTGCGAGCGCGGGCTGCGGCAGGCGCCGCGCGGCCAGGCCGCCCGTGCCAAGGCCAGCGAGCCGCTGCAGGTGGCGACGCTGCTGTATAGTGGGGAGGATCTGATCTTCCTCCGCCTCCTCCTCCTCCGCCTCCTCCGTCTCCTCCTCCGTCTCCTCCTCCTCCTCCTCCTCCTCCTCCTCCTCCTCCTCCTCCTCCTCCTCCCTCCTCCTCCTCCCCTCTTCCCCCTCCTCCTCCTCCTCCTCATCCTCGCCTCCTCCTCCTCCTCCTCCTCTCCTCCTCCACCTCCTCCTCCTCCTCCTCCCTCCTCCTCCTCCTCCTCCTCCTCCTCCTCCTCCTCCTCCTCCTCCTCCTCCTCCTCCTCCTCCTCCTCCTCCCCCCCCCCTCCTACCTAGGGTAGTGGTGGTGAAACATCTGCTCTACTCGGCAACGCGCAGGGGGGGGTAGTCGCCCGACGTGTCCGAGAGCAACGTGCGGCAGTCCTCTGTCTCGGAGTGCCTCGTGGGCAGGGAGTGCGCGGCGGGGGCGAGTGAGCCCCTGGCCCTGTGCGCGGATGAGGTTTTCGGCCCCGCCGCAGGGTGCTGGGAGCAGTTCCTTGGCCTGGAGCGCTGTGCACCTGCGGCGCTGTGATAACGGGATGCACAGCCGTGTCTCCCCAGCAAGTTGAAGCAGAGGAAGGGTCGCCAGCTGTCTGCGGGAGTTTCCCAGAAGGCCGGAGGCGCAGGGGGCACTGATCGTCAAGACCCCTCGGGACCCTCGGCGGAGCGCCGCGAAGGCGAAAGGGGCACTGACAGTCAAGACCCCTCGGGCGCCTCGGCCCAGCGCCGCTCGGCGGGAGCAGCGTGGTGGGGAACTCGCGCTCATGTATCTCTCACGCCTGGCTTGAAGATCCTGTTCAGGTGTCCAGGTTGAGGGCGCTGCCGGACCAGTTGCAGTGGCCGCCCGAGAGGGCCGCCGAGGCGGGTCGACCCGAGGCAGCCGCTCCAAGGGGGGGTTGTCCGGCGAAGCCCGTGCGAGACCTCTACGTGATGCCGATCTCCTTCGGGGTGGGCCGCCGACTTCTTCCATTCCCAGTGGTACGGCTGCGATAATTAGATTGGTCCGCTGATGCCCGACACATCGAAGGGGACCATTGTTGCACGCACGTGTGGTTTCCTGTGCACGCTCGGCTGCACGATGTTTTGCATTTGCTTGTGGTGTATTCCAGATTTGTAATTCCTAGATTGCTTATTTTTGCGGGGGCGTGTGGTGGCGGAAGTTGCTGTTTTGTGTGAGATTGAGAGTTACCCCGGGCTTGGCCGGTGTCAGGGCTCTTGCTCGCCCCCAAAGCCGACTTTCCAACAAAATCAATCGGGGCTTCCGCTCGATATGTTCCTGCTGTTCACCTCAGGACCAGCGCCCCCGCCTCTGGACCACCCACATGAACCTTCGCGACCTCGCTCTCGCGCGTGCCCTTGGGCTCGGCGTCGTCGCCGTAGTCGCCGCCGCCGCCGCCGTCGTCGTCGTCGTCGTCGTCGTCGTCGTCGTCGTCGTCGTCGTCGTCGTCGTCGTCGTGGTTGTCGTCGTCGTCGTCGTCCTCTCCCTCCCTCTCTTCTTCCTCTCTCCCTCAATGTTTCATATCTTTCTTTATCATTCCCCCGCTCTTCTCTCCGCCAGCTTTCTCCAGCTTTCTCCCGCGTTTCCCTCTATCTCGCCAGCTTTCCCTCTATTTATCATTTTCTTCACTTTTCACATCAGTTATCACGCCAGTCGCCAGAGCCTTCCCTCTCTTTCCTTCAACCTCTCTCATTCCCTTCCTTTCCTTCCTTTTCTCCCTCTTACACGTCAGCTGTCTCGCTTTTTTTCATGCCAGCTACTGTTCTGTTTCTGGCGACTCGCCAGCTTTCCTGTTTTGTCCAGACAACAGTAGCGACAAACCAGAATCCGCCAACAGCAGCACCCACTCCAGCACCACAAACACCTCCGCAACATCGAGCACGCACTCTCGAGACGACGCGGTTGAACCATGGCAGGATTGGATCCGGCGCGCGACGAGGTATATCGAGCAGCATTGCAACGACATGGGATACTAAGATTGGGTCATACGACAGAGGCGCATACAATGGAGACTTGCGGGGCGACTGTGTGCGATGACAGGGAGAAGTGGGGCCGAAAGGCTTTGTTTTGGGACCCTACCAACACGAGTGCACGTGCAAAGCGATTACCACACCGACCTCACAAACAATGGATGGATGATGTGGCAGAGTTTATTCGCACTACATGTGGGGAGCGTAGGCAAACATTTGCGTCAGACAGCGACTTGCGGTCACGATCGGAGGATGGTTATGTGCACCGCACAAGCAGAAACAGGTCTACCCTCGACTGAATGAGCAGCGCCCCGGCGCCCATTCCCAGCCCCGCGCGCGGCCGCCCTCACTCGGGGGCGGAAAAGAGGGGGGTGATGACTAGGGGGGGGTGGATATCCTGGCGTGGGCCATGATATTTCCCCGGATCTCATGGCGCCTCTTCTTATTTGATTGCGTTCCTGGCCCCCCCGCTGGGCCGCGCACATACCGCCGGTCATGATTTGCACCCCCCCCTCTTGGACACCCCCCTCCTGGCCGCTCCCGACTCACGGGCGAACTGGGAGTCGCCCCGCCTCGCCTGGCTTCGTCCCCGGCGACTGAGAGGAACCTTGGCGCAGCATCCCGCACGGGCGACTCCGCCTGAGACATCCTCGGCAGGTCGAGACCCCAGGCCGCTTCTGGGTCCGACGACAACGACGACGACGAGCGAGCCCCGGCGCCATCAGAAAGTGGCCAGCGCACAAACGGCCCCCGGGAAGTGGCCGAAAGCTGAGGGGCCCAAGTTCTGAAGCTTCTCTCAGAGGCTCGGGCTCCCCACGGGGCTTACCCAGAGGTTGTGGGGCCTTTTCCCAGAGGTCTTAGGCCACTCAAGCTTCGTGGAGAGGACCAGTGTACATCCCAGAAGCTTCGGCGATGTTGCAGGAAGCCTCCCTTCCATGCTACCTCTTCATCGGTCCCTGTAACACGTTTTTTCCCACTGTGGGCACTGCCCCGTTAGAAAACAAGTATCTGAATATCAATATCCCCAGCCGTGCCAAACACCATTCCCAGGATTTCATCGCCTCGAGTCAACGTCATTGTTGCGTCGTGACGATCCTGAGTCGTGCCAGGACACCGTTAACTTCAATACCGAAAATCAACGCGACTGTTGCGTCCGGACACCCCCACATCCTGCCGAACCAATGTTCCTGGGACGTCAACCCTACGACTCTTTCAACGGTGGCATACTTCTAAGACGAATGCGTACGACGCTGAGGCGAAAACCACATTTCAAAAACGGTCCGCCCTTCTTATTTGAAGCTCTTGTATAGTTGGAAAACGAGTGTGCGCGGCGTTATGGCGAGAGCAACAGTTTGAAACACACCCGCCTTCGTCCTGAAAACCGTTGCATAGTTTGAAGACGGATGTCGCGGCGCGCAAGCGAACACCATCTGTTAAACACCACCCGCCCTCCATTCTTGAAGCCGCGGCCTATCTCTGAGGTGAATCTGCGCGGCGCTCAGGCGAAAGCCACATGTGGAAAGCCACCCGCCCCCCGTCTTACCAGCCTCGAACTTATCCCTATCCCTAAGATTGACACGCCAAAAGGCGATGACAGTCTTAGGGATGCGCCCTCAGATAATAAGGGAATCCCTAAGATTGGCATTGTGATGAGGCGATGCCCAGCTTAAGGATAGGGATAAGTTCCAGGCTGGTAACCATCCTCAACATTCCTGCAGCTGTCAGGCGTCAGGACCACCAGTGGCGCGGAAGTCTCGGGCGGATCGCCTGGCCCGCCCTGCCAGCACGCCTCGGGGCTCGACGGGGAGGCGTCTATGTATATACGGAGGAGGGATGCAGGAGGAGGTGGCAGGTGGCAGGAGGAGGTAGGAGGGAGGATGCAGGAGCAGGTGTATATGGAAGAGGGTGGCAGGAGGAGGGATGCAGGAGGAGGTGGATATGGAAGAGGGATGCAGGATGATGTGCAGGGGGGAGGGGATCAGGATACGGAAGGAGGGGCACAAAGGGGGAACAGCAGCAGCAGGAGCAGGAGCACGAGCGCTGGCAGGAGCAGAAGGACCGGGGGAAGGCGGAGGGCGACAGCATCGAGGAAAGACTCGTATCCGGAGCTGTGCCCCGCGCATGGGGCGAGAGCGCCACTTTGAGCAACGGGGCCCATGCGTCGATCCTAGACGAGTGTCAGCGCGAAATCGGGAACGCCAGGTTGAAACACCGAGAACGTTTCGATCGAACAGAGGCCACGTGGCGGTTTTTTGACAGCACACAAGCTAAGCTAGATCATGCGGAAGAAGCAGGAGTACCGCTCGAACAGGACTGGCGGAGAGAGGGGGTGTTGTTCAGGTTGACCGGTTCTACGGAGGCAGGAGGAAGCGGGGGGTGGAGGAGGAGGGGGACGCCTGTGTGTTCGCCCAGGGGAGGAGGAGGAGGAGGAGGAGGAGGAGGAGGAGGCGACAGTCAGGAAGGGAGGAGGAGGAGGAGGAGGAGGAGGCGGAGGGGGAGGGGAGGATGAGGAGGAGGAGGATGAGGAGGAGGAGGAGGAGGAGGAAGAGGATGACGAGGAGGGCGGGGATTGTAGTGTAGCAATTGGGCCTTCAAGTAGTGGCGGAGTCCTGAATCTGTCGGGTGGGATACTTATTGGGCTCAGTGTAAGCCCAAGACGCATCAGCAATGCGTCAGTCAATCGTATCAGAACACCGTTCTTGGAACTTCGCCATACGAACCCTTCAAACTACTGCAGCAGTTTTAGACGACTCTGCGCGGTGCTAACGCGAGAACCTTATTTTGAAAAAGAGCCGCCCTCCATCGTTGAAGCTGTTGCATGTTTGTTTTAATGTGCTCGGCGCTATGGCGAGAATCGCATTGTGAAAGCCACTAGGCGAAAGCCACATGTTGAAAGCTAACCGCCCTCAATCCTTGAAGCTGCTGGAATTGTCCAGCTCCAGGTTCATTAACGGTGAGGGAGTCTCAAGCACAACGCCTGGCCCGTCCTACTGACATGTCTTGTAGCCCGCCAAATAGGGATTAGTTATAAGAAAAACAAATGGAGGAGGGATGGAGGAGGAGGAGGAGGAGGAGGAGGAGGAGCAGGAGGAGGAGGGGAGAAGGACAAGCTAGGTGCGCTCGCGTCATATCTGACGTCCTCCCCCTCCTTCCCATCCCTTACGATCGCGTAGATCTCCTCTCTATTCGCACAGTCGGATGTCGAGCAGGGCAATGATCGCGAGAGGGTGCGCGATGCATCGTAGAGCACGGCATGGCATGGCGTTGAAGAGCACGGCAGAGCGTATAATGTCATAGCATGGCGTGGTATTGCACCACAAAGCATTGCAGCGCAAAGCATGGCATCGCACAGCGGCGCAGAACAGAACACCGCACAGCCATTCATGGCAGGGCACCGGGTTTCTTGGAGGGTAAGTGGATCGTCTTCGAAGGCTCGGGGCAGGTCTGGAGTCGCGGTTTCATGTTTAACTCCCAGGGCTCCGCGACAAGCTCCCCACAAGGCGGGGCTGATGGAGAGCTCCCGCTGGCTCTGCTTGCAACATCGCTTTCTGAAAGCAGAAACGGGGCTCCCGCTTGATACTTCCTCTAAACGCCGCCGCCCCGAAGTGGGGGGAGCTGGAGCAACACTTTGAATGACCGGAAAGAATCGGACTGCCAAAAACATACACGAAAACTCGGAAATGAGGCCAGCGCCACAGAGGGAGCACGACTCGGAACGAGCGGAAGTGCCGAAATGAGACCAGCTCTGCAGCGGGAGCACGATCCGGAACGAGCGGAAGGAAGGTCGACAATGAGGCCAGCGCCTCAGCGAGAGTAATATTTTGAACAAAAAAACAAGCGGAAACCCAGCTGCCGAGAATCCTGTTTTTCAAAAAGCAGTACGCGGAGGGGGCCGAATATCTCCCGGACGTCATCAGGGGAGAGAGGCGAGTAGTACTCATCTTGTGTAGTTGTAAAGGAGGAGGAGGAGGAGGAGGAGGAGGAGGAGGAGGAGGAGAGGAGGAGGAGGAGGAGGAGGAGGAGGAAGGAGGGGGGGAGGGGGGGAGGGGGGGGGAGGAGGAGGAGAGGAGGAGGAGGAGGAGCGAGGAGGAGGAGGGGAGCAGGAGGAGGAGGAGGAGGAGGAGGAGGAGGAGGAGGAGGAGGAGGAGGAGGGAGGAGGAGGAGGAGGAGGAGGAGGAGGAGGAGGAGGAGGCGGAGGAGGAGGCGGAGGAGCATGAGAGGGGGGGAGGAGGAGGAGGAGGCGGAGGGGAGGAGGAGAGGAGGAGGAGGAGGAGGAGGAGGAGGAGGAGGAAGAGGAGATGTAGTAGTAGGGGGAGGAGGGAGAGGAGGAGGAGGAGGAGGAGGAGGAGGAGGAGGAGGCGGAGGCAGGAGGAGGAGGAGGAGCCGGGGTGGGGAGGAAGAGGAGGAGGAGGAGGAGGAGGAGGAGGAGGAGAGGAGGAGGCAAGAAGGAGGAGGAGGAGGAGGAGGAGGAGGAGTGGAGGAGGAGGAGGAGGGGCGAGGAGGAGAGGAGGAGGAGGAGGAGGAGGAGGAGGAGGAGGAGGAGGGGGCGGAGGAGCATGAGGAGGGGCGGAGGAGGAGGAGGAGGCGGAGGAGGAGGAGGAGGGAGGAGGAGGAGGAGGAGGAGGAGGAAGAGGAGAGTAGTAGTAGGAGGAGGGAGGAGGAGGAGAGGAGGAGGAGGAGGAGGAGGAGGAGGAGGAGCCGGGGTGGGAGGAGAGGGAGGAGGAGTAGGAGGAGGCGGAGGAGGAGGAGGGGAGGCAGAAGGAGGCAGGAAGGAGGAGGAGGAGGAGGAGGAGGAGGAGGAGGAGGAGGAGAGGAGGAGGAGGGGGAGGAGGAGGAGGGAGGAGGAGGAGGAGGAGGAGGAGGAGGAGGAGGAGGAGGAGGAGGCGCGGCCATCCCCACACCCCTCCAGGACTTCTACGAGCGGGCCGCGGGCGCGGTGCGCGCCGCGGCGCCAGCGCTTCACCTGCACGCTTTCTCACCAGAGGAGACGGGCGCCACAGACCTCGGACCTCCTTTTCCTCGTCCTCCTCGTCCTCTTCCACATTCTCCTTCTCGTTGTCGTCGTCGTCGTCCTCCTCCTCCTTCTCCTCCTCCTCCGCATTCGTCTCGACGCAGTCCCACTTCCTCCTGGACACCGCGGTCTCCCTCGAGAGATGGCAGGCAGTGGCGTCGCTTGCGGACTGGGGCCCGAGCGACCACGCCATCATCCAGCTGAAGGATCCAGGCGAGGGCGGTGGCAGCGCCCGCAGATGGAGCTATCCCCCGCAGCGTGTCCGCCTCCCCGCGCTCCGTCGAGCACGTCAGGACGCTCCTGGAGCACTCGGACTCCTCGAGCCTGCCGGCGGACAGCCGCTGGGTGGAGGGCAAGGCCCAGACGACAGAGGCTGCGAGGCTCGCGCGGAAGGAGCTGCAGCCCTTGCCGATGGGCGACGGATCGGAAGGCGCTGGCCATGGACGCAGGATCTCCGCAGGGGCAGTGGCGCGCGCCGTTCGGCGCCAAGATCTGCCCCCGGCGACCGAGCTCGCCAGCACCGCGGACTTGGGCGCCCGCTTCCTGCTCAGCGAGGACGGCGGCTCGATCCTGCTACGGGACCCCGCCGCGTTCGAGCAGGAGTTCCGCCGGTGTGACTTTGCTTGACACGAGCGTCAGCAGGCTGCTGCTGCTGCCCGTCTCCGCGACGCTGCTCGACGCAGTCGCGGCGCCGGCGACCAGGAGGCTGGCGGCGCATCGGGCAGCTCCGCAAGATGCTCAGAAGCCTGGCGAAGGCTGGCAAATCCGTGCCTGCCAAAACGGAGCTCCGGGGAATCTGCTCTTTTCTTCCGGGAAGCAGCCCGTTTGTACCATTTAGCGCGCTGAGGTTTGTTCCAGGGGTCTGCTCTCTCCTTTTGGGAAGACCGCTTTAGCTGCCACGGATTTGCCAGCCCTCGCACAGCTTCCAAGATGCAGGAGGCGGCGCAGCGGCGTGCCCTGGTTAGGGGGCCATATGCGAACCCTACCCCTACCCCCCACGATTCCCGAGGGGGAGGGTGGGGTTCCCTTCGCTCGGGAGCTCCCGAACGAAGTGGACCCCACCCTCCCCCTCAGAAGTCGTGGGGGGTCCCAGACCCCCGGCGTCGTGATTTTTGTCAAAACGTCGACCCCCAGCGGTCTGGACCCTTTCCCCAGGACCGGTTTTTCATCCTGAGTCGTTTTTTGACGGTCCCGAGGCCGGGAAAGGGCCCCCAGAGGCCGAAAGTAACGAAAAACCTCCCGTCGTGATTTTTTCACAGCGCGAGGGGGTCTGGGGTCTGGGGTAGGGTTCGCATGTGGCCCCCTGATGGTGTGGGCCCCGTGCCGCCGCCGCCCGCCGCGGTGCGGCAGCCGCGGCGGCGGCGGCGGCGAGGGCCCCCGGGAGCCGCGCGGTGGAGAGGGGCCCGGCGGCCGCCCGGCTGCCCTGCTCCGCCGGCACGGGCGGCCGCGTCCTTCGCCGCCAAAGGAGGTCGATCGTGGTGCGATCGGCTCGTGCAGTGCCGCTTTTAGGACATGCTCCGCGCGCGGATCATGCATTACAAATGCAGGGATTTAGTTTCAAAAAAAAACGATGAGTTCATGCATACACTTATTCATACATTAATCAGGTATTTAAATCCATCATTTTTTAAACCTATGTTTTAAAAGCTGCCCTGTGCCCTGAAGTCGGGCCTGCCCCTCTACAAGAGGAGTATTCACAAATAGTCGACACATCGTCGGGGGATGCTGCTTTGACAGTTTTTCGGCTACCTGTCTGCATCTTTAGGGGGCATTCTTTGTTTTTCACGCCCGACCTGATCGTACCTGGCACAACACCTTCCTGAGTTCGAGCGCCCGCCCCTGGCCGTACCCTCGTTGGCGGCCCGGCGGTCCGCGCCGAGGCGAGCCCGGCCGGCTGCGCCTGGGCCTCCTCGCCTCTGTGCCGGTTGCTCGACTGGCGGACGACGGGCTGACGGAGGACGGCCTGCACGATGTCACGATCGGCTCGTATCAGGGGCGGCCCGCCCCGATGGGGCTCCACGGCGCGGACGGTCTGCATTCCCGAAGGCGCTGAGGAGGCGGGCGTGATCGAGGCGCCCTGCAAGCTCCGCCCACTCGGCCCCAAGAGCTGCGGTGCCAAGGCATTCGCGGCCGCCGCGAACCGCGCTCTGTCCGGCTTGGCATGCGAGCGTACGCATGATTCGGCGGCGAGTTCCGGGGGGGAAAAGAGAAGGAGAAGGCCTTCTCAGAAGGCTCGGAAGTCCCCCGGCCTTCTGAGAAGTTTTCTTAGCCTTACCCGAAGACATAGGAAATTTCTCAGAAGGCGCGAGGGCTTCTGAGAAGTCCCGCCGCCTTCTGTGAAGGCCTTCTCCTTCTCATTTCCCACCCTCGCTCGCCGCCGAATGATAGCCAGTGGGGCTTCGTGCGCGGATGGAATTTCCTTTCGCACGTGGTCCGCCAGGATGCGCTCGCGCGAGCAGCGAGCCACCATCCCTCGGGCCGGACGAAAGGGGGGGATTGGAAAAGGGGGTGTTGCGAAATTTGCTGCACGCAGCTGGTTTCGGCCCCACCGAGGGGCCCATTCCTCGATACATAGCCGCCTCTGGCGCCGGGAGGCGCCGGGAAAATCAGCTACGTTAGCTGATTCTCAAACCCCCCTTTGCTATCCCTCCCTTTCGCCCGACCCGAATCCCGATTTCTCTCTCCTGCCTTCGTGGCTTTTTTGGCCTTCGCGCTGCCCTCCCCTCACTCGCGCAGAGGCGTGCCTGTGCCGCGTGCTTTCGTGCGACACATCGCCTCACGACGGGCTTTGTGCATCCGATGTTATGTCGGGCCCGTTCCCCTACAGGGGGGCTTTCGACGAAAACTTCAACATACCCCGCAAATAGTCAAAAAATCATCCAAACATAGTCCAGGGGCTATGTTTGGGGTATTTTTGGACCTTTTCGGGGCACCTTTGAGGTATTTTTTTAATTCTTCGTCGACAAGCCCCCCTGTAGGGGGACACGCCCGACATAGATCTGACTTCCGCTCTCTATCCAGGGGCTCTGGCCCACTCCCGCTGCGGAGCCGCCAGGGTTCCTCTCTTCAGGGTGGCCTCTGGCGTTGCCCAGGGGTGCCCCCTCTCGGGCACGACCTGGGCCCTCTGTGTGGATCCGTCCGTTCGGCCTCTGGGCTCCCTCGTCCTCTTCTTCCTCCTCATCCTCCTCGTCCTCCTCGTCCTCCTCGTCCTCCTCGTCCTCCTCGTCCTCCTCGTCCTCCTCGTCCTCCTCGTCCTCCTCGTCCTCCTCGTCCTCCTCGCCCTCCTCGCCCTCCTCGCCCTCGTCGCCTTCCTCGCCCTCCTCGCCAGCTCGTCCGAAGCGCGCGCTGCGTGCCCTGCCCCGGAACGCCGGTGCCAAGCGCTGGAGCCTGAGTGCGGAGCGACGGCGGACGATGTGGGCGCTACCCCCCCTTCGATTTGGCTCCTCCTCCTCCGACTCGTCCCACCCCATCGACGCCGCCCGCACGCTCGCGGATCTAGTCCTGCAGCCTGCGAAGTGCTGCCCTGTCCCACCAGCCGAGGCGCGCACGCCTGCTGTAGCCGCGAGATTCAGAGCGATGATACTCGCGTTGGAGGAGGAGGAGGAGGAGGAGGAGGAGGAGGAGGAGGAGGAGGAGGAGGAGGAGGAGGAGGAGGAGGAGGAGGAGGAGGAGGAGGAGGAGGAGGAGGAGGAGGATAAGGAGGATCGGCGCACCGGAACCCGACACCAACACCAGGATCCCATTTGGAGAAGACAAATTATAGCCTCCGTTGATTGCCGTCGCCCGTGTCTTCAGGCTCGCGTGTCCCGCGTTGATGAATGCCAGTTTCTTGGGCCGCACGTGCGCCGCAGCGCGCGTGGGCCCAATGCTCCGCGCTGGCCTAGCGAGCCGCGCGGGCCCCATGGGCCCCCCTGACTCGTCGGGGCGACATCGGGTTTCTGGGCCTTGCGAATCCCGCGGGCCATGGAAGCCCCATGGGCCCTAGGGGCGCCATGAGCCCCTTATGGGGCGCTTTTCTATCATGCAAGCCCCATGGCCTGAACATTCGGAGAGCAATGCGAGCCATCTCAGGCTTTCCAGGCTCGTTTGACTCGCTCAGCCCCCACAGGGAAAGCGCTCCCAACTTTTCCAGTGGCGTCTTGGTGCTGGCGCCGGCTTTTCGTTCCAGGCAACATCAAAAAGCTGACACCAGCACCAAGGCCCCCTCTGGATCGGCGGCCCCGTGGGCGAGCTGAACCCCTCGATGATTAGGGACGTTCGCCAGGGGCTGCGGGCCCGGGTCAAGAGGGAGCCACTGTCTTTGGCCCCAGACGCGCAGGGCGGCCGCCGCCCCCTTTCGCGGGGAGTAGGTGGTTCGGAATCGTCGGGTGCTGACTTCGGGCAAATCGAGGGTCAGGCATGCGACACGGGCGGACAGAGGGCGGTCGTGGGGAAAGGGGGGGGGATACGAGGAGGACGAGCGGGCGCGGGGAAGCGTGGGGGAGGGCGGCGGTGGGGGGAGTGAGGCTTCGGTCATGGAGGATGCCGCATTCTTTCCGCTTTTCTCCCTTCTCTGCCGACAGCGCCCGCCAGTTTCGCTGATCGCTTGCACTTTTTGTTTCCTGCTCTCCCTCCTACCTGCTGCGCGACGCCTCCCTTCCCCTGCCCTCCCCGGCCGCTTTGCGTTTCCTCGGCCAGGGCGGGGTCGCGCTGGCCCGAAACGCAAATCAACGTGTCACGGAACAAATACAGTCAACGCGCATAGTAAGGACACACATCTTTTTCAAGGGTACCCTTGGGTCCTTGCCTGCCTCAGCCTCTGCGGCCCGTCCCTAGCAATTTTCGCAGGCCAGTTTCTCAGGTTCCCTGGGGGTTTGGCCGCCTGCCGCCCAGAATACTTCAACTTCGGCCTCCAAGGTTCTTGCGTCCTTACCACGCGTCCTTACTATACGTTTTCCCTGTAGTTTCTTGGTGCTGGTGCCGTTTCTTTGGTTCTCCCAGATGAGAAGGAGCCCGCCGCCGGGCCTCCGCCCACATCCGCGGGTCCGCGTGCCTCCCCGGGTTCCTCCTGCGGCCCCGGGGCGTCCCTCTTGGGCCGATGGGTCGGGCCCCTCCATGGACGGGGGGAGGGGGAGGAGGAGGAGGAGGAGGAGGAGGAGGAGGAGGAGGAGGAGGAGGAGGAGGAGGAGGAGGAGGAGGAGGAGGAGGACGAGGACGAGAGGAGGAGGAGGCGGAGGAGGAGGAGGAGGGAGAGGAGGAGGAGGAGGAGGAGCAGGAGCAGAAGCAGGGGCAGGAGCAGGAGGAGAATGAGAAATTGGAGGAACAATTGGAGGAGGATGAAGAGGAAAATTATAGGGACCAGTGTGGACTCAAAGCGCGCCAATGATGTTTCACTAAACCCTCCTTCCAAGTTTGTTCTACATAAGTCCGTCTACGAGAGGTCGCTTCCACGCCGCTCTCCCGCGGAGGCCAGCCGCCGTGCCCATGATTTTTCGGCACCCTCTCGCTGCTCGGCCATATCTGCCAGCGCTTCCCTCCTCCCGAGGAGGAGGAGGAGGAGGAGGAGGAGGAGGAGGAGGAGGAGGAGGAGGAGGAGGAGGAGGAAGAGGAGGAAGTGGAGGAGGAGAAGGAGGAGGTGAGGAGGAGGAGGAGGCGGAGGAGAGGAGGAGGGGAGGAGGAGGAGGAGGAGGAGGGGGAGGGTGAGGGGGAGGAGAGGAGGAGGAGGAGGAGGAGAGGAGGAGTAGGAGGAGGAGGAGGAGGAGGAGGAGGAGGAGGAGGAGGAGGAGGAGGAGGAGGAGGAGGAGGAGGAGGAGGAGGAGGAGGAGGAGGAGGAGGAGGAGGAGGAGGAGGAGGAGGAGGAGGAGGAGGAGGAGAGGAGGAGGAGGGGAGGAGGAGGGGGGGAGGAGGAGGAGGAGGAGGAGGGAGGAGGAGAGGAGGAGGACGACGAGGACGACGACGAGGACGAGCACGATGAGGAGGCGACGAGGAGGAGGAGGAGGAGGAGGAGGAGGAGGAGGAGGAGGAGGAGGAGGAGGAGGAGGAGGAGGAGGAGGAGGAGGAGAGGTAGGAGGGGGCGCCCCTTCTGGCAGCACCAGGGCAGTCTTGTCGTGAGAGCGTCTGCCAGCACGGCCCGCCTGCGCTCGGAGGAGGTCCGCTACGGCGCGCGGCTGTCGGGACGCTCGGTGCCGGAGATGCTGCGGGCCCTGAAGGCCGCCGGGGTGGGCTCGCTGCCGGGCACCTCCGCGGAGACGCCCCCGCCGGCCGGCAAGCTTTGGGCCGACCAGCCCGTCAGGGGGGGCATCCTGGCAGGTCCTGTAGGGGAACGACGGGAGACAGAAGCATAATAACTCGGATGTCCGCGCAGGTTTCTCGGATCGGCGCTGGAGACCCCTGGCGGCGCCTCCGTCGGCGCCCCTGGCGCGCTCCGCGCGCCAGGTAGGGGGGTCCAACGCCGATCCGAGAAATCTGCGTGGACCTCCGGGTTTTTATGTTTATGTCATTCCAGCCAGCCAGCCCGCCAGGGGGGGCCAAACGAGAGGCGGGGGCCGCCACAATCCCTCGTTCTCTCCTCTTCCTTCTCCTCCTTCTCCTCCTCCTCCTCGTCCTGCTTCTCCTCCTCCTCCTTCTCGTCCTGCTGCTCCTCCCCCTCCTCCTCCTCCTCCTCCTCCTCCTCCTCTCCTCTCCTCTCCTCCCTCCTCCTCCTCCTCCTCCTCATCCTCCCTCCCTCCTCCCTCCTCCTCCTCCTCCTCCTCCTCCTCCTCCTCCTCCTCCTCCTCCTCCTCCTGTAGGTGGCCCAAGCCACCACAACACCACCCCAACCACCGACAGGAAACAAACATAACATCGCAGCAGCAGCGGGCCATGTCGTTTCCTTCGCGAGAATAGAGCCGCGCGGTGGCAGCACTGCCCTGCGGACTTCATGGGCGGTGAGAGTGGGTTGATGAGAGCTGTCTGCTACAACCCGTGCGCCGCCAGGACGACGGAGAGGCTGCAGGACGTTATCCAGGCGCTACCGAAGCGGGACATTTACGCGCTCGTCGGCACACAGTCTAAATCGTATGGTGAGCTGGCCAACGAGACTCGCACGATATATTACACTTGGACAATTGCATTTGGACATCGGAGAAGCGCTTATGTGACAGCTGTTTGTGGTCTCAGTTTCCGTATTAAGCGCTCGAGGTTCCCACGGTCTACGCTAACACGTATTTTCCCTACGCCCACTATGCTGCGGCGGCGATGTGCTGCAGTGAACTTCCAGACGCGTTCTCAGTCGATTGGGCTTGTAGCAATGTGTTTCCCTTGGCGCTAGACGAGTATCCAACTTAGACGAGCATATGAGGAGGCCTGCCAAACAAATGTGAAGTGGTTCAGGAAACGATGGAAGAGATGTCGCGCGACCAGATTATCCCCTTCGTGTTCGTGGACCTGAATGGCGGGTCTCCCAGCAATGGCGAGGACACGGTTACAGGTCCCTGCGGGTACGGCAAGGAGGGCCACGCGACCATGCAGCTACGCCCTTGCTTGTCTGGATGGGGGCTCACTGCGACGAATACTCATTATGTAGATCCGCCCAGCAATGTCGGTAGCCGCCTGGAGAATTCAGCCGCGGGCAAGGGGGTGGGGGAGGTTGGGGCCACGCAAAACATCAGCAAGCAGGGGAAAATTGCCGACCCGCGAGGAGATGGAGCGCACATAGCAGCACGCATCATACACAAGCACGTCACGCAGATCGCAGGACGAACAAAACATCATGCACGCTATCTTGGGGGGCTTCAGGCGAGCAGTTTCGCACCCGAGCCCGAACTTGAAAAGCGATTTCGAGCTCCCCAGGCGAGTTATTACTCCATGGGCAGGCTCTGGAGGTCTCTTGGCAACTTCGGCATGCAGCGGTCCATGGTGGATGGGGTTGCGAGTGAACGCGGCACGCAGCGGCTTGGAGGTGTGTGAAAGGTCATTTTCCGTTTACAAATGGAAACTTGGCCTCGCTCGAAGGATGCATTGTGCGCAAATGTCGTGCAATCCTAGGAGGCGCAGCATCCTGGGATAATGAGTTGCAGCATGTCAGTGCCATGAGCGGACGTTTTTTTTTTTTTTTTTTTTTTTTTTTTTTTTTTTTTTTTTTTTTTTTTTTTTTTTTTTTTTTTTTTTTTTTTTTTTTTTTTTTTTTTTTTTTTTTTTTTTTTTTTTTTTTTTTTTTTTTTTTTTTTGTTTTTTTTTTTACCCCGTTTTTTTTTTTTTTTTTTTTTTTTTTTTGTTTTTTTGTGTTTTTTTTTTCCCCTCTTTTTTGTTAAACAAAAGCGCCGATTCGCTCCGCTATTCACAGAGTTGCGCATCAGCCGACTGAAGTGGCGTCAAACCATGGTGCAGGATTGAGACCAGCACATTCAGTTCGTATCTACTTGCTTAGGGAAGACCGCTCTAAATGGAGACGTGTTTTCGGGGGGGGGGGGGGGGATCGGTTCGGCCTCTCGCGCATCCTTGGGCTATGCAGTTCCAGAATGATTTGGGGGCCCTGAAGGAGTTGGAGGTGGGGGAGAGGATGTGGGACATAGGAGTGATCATGCGACACATTTTATTCGAGGACTCGGAGGATTTCGTCAAGATCGATTGCAATGATTTACGGGCAACGTCTCTCGCATCACGCACGGCATGCCCACGCAAACAAGCTCACAAACAATGCAAGTATTTATGCAAGGAGACTCTAGCATATGACAGTATACGCAACTCAACATGGCCATCACATCGCATGTTAACCGAGCTCGTCAACGCGATAGGGGGCAGTCATGGACAACTACATGCAGGACGCATACTAACTACCACTAACATGGGCGTGCTATGCGGCAGCGCGGTCCTGAGCGTGGAGATTGCGAAGGGACGTGTGGCCGACAGCCATAAACGACAGTGTTGCCCCTGTAATCGCGGTGTGCATGCATGTGAAACAGTTCCTCCGGATAACATGACATGCCAGATTTGCGACGAGAGCTTCGGCGCATTGGAATCGTGGTTCAAGCATTGTCGAGATCATGTGGGGCCGTATCTATCACCCTCATTTCACGTTCGTCTGTTAGTCAAGCACGGGGGCGTAGCTCAATCGCAGCGGCATCTACCACGAGGACGCGCGTCGTGGGCTAAGCTACTCGATCCAGATTGGGTTCCAGCATTGCACGCCAGGCATCGTGGGCGAGGAGGCAGCGGGGGCAGCGGCAGGGCAGAGGTCCTGGCTGATTCGGGGTCGCAGCGAGAGGTTTGCGGCGGCGGGCAGCGAGCACAATAAACGCACGGCGAAGGGCCAAGAGGACGAGGACGAGGACGTGGACGACGCCACAGTCATCCTGTTGATGAAGAGCCTCGCCGTTCAGTTGGCGATGCCATGGCGACAGCCATCATGGACAGGCAGCATCAAGTAGTGGTGGACGTCAGCAGAGCGTACGCGGAGTACGCCAAGGAACGCAAGCAGCACCCGACCACAAATCTTGGCTCGCCAGCGTGCCAGCCAGTCTACGCGATTCTGTCCGTCTTAGGCAATTGGCAGTATCGGGGCACTTCGGCGAGGATATGTCGACTTAAGCTCATAGCAGTTTGGCTCGCGCGTATGGCGGCAAAGGCAGGGCCAGATTTGACAGGCCAGTTGGTGCGATACTCAGCAGTGCTCCCGTGCTTCGACCACCAGCCCAACAACCCAAGCAGTCTCGCCTTCTTTTGTTCAGCTTGCGAGGGTCAATACTGGTGCCGAAAGAGGAAGGGGCGGCGACCGAATTGCTCGAGGCCATCGAGGAACCAGACAGCCAGCTGCACCAACAGACGCCCCTGGAGATGCCGACGAGCTTCTACGCGCTGAATGGCAAGATCATGGACGTCGAGACGACTGTAGCTGAGCTCATTCGGGCAGCTGGAGGTAAGTTCGCTGCTAGCAGGGCACCGCGTTGTAAAGCAGCGCGGAAGCCCATGAATAATTATTCGCAGTAGCCATGTTTCTTGGCACGGTTGTTCAAAGGCACAGATGATGGATGGGATGCGATGATTATTATGGTGACTATCACCTCCATTATCTCCAGATGCTTCGACGCCCGTGAAGGCGGTGGAAGTGTCGTGATCGGAGCCAAGCGCCCCGCGTGCGAAGCATCCACTCACACCAACCACTCACCTACGTGGTGTTTGAGTCTGCTAAGTCTCATATTCATATTACTTGGAGTGGATGAGTTCTCACATAGCAGGTGGCTCGCGCCGTGGCGCGCCCGCTCCTAGCTGACCCCCCTTTTCTGGATTTTGTCGGGCTCCACGGGGCCACTGGTGCACCGAGGCAAGCAGCCTCTGAAGTGTTGGTGATTCTTGGGCTTTGAGGCGCGGCAGCTGCGTTGCCACTCGAGGTTGTCTAGAGCCCAGGTCCTGATCATTAAAGCGCCAGAGTCCCGTGCTCACTCTCAGCCTGCGCCGTGCGCGTTTTGTAGTTTGGAGCTTTGTACTTACTGGATCGGGCTCGTCTCTACGCGATGGCACGTGCTACGACCTCTCCCTCGCCTGCGACTTCCTTTAGGCTCTGTCGCTCTGCCCCTCGTCTGAGCCGATCGTCAAGATTTGTCGGCTGCATCTGAGAGGTATGAGATAAGCGACAGACTTAAACCCCCCCCTCCGATTTTGTGCCCTGCCCGTTGAGTTCAACGGCTAGGCCTCCGCGCAGGCAACAAAGCGTTGCATCTTCCAGCGCGCGTGGCTCTTCGAGCAAGCAAGATGAAGGTGGTACAGATAAGGCGCATCCACCCCCCAGGTTCTGCGATAATGAGATTGATGAAACATTGAACTGAATGGGGGAGCGAGAGCTCCTCCTCCTGTTCCTTCTTCTCCTCCTCATCCTCCTCCTCCTTCTCCTCTTCCGTTTCCTCCTCCTCATGGGCCCTTGGCGGCAATCCCAGGCCCCCTAGCCCCGCGCCGCCCGCCCCGCCCCTGGGCCATTGACGGGGGGCGTTCGTGGAGCTCTCTGCTGGGGGGCCAGGGGGGGCCGTCCAGAGCAACGCTGGGCCCTCGGGGATGGTGCACGTGAGCCCTCCCGGCTTCGGCCAGGAGGGCGCGCGTGCGTGGGTGGGTGGGGGGTGGGGGGGCGAGCGGTGCGGTGGCCACGCATCGTGCGGTCTGTCCGTTGGGTTTCGGGCCAGCCGCACGGTTTTCCCACCCGCGTCGTTTCCCATATGACATGTCGGGCGACCTGGGGCTTCCAAAGTCCCGAGACGGTGCGGGAACGGACCGCGCGGTGAGGTCCGCGGGGGGTTCTGGTCAGACACGGGAATTTATACATGACCACCGCTTGGAGGGTCAATGTTCGGGGACCTCGGTGGGCGGTGGATATGGACATAGTCGGGCCCGCGGGGGCGAAAAGATATACATAATTATCCACTGCCCGCTGGGGCACCAGGACGTTGGTTCCCAGGCGGTGGATACGGATACATCCTGGTCGCTGTACGGTCCGTCGCATCACCGCCCAGGGACCCCCGAACGCACCGTGCCAGGGCCCAGGATTGCCCTGGCCAAGCACGGCGGCGGTGTGCAGATGCCGTCCGCATGTCGTGGGCCCGGCAGGAGATCCTTGACGACGGGCTGCGGGCGCGGCTCGGCGGCAACCGCTTGACCTCGGCACAGTGGCGCGAGGTGATCGCAGCGGCGCACGCCGAAGGCCTGGCGACCACCTCGACGATGATGTACGGCCACATTCGGGTCGGACGCAAGGGGGGGTATCCCAGACATGCTCTGGGGGAACGAAGAATGACATAAACAAAAACTCGGAGTTCCGCGCGGATTTCCCAGATCGGAGCTGGGGCCCCCTGGCGGCGCCAAAAGGGGGGTCCAGCGCCGATCCGAGAAATCCGCGCGGACCTCCGAGTTTTATGTTTAGTTATGCCATGCCGTTTTCTTCGATATCCCAGACATGCTCGCGTCGCGAAGCTGGTGTTTGAAGCTTTCGGCCTCCCGGGGCCGTCAGGGAGCGGCCTGAGACGAACAGCCGGCCGTGGGGAACGTGCCGGCTTTTCCTTGAAACAAGAAAGACATCGGATGTCTGGGGTCGGGGGCGTCCAAGAGGGTGTGATAATTGTGTGTGTGCGTGGATATCATGCCAGGGTCATGACATATCCTAGATGTCGTGCCCGTCTCTTTTTCGTCTTCTTCTTCCTTCCATGAGCATTAGTGTCTTCGTTATTATTATTAGTATTATTATTCTTCGTCTGCTTCTTTTTCTTATCACTCTTCTTCCAAAGGCTTCCCCTGGCCCCCCCCCCTTCGCATCTGACATGCCTCGGGCTGTGATGCGCTAGCCCCCCCTTTGGCGCACTCGAGGATCGGGAGACGGAGGGCTACGACCGCCACGGGGCTTTCTCTTCGACGCACGGCCCCTTCCGGCGCTGGGGGGCGCCAGGACAACCAGCTGCGCGAGGAGATTCGCCCACCCCCGCAGGGGCAACGTGGATTCGCCAACCCCTCAAGGGCAGCGTTTTGGGGGGGGGGATGGGCTCAGAGGGGGGAGTGCGCCGCTCTCCAAGCGCCCGCTGATCGCCGCTAGGGGCCCGATGGCCCCCCGCCTGCCCCAGAAAGTGTGGGGTGTCGTCATCGGGGCCCTGCCGCCGAGCCACCGGCGACGTATCGCTGATTCCAGCTCGATGTTTTTCCCCCGCTGGAGCCAGTCTCCCCCTCCTCCTCCTCCTCCTCCTCCTCCTCCTCCTCCTCCTCCTCCTCCTCCTCCTCCTCCTCCTCCTCCGATCGTTTCTCCCTCCCGCCCCCCACCCCTCTTCGCTGTCCCCCCCTTGGGTCGTCCGGCCCGGCGCATGGAGACGCCCGAGCAGGTGGCCGCGCACCTGGCCCTGCTCCGGGAGCCTCGCGCCCCCTGCTTTTTGTTTTTTGTTGTGTGGTATGCTCCATTGTTTGGCATGCTGGTGTCTACACTTGCTTCTGTACGTGTATACACATATTATACATGTATGTGTGCATATGTATACATAGTATACATTGTACACGCATCTATACATGCGTATATCGATGGTGTGTGTATGCGTGCATGCATGCATGCACGCATGCATGTATGCATTTCTGTCTGTCTGTCTGTCTGTCTGTCTGTCTGTCTGTCTGTCTGTCTGTCTGTCTGTCTGTCTGTCTGTCTGTCTGTCTGTCTATACGTATGTATGTATGTATGTATGTATGTATGTATGTATGTATGTGTATGCATGTATGTCTGTGTGTCTGTCTGTCTGTCTGTATGTAGGTATGCATGCATGTAGTTATGTCTGTCTGTCTGTCTGTCTGTCTGTCTGTCTGTCTGTCTGTCTGTATTGCCTGTAAGTATGTAAGTACGTATGTATGTACGCGTGCATGCATGTATGTATGTATATATGGATTCATGCTTTCATGCCTGTATGTATGTATGTATGTACGTACGTACGTACGTACGTATGTATGTCTGTCTGTATGTATGTATGTATGTATGTATGTATGTATGTATGTATGTATGTATGTACGTCTGTCTGTCTGTCTGTCTGTCTGTCTGTATGTATGTATGTATGTATGCATGTATGTATGTATATGTATTTGTATACCTATTTCTCTTCCTCTGTTTTTACAAGCCCGGGCGGGGGGAAAACCCGTCCCCCCCCCAAAACCGGACTCCCGCAGAAGCCCGCAGCGGCGGGGAGGGCATTCAGCAGCAAGGCGTCGATGGTCATGAGGAACCTTGGAGGCATTCCCGCCCTGCCTGACCGCGCCCCCAAAATCCTTCTGTGGTTCGTTGGAGGTGCGGCGTAGATACGCTCACCCTGACGCCACAGCAATATTGATTGAAGGGCCTGGAAAACGATGGAGTGATAATGAAAACAATGCACGTATGTATGTATGTCTACGTATACACATATTCCTCTTCCTATATTTTTACAAGCCCAGGCGGGGGGGCAGGGGGAAAACCCGTCCCCCCCAAAAAAACTGGACTCCCAGGATCTGGGGCTTTGGGACCCTTCGGACGGGCCTCGAAGCGGCACCCCGGGTCTCGCAGGGCGTTTTGCCAAGCCTTCGCAGCACACCTCGGGCGATCAGGGGGGTCATCGGAGACGTCCCAGAGAACCCCAAGACAACACAAGAGCGCTCCAAGAAGCCGTCGTACCCCGAAAGATCACTCCAAAACGTACCAAGAGGCCTCTAAGAGCACCCCCAAGAAGGCCCTAAGAGGGAAACATGATTGATGTAACCTAGGTTTTTGGTGAATTTGGGGTTCTCCTCTTTTCGGCTTCCCGACGCTCCAAGACAGCGGCTCCCAAATCGCCCCACAGCCATCCGAAAGGGCTTCCAGGCAGTCCAAGAGAGCCCCAGAACGGCACACCAGGGGTCCAAAATGGCCCTGAGAGAGCCTCATGGCGGTCCAAGATGGCCCCAAGACACCCTCCGAAGCATTCCAAATCGTGACCCGGGCGTTCAGGGAGACCGCGGTTAGAGGCAGGTTGGCCTTAGGAAGCCCCAGAGGCCCCCAGAACACGCCCAGGAGGCCTCAAGAAGGCTTTAAGAAAGCTTGAGAACTTTGGTGAGGCTCCCAGAGGCTATCCAAGGAGGAGCCTCCGCAAAAAGAGCTGAGGAGGATGGGGAGAATGCCCAGGGTATGGCGAGAATCAGAAAAATAAACATGGATGAAGGAGAACGAGCAACATTATTATAACGGCGATGACAGTAAAGGCAGCAAGGAGTTATCGTTAACGTGTCCGCTTGATGGCGCGAAGCGCCACTGCAGTCTTGTATGTATATAGTAATATTAGCACATATATATATATATAATAAACAAATAAACAAATGCGCATGCGCAATATCTGAATGGCCTTCGGCCAATCCTGCCATCGTGTTTAAGTTGTGGGTCAGAGTTGTCGTGGGTGCTTGTTGGGATTTCTGGGGATGCCTCTCGGAAGCTCCTTGGAGCCTTTGGTGGCCTTTGGGGGACATCATGGGCCTCTTGGGGGGCCCTTGGGGCCTCTCGGGGGCTTCTTGGTGGTCTCTGGAGCTAGATTGGCTCCCAGGCATCTTCGCTTTCCCGTTCTAGGGCCCCTCTTGGGGCCTTCTTCAAGCCCTCGTGGGCCGTCTTGGGCGCCTTTGGGGCCGTCTTGAGCCGTCTTGGGGCCTTCTTGGGTTCCTTTTGGGCATCTTCGGGGGATCTTCCAGGCCCTCTGGACCGTCGGGAAGCGTCGGAAGCGAGAAAAGGCGGAGAGAACACTCAAATCCTTCAAACACTTCGATTAGAAAATCAACGATTGCACCCTTTCTGAGCCCTCTTGGAAGTGCCCTTGGAGCCCTCTAAGGAGGCAGCCAGCATCAGAGGAGCAACAAAACGCCGCGATGACGATGACTCCCAGGACTGTGAAGACTCCCTGGTGCCCCTCGCGGGCCCCAGGAGGCGAGGACGGGATTCCTGGAGCGCATCCTGAGCCAGCGGGATCATGACACCGCTGCCGCCTTTCTCTCGAAGGGCAGCGCGTGCACTTCCGGCCGCCTCTGCAGAACATCGAGACGTCGACTCCTCTGGTGTGGGACCGTATAGCATCCGAGCCGGAGGTGTCGAGGGTGCTCCGCGCGGCGCTGTGGGGTCGGCGTGACGCCCCCTCCCCTCGGCGGCGAGCGACGGGGGGGGGGGGAAGCGAGAGGGAGGAGACCCTCTTGGGGAGGCGGCGGGGCTCCTCGGCGGCCCTCGCCCCCACCGAGCAGCTGTCTTGGCATCGCTCGGACGTGTGCATGTTTTCTCGGCCAGCACCATCGAGGACCATCCTGGACCATCGAGCAAAAACACACACACACACACTCGCACACTCGCACACTCGCACACTCGCACACTCGCACACTCGCGCACTCGCGCACTCGCACACTCGCACACTCGCACACACACACACACTCTCACACACACACACATACACACACACACATACACACACACACACACGCGCGCGCGCACGCACGCACGCACGCACGCACGCACGCACGCACGCACGCACGCACGCACGCACGCACGCACGCACGCACGCACGCACGCACGCACGCACGCACGCACGCACACACACACACACACACACACACACACACGCACCCACACACACACACACACACACACACACACACACACACACACACACACACACACACACACACACACACACACACACACACACACACACACACCACCCCCACCCCACCCCACCCCAC